>NPHX01000157.1:185175-232085 GCA_002271815.1 Eimeria falciformis | reverse complement strand
TATATATATATATATATGTATATATATATGTATTTACCCCTCTATAAACAAATTTGCTTATTTATATCTATGCGCGCATAAGTATGTTTCTGGATGAAAACAGCGAAAGTTTCGAGTTCGGGAATTAAACTCTGGTCTTTCGCGTGGCGGGCGGAAATGTTATCCATTGTACTAACTCGGATGCACATGGGAATTGCAGCTTCAGCATCTTGGGGATCGCCTCGCAGAGCTGCCGCAACAACAGCGGCTTCTATTTCTTTGTTTTCTGTTAGCTGACAAAACCTGCAAAGTCTTGAGTAAGCATTTAGAAATAGAAGCATGAAGTCTCTTCCAAAGCTCATTACTAGCTGGTTTTTGCATATAACTATTCTTGCTTTTGAGGAGCAAAGCATAAGCCCTAAATTAGACAGTCTAATGTTTTGGTTATGAATGCTCGTGGAGGTTTGTCCTTTTGTAATGTTCGGGTCTCACTGTATCGCTCTGGTGACACATCCGCATTCAACAAAAAGCTTGATAGCTTCCTCATGTTGCCCTTGCTGATAGAAAACCGTTGCAACATGCATGGACGCCATGTAGTCTCCTGATTGTCGACAGACGTGGACTGCCTCTTCCTGCCTGCCGAGTCCCAGAAGAAGCTTGGCTACTTGTTGCCAATTCTTGGCCCTCCGATACAGGTTAATCGCTTCCTCTAACAGATGCTCTTTTTGTTTCCGTGCAGTACATCTTACTTGCTGCTGGTGTGCACGTTCCTCCAACAACGCGGCGTACCAGCTGCAGGTAATAAGCACAACGATGCGGGGAACCTAATGTTGAATAAAATCTACGTCGCCTTAGTAGGCCTGCTTCGGAAAACAGTGGGTACTCACGAAAAGAGCTTTGGGCTTTGAACGGCTTCAACCATCTGTTTTTCGAGGTTCTGAGATGCTGCAAGATGCAAGACGGAGCTGTCTTCCAACATTAAGTCTGTGCCCAAATGCTGATTTGCTGGTAAAGCGCAGCTGCCTGATGGATGCTCGCTCCCTACGGTCGAAAACGGTATGTCAAACTTTCCCGAAGGCAGCTCGTGGCTTGGCTGTGTGTCGGAACCATGAAGCAGTTCGTCGCAGTCACTGTTGATTCTGGAACTGCTTCCATAGACAGCTGCAGCTGCCAGTAAGGCGTCCAGAGCGGCCTTCGCGTCCCCGCAGCGCACCAATGACTCCCCCATGCGTTGCTGCAGCTCTCTCATCAGCAACGGCGACTTCGTTTTTGCCACCTGAGACGATATCACCGAATTAATATATTAGCTCTCATCATTCATAAAACGTATCTGCCCCAGTCAAAAACAAAATTCCATTAGTATTTCATTGGATGAGAAAACTAGGTTGTATAGTCTTGAGTTCATACTTTGCTTCCTAAAATTGGCAATCCACCAGGGCGTTCACAAAAAGTCTGAAGGCGCTCAAAATCTGTCATGCATAGATTGCTTGACCACACAAAACATAACAACAGCCGAACAGCTCTTGCTGTGTTTTTGCGCACCTCTAGGGCCATTCTCCCTCGGCCTTGTCGCTCCAAAAGCAGCGCAAGAAGATCAAATCTTCCGTTTTTCGTCAGCAACGCCTCCGCCTTCTCTGGCCATCCGGCACCTACGGCAATTGCGGCTAGGCGTGCTGTAGATTCTGGAGCCCACTGTTTTCTGAAGCAGTGATATACATCAATCTGGATTCCGTTGCGAAACCCTATTTGTATGATGGCCTTGTAAGAGCTGACCACTCTTTTTATCCGTGGACTTCGAACGTGCAGCTATGTGTGCTGCCTGTCCACTACGTGTGCAATACGCAATAAACGGCTGGTGCAGCTGCGTGGTTGCTGACGCTCTATGAACCTTTATTTAGGGAAAAGTAATAAGGAGCTTAAGTTGCGTGAAAACTTTTGAAGGCTGATGGTCTAAAACAGGAACCCTGCGTATTCCATGTGAAATAACCCACAAAGAAGGCCAGAGGGATGCAATTAGGCGTAACTCCTGCGCGGCTACCAGTGCTCCTTCTGCCCGTCCAGCAGCAACAGCGGCACGCAGGAGGCAAAAGGACAGGCGACAGTCACGGTGAAGCTGTAGGGGCTGCGGCAAATGTTGTCTTTCGCGCTCGATCACTTGCCTCATCACTGCCGCCACGCCGTCTGTATCTCCAAAAGCAGCATGGTAAAGGAACTCTACGGCTATATCTGAGGCCAGCATAAACAACAATGAAACTGAGAGTCGACAGGAAGGTGAACAACATTTGGCAATTAGAACCACATTTGAGACGTTACGACCTCCATTGTAAAATTCCTGGCACGATAAATTTAATGTATTTTATCTGGTTGGCAGACGGCGTAGTCGTCGTTGTTGTAGGATCTCTCAGAAAGCGGATTTTGACGAAGTGCTTCAGCCTCCATGCTACAATACAAACAAACTGCACACTGAATAGATCAACAACAGTGTGCCTCTACGATTATTACAGGAGGTAGCAGCTTGCCTATAGCTCCGCCCTCTTCGATGCTTTCGAAATTCCGGAATACTGTGATAGCTCGGAAGAACGTGATGGGTTGGCCTGTATGTACCGCCTTCCCGTAAGTTCCTTGCTCTGCATCTATCGGAAGCATCGGCTGGAATGTATGCGAACTGCCTTGTTGTCCCCAAGCAAAGCACAAATAAGGGACTGCCAATCCAACTGGCCTAGACTCTTCGTTGCAAGCTACCACCTCCTGTAAGCAGCCACATATCCCAGTTTAGAAATAAGGTGTTTCTATGCAGAAACTCCCTGTAACACAACCTGAGTATTTCTATTGTTCGCTTCCTGTAGTCCCTACTGACTCACAAGCAGAGCCCCGATGCCTTTACGGTCTACGAAAACAACAAGAGCCGCAGTGAAATTCTCCTGAAGTACAACAGATGAACTGGCGAGCCCTTCAGAGTTTAAGGGTACAAGAGATAACCACACCGTCTGACGTTCCTCTAAACATTTTGCAGGGAGAGTGAATCCGCTGTGCATGAGGCTGCCTCTATCACCTCTTGCAACCAGATGCCCCGTGACTCCATGTGTGGCCGTTTATGAATTTGAGAGTTCAATTGCTCATTAGGGAGGCAATCAGCATGCAGTAACATCAACCGCGGGTAGCGAGAGTCCCAACAGACTGCGTGGATTCGCAGCAGCTCCGGAACTTCCGGGAGAAGGTGCAACCTGCAGACCAGAGGACATGCACCGGTCAGTCTTATAACGTGAACTGGCTTTTGAAGCTTGTTAGCAGCCTTATTCATGCCTCGGGACTCAAGGTTTTTCCTGCAGCTTCTAGCAGGATTAATGGGATCTACCCACTCTGTGATGGAATCTTGCTCCCAATCGTATAACAAGACCGTCTCTTCAAAGGGGGCTTTGTGGGCTGCCTTATGCTTACACAAAAGGGCGACGGTCGAGCCATCGCTGCTAAAGTCGCATCCTTGGATCTGCGCCGTTTGCTCTAGCTTTGTTGTCACTGGCACCTGCCTGGTCCTGTCATGGTGGTAGCGCGCATGTATAGTTTAAGAAAAATAAAAAGATACCCTTCTGCGCTGATTATGCCATTTTATATTAAACTTACAATACAGTGTGGCGCAACTATTATGTGGCGAGATTCCTTTTAACGGATCCACGTACGCCCTGCCGTGTTCCAGTTGACTGACGTCCTCACCTCAGATGTCGGGCCCTGGACAGTTGATGTTCAAAGACGTATAGAGTCCCGTCTTCCACTATGCAGAGTATACGATTTCCGCGGCAAGCCAAGCCCACAATCTGAGCTGTCATCTGTTTCTCTCTTCCGGGTCCTTGCTTCCCACCAGCCTCGTCATTGCTATTTCCCGCTGAAGCAGCAGCACCACCTGCCAGTGGCCTGTCTGTTGCTGCTGGTTCTTGCAAATCTGGAGGAAGAATCGATAGCGCGAATTCCGGGTGGCGCAGCGGAAGTAGATGCTGCAGCACTGTGCCCTGTGGAGAAAGTCATCCCACAGCAAAACTGCTGGGGACCGGCATATACAGCAGTGCTGGAACACAAAGGACAGACAGGGATTATCTGTTATGAACAACAGGCCAGTCAGGAGGCTGATGTGCTCGAGGGTGGTAGTCCGTCAGCGGCACCTGCGCATTGAGCAGCAACACTTCTGAGTGTGTCGCCGCCACAACGAGCTGAGTGTTGTTTTTGCCTGGGAAAGGCTGAAGTCTCTTCAAACCAGGGAGGCTGCCGTATCCCACAGAAGTGGCTTTGGAAGGGCTTCTACCTCCATCTGAGGAACATGCGGTCTCTGCAGCCTCTAGGGCTGCGTTAAGACGACTGAGAGTCAGCCTCCAATGCCAGTCCCCACCAACAGCATATCCAAAGCCTGGGGAAGTGTCTGCCTTGTGTTTTGATAGAGGAGCAGCGAAATCAACTTGAGAAAGGTCAGCCTCTAGGGCATCTCTAGCCTGAAGGTCTAAAGCCCGTAGCTCCTCGATTTTCCAGAGGCCTGTGTGCCTTTCTAGAGCTTGAAGCACCACAAGCGCCATGGATTCCTGCTGGACGCGGGAGTTCGAGGAGTGTCCATGGACCAGAAGAGGCGTCAGGTCACTTCTTTGTGAAGCAGAAGCGACGAGTTGCCTCAGGTAAGGCAGCGGATGACAGGTAGGACGGTCTTGTGGAACAACAAAAACCTCAAATTTTTCAGAGCCCCAGAGGGCTACTAAAGGGGGTGAGACGGCCAGGCTCTTTAATAAAACGCGGGGCCTCAAAGTTTCAAATGCGACCTGCCCGCCGTTGCCGTTGAGATTCTCAGACTTCCCAATATTGCTAGGCCACGTGCGGATCTCAACTGAAGTGCCGTCTACCTGCATTTGCATCCAAAAAGCACGGTGCTAAAACTGGAGATTTTCAAAGGAACAAAAGGAAGTATTGTGATTACCTTTTGCACTATATGTAACGCACGTCCATTAGAATTCCGATTGGTGTATGAAATTTTCAGGTACAGGTGTAGTACATGTCTACGTGTACTGGAAACAACTCTCGGAACCCTATAGGATAAAGCACTAGCCTCAGACCCGGCTTGTGGTGTAGCGAAGAACACTTTAAAACTGAGTTGCCGAAGCTGCCGGCACAAATGACTCGCCTGCACAGCAACTATCGAGGCAGCTGCAACGGCAGCCAAGGGACCGCACAAACCCACGATTACTTTGCGTCGGAAGGTAGCAGCAAAGCTAAACGAGCCTCCTGAAAAACAGGCAGTCCAGCAAGTAGCCACAGCAACCCGCGTGCAAGTTAGTTGGTCTCTGGCCCACCGGGAGTGCGACCGTATGTGACTGGAGGAAAGCAAAAGCTGGTATGGGAAAATGCGCTTAGGCACACACCTGCCCCTAGTTCTGCAGCTTCATCTGCAACTGTGAGACCTTTGCAAAGGCCTAGATGTTTTGGATTGTAAAGCAGTCGGGGTTGGCGCCAGCTTATGCCAACCCCATCTGAATGTGTGCTAATGAGCCACTGCAAAAGCACGCAGGATGCAATCATTCCACTATCGCACAGCGTCTGAACTTTTGTGGGAAGGCAAGTAAGGCTTGTGCAGATTTATTTGCAGAGTTACCGGACTATGAAGGGCCTGGGCATTCTGACTGGCATGGGAGTGCTGCTGCTGCACAGGGAGCGAATTCGTAATCGGTTCTGCCTCATGTGAAATCCAGATATGCCAACGGCAAACTAGCTTTTATGGTGTAAACAATAAATCTTAGGGATTAGCACTTAAACGCTGAAGCCCTACGATTAAGATACGTCCTGTTGAACAGCCAACGACAAGTTCTACTTCCGAGTTGCATTCGCAGACAGAAGCGGAGCTGCAGCAGCAGTTTCTCCCCTTGGCTACGGAAAGGCTGCATGCGGCGTCACCAAGTAGCGAGGGTCCGGCTTCCGCTGCAAGATGCAATATATGTATTCTACGGCTTCTGGTGCAGAAGAATCGAATCGCTTCGTCTTCGCAGGTCCAGGCCAACACGCGTCGTGTTGCCCATGCCCAGTTAATGCGATGCTTTAATTCAGACTCCCATAAGTATTTGTTGGTCCCTTTAAGCTGCTTTCCCGATTTTTTGGAGAGGAGCGAGGAAGCGGCTGTCGCATAGCCACAGAGATGGGCATTGTACGTTTCGGCGCTCTTCAGGCGACCGTCGGGGTAAAATTGCAGTTCCACTAACTCATGCCTTTTGTTTCTGTTTAGAAGCGCGACCTGCCCTGTGTTTGTAACCCCGTTGCCATCCGGCACCAAAACGCTTTGATGCTTTTGCAATCCTTCGTCTAGTGGGTGTCCTAGTGACAGAAGGTAAACACATCGTTGGTCGGCACAGGTTATTAGCTGCTGGACGGGTAGATGAGGCGTATACCTAAGGGCATTGTAACAAAGCAAGTACGCAGGTGTTCATTGTGTGTAGCTGCCATCTTCCTAGCGAACAGCTCGCGGGCATGCATGACTAGCCTGCATCGCCATTTGGCATTCACCTAAAGTATCTGCCATCCTCATCTGTGGAAATCTGGGGCAGACAAATCACAAACTCTGCAGGTAGGTGCTTTGAAGGGCCCAAACGATAACCGCACCTTAGAGAACACACGCCTTGGTCGTCACAAAGCAAGATGCCGCCACTGTTCGGCAGAAGCGCAAAGTAACAGGTGCTGCTTCTCAGTCCGGAATCGCAGAACGCGAGCTGATTACTCGCAAAGCACAATGTAGCGGAGATACAGAAATGCATTTCATTGCAGTTCGTTGTCTCGACGAAGAAAACAGGGTGGGAACTGTGAGAGGCTCTGGCATCACTCACCGCCGTTGGGCTTTCCTCATGTCGCAGTGTTGCAACCGTTTGCCAGTAGCTGGCGTCACCTAATCCCTTCCAAATACGCCAGAGAACGACAAGTCCTTTCTCATCTGCTGTTAGGTACAAGTCTCCACAGGTGTTGAACTCGATTGTCCGCACTGGCGCTTCATGTGGCTGTGCAGTCTTTATGCTTACAATGCATTCTCCTTCAGTGGCAGTTGTTGAGGCGCTGTGCCTCGCAAGGCATTGGATGTCCCCGGGTTTATCCTTGCCACTAGAAAGGTCTGGAGGTCCCCATTCTGCAAGCCTTCCGGCGCCGTAGGCCAGAACCAGGCGACCGCTGCCTGATCACACAGTAAACTTACCTCTGGATGCCAACTGTGAATTATTCTTTGGCAAACGTGGAGACTGTGGGGTTGCAGTGTTACCAATCGAACCTCTAGATGCTCATTCTGGTTTGATTCGCATTGCCTAAGGAAAGCCCCATCTTCCAAAGGTAAACGGAGCCCTTTGTGTGTGGGTGCTGAACTCAGAAGCCCAGCTAGTGACTAATGGAGCTTGCAGCTATCCTGCCGCACAACCACAGATCCCCCAAATGAATGTAAATTGTACTTGGCTAAGGGAAGCTATAAAACAAAACCAGCACAAAAGGTATTCCAAGAATGTTGATGCAAGTAGATTCAATACAAGGAACTCAGCTTGCTAATAATGGTTGTATCTTTATTAATGGGTTCGTTGTTAACCACAATGTCGCAGGTTTGGTCCTTGCCGGTACCGTTCCACTCTTTCTCAAATGCGGATCTAGTGTTAACGTCTCTTAATAGCACGAAATATAAATATCTTTTCCGATTGAACCGAACTAACGCTAGGCGCCTGAATGTTCCACCGAAACAATGCTAGCGACTTTATCAACCTCCTGTATCTGCTGAGTGTGTTTACCAGAAAGTGCCTCAAAAGGCCTTGCGTTGATAACCTCTTTACACAAAATTCCATACAAGAACAATGTGTTGCCCTGCATGTGTGATGCGCCACAAGCTCCGTCGCTCAGCCGCTTAAAGCGTAAAACTCAAAACCACGTAGCAGCCACGTCGATCAACTTTCGGTTCGGTTTCCAACTGTGCTCCCCTTTAAACGTAGTGGTTGTACGATACACCTGCCGGTCGGCATGTTGCGCCTCCTTATCAGCTCTCCTTGCATATCTTTTTAAAAACGCAAATCAGCTCCGTCAATAAAGAAACTCTGCTAGGATAAAATGGCAAGCGAAATAGTAGAGAACAGGAGAACCGAAGCTGGCACTCTGCAAACCGCTCATAAAAAGTGATGAATGGTTGTGTAACGCAGCAGTTCAGAGGGGGATGGCCGTTAAGAAAATTGTCCCATGTTCACTACTAATACCAGCAGCCTGCCTCCTTTGCACCGCTGATTTGTTTGGCTGCCACCCCGGAAATGCTACCTAGCACAACAACTGGGGATGTACCGACTTTCACACTCTTGCAGCGTTGACTGCCACGATCACCCACACTAACTCGCATTCGGGGATGTGTCATATATACTCAGTATCATGGGAGGTGTACACATCCGTGTAAATAACAGCAATTTTTACCGGTAAAATGCAACATTGCAAGTGAAATGGCCACCAGTATTCCTATGGCATACTGCGTTCATCATGCTAAGGGTAATATTACGTACATCATACTCTATATACAAGGAAAGAATTAGCTGGCTAACAGAATAAGCAAATATGCGATAAGCAGGGCCTTCTTGAATTTCACCAAAATGAATGCTATTCTCATATTGTGGTCAAGTGCAACAAGACGGCCCAACAGGCAAAGAGGAAAGCACTTTATTGAGGAGCCTACAGACCATTCTGCTAAACTGCCTAGCCTTCTGCCAATTGTTGACAGGTCTATGTGGCTTATAATGTACTTGGCATACGGCATAGAATGTCCCTGTTTATGGTTCTACTTAGTGTTAAGTAAAATATTCGCATATGTGCTCCCCAAGGCTTCCCCAAGCCCGCACAGGAATGATGTATTGCTTTGGTGTGGCAATCCATCACCATGAAGGCCGAGGAAGGTGTGCTTTTTGTGCGCGTAGCTCACAGTAGTTCCACTTGAAGCAGGTTATCAACTCATTTTGGGGGGGATGCAGGCGCTGTAATAATTGACCGTCTTCGCCAGCAATTAGGACGCAAGCTGCTGCCTGCTGCTGTCTTTTTGATGTGATGTTTAGCCCTGTTACATGAACCGAACCATTACAAGTCGCATCAGATGTGCTAATTGCACCATGAACCGCCTGCCCAGAAGTTGGGAAAGCCACCGCAACAGCCAACAACTTGCGATACGTGGACCTTGAGGAAGAAAATAACCACTGACAATCTACGACATATGGCTCCAATGAGGGAAGCTCTGGATTGTCTTGTCTTCTATCCGCCTTCTCAAATACGTTCTGATGTGGAAGAAGTTCGGCGCTGTTGAATGTAAGCTCGGCCACGGAATGTAACACCGCCATTGTGATGCTACGGTCGTGTACGGTTCCCAACAGTTGCGTCTCCACTGGAAAAGCCTACTGATTCCTGTGCAACAGAATAAAATTCAAGGGCGGTGAATAGATGCTGAGAATGAAGGCGACCTCGGGGATGAGTTGTTACTAGAGATCGCCTCATCTACCCTTTTGGTGAAGTCCTACAGTTAAGTGGGCCCTCCACTAGCTCCGACTGTTTTAAAAAATAATTCCAGCAATCACTTTAATATAAATTAATAAATGAGAAAAATCTCCGCCTCAAATAAGCTACCACGATTCATCAGCTGGCCATTATATCCAATAATAGTTCAATACACCGATGCACCTTTGGCTGTTTTTAAAGGTACTGGTTAAGTTGTTATTCAGCAAGGAAATGCAAATATAATACGTCAAGTTCTAAAAGATACAGCACTGAAGCGTTCGAATACTGCTTTACTGGGCTTCTGTGGGCTTACTTGCATTACCTTTTTCGGTGTTCTCCATCGTGATCCATGAACGCTGCGCTCCGAAATGACATGGGCCAGTGTAACACGTTATTTATAATTTGTGCGAGACAACAAAATTATCATTTTGCTAAGGGCTTGTCAAGTTACGCTGTGTTGCTGAGAATTAAATATTTGCATGATGCAATCACTCTTGTCTGCGGATATTGCATAGCATGTGAGCATCCTGGTAACACACACGACACCAATCTGCCCCTTTGAAGCATGTGTAGGGGAGAAGATCGACAAAGCGACAAAACTGAACGTTTTCCGTTGACACTCCTAGTTTTACGCGTAACTCACGACTCGGGATTAGAATCTCTACTCAGCAAACAACCACAAGCTAGTCTACCACTGCAAAATCGGACGTAAGGTTCAAGCAAAAAGAGAAGCTGGTCAATAACACTCATAATCCACATCGGCAGTGTGCGCCTATGCAGGTGCAAATGATGCCTGAGAACTGGAGAAAAAGAAGCGTCAAAAGGGTTCGGTTCTCCGCTGGACCTGAGGCTATCCCTGCACCACAAAATCCTTTTTCGTTTTCAGGGACTTTCTAAAAATGCCGCAGTAGAGCAAGATTCGGAATAAGAGTCTGTGCAGTGCGTCTGCGGGTTTCACCGCTTCCTTCTGGAAGCTGTCACCAGCGGAAGCGCCTGACTTTGGGGCACCGTCTAAGGGGAGTTACTAGAATATAATTTGCAATTCAAAAAATATATATTTATACACCCATATGAACGCGTGCTGTGCTGCAAGCTTTGCCATTCAAGGGGCCTTTTCGAGCATTTGTATGGGAGCCATTATGTTTGCCTTGTTTGTTTCGACAATACAGCCGTCCATGATCATTTCGCCTAGTATGAAATGTGCCTTTTCCAGATGAAACATGATATCAAGTTCGCATACGTTCTCAAAAAATTTGTCCAGTGTCTCGACTAGGCAATGTATAAGTTCCAAAATGGCGAGTTCGTTCACCTCAGGCTCATCGAGGAGACCAACAATGAAGTATAAACTTGCATATCTGACGTAGTGACACACACAACGATAAAAAAATTATTGCCGGGACGTAGCAACACACGGAATCAGCAACATATGTACACATATTGCGACGTAGTCACACACAGACACAACAAGATACGTACAGACGTCATGTGCAGGGTATGAACTGCTGCAGAATTTGATGCAGGTTCGCAAACGAGAAACAGGTGTCTATGAGCACATCAAAGATGACAAACCTAAGTGTTGCATACTGTAAGCTTACCGTCTATATACGACCTTATACTGGCGGTATTGGATGAAAGAGCACTGATTCTCAGAACGTGAAAGACACTTCCTGATGAGCTCCCCCTCAAGAGCTGCACGCTCCGCGATCTCAAGGAACTCGTAGTACTGTGACAGCCTCGTCTGCCCCTGCTTGTTTACCATTAAAATAAAGCAAATCATCTTGTATAACGGGATCTTCCTTCTTTCGAAGGCTGACGATCCACCGGCCACTCTAGCCCAAATCCCAACAAAACTTATATCAAAAGCTTGTTTTCCCGCTTTCCATCAGTAACACTGTACTCTACTATCTACAATGAAGGTTCCAATTTCCTACCCCCCCCGAAATGGTGGCTGCATGCAGTGCTGGCTCGACAGCCATCTGCCAGCAGGTTAACTTTACGGATTGCTGCCTTAATCTAAAACACTTTGTGTCTCTTTAAGTTATACTTTACTGATTTTTGAACTTGCTGAAATACCAGGAAAGATGCGTTAAGTAAGTTACGAAAACTGTAGAGCATCAGTTAGTTTGGGCTTGTGGGAAGATGTAAAGTCCTTCAATCTCCGTAGTTAACAATTTGAAAATGATTTTAAAATATTATGTAATCAGGATAAATTGTCGGGTCAGGTGATTTAATAGGGGCTGATAACCTTACAACAGTGTATTTGTAACATCCCAACTCCTGCAGCATGTTTATGCGCGTGTTCGATATTTCAGTTTTTGTCTGTTTGCTATCACTTAGAATTGTTTTCCTCAATGCCCTAGTTTATCTACAAGTTGAAGATTTGAGTGTGTGTTTGTAAGGAGCAATAGCCCAGCTCTTCGGATTGTGTGTTCGGATACGTGCGTGCCCATGTGCAGGCCAGCTGCACCGTGGCAGCATCTTATTGCCCCTTGGATGTTCTCAGGTCGACACAGCCTTAAAGAGGGGCAAGACTTAGAATGGCAAACTTCTTTGAGGGCTAACTATTCTCAAGTTATTGTTCGTTTTAGTACTCATGGCCTTTAAGCACAGCCTTAAGTGCGACTGTTACACTTGGTAACTCCCCATAGTTATAGTCGCCAAACCTCACCCCACACCACCGATGGGGGAGGATGGGCTAGATGCAGGCTCACAAGTTCTCCAAGAATCTGTTGGCTTATGTACCAGGAAACTATTTTTAAAACTTTTATCTTTATGCTATATAAACGGCATTTTAACGTGATCAGTGTGACACGGACGACCAGCCAACATCCACTGTTGAGAGCAGCCTCTCCTGGGCCCTGGTAGAGGCAGGGGTTAATATGGTGACGTCAGAGCCTGCGGGAGCAGAGGAGCTAGAATACCCAACGAAAGTTAGAGTGAAATGCATCGTTTATGCAACCAACAAAAGTGTGAGGGTGTAATGAACTGCAATCGGCTTCCACGTTTTCTACAAGCCCAAGACCAATTTAAAGCTCGAACAAGCCCTCCAAGACCTTAATGACATACTAATACAATAATGTACTCTTTAACTGATGGTTACACACTAATTCGATGTGTTGATAACAATGAACGTAATGGGACTCACATGACTTAACTATAACAATTTCTTTTATTTCTCATAACCGTGCATACGCACCCCTAACAAGTCACTCTTAGACCTCAGACATCTTTGCATCCTGATTCAGTCCTTATCCACTGGATCTATGGTGCATAAAGCACTTGAAATAACAAGACGAATTCACAAGAGGTACCTGTGGACGCTTAAATATACTATTTATACCTATATCAGAATCTAGATACGTTAAAATCAAGCTTAAAAGTTATGTCTGCCACCTGAGGTCAAGGCCCCACAGGTGGCCTTGATCCCCCGTGCAGGCCTTAAGGCCTTAGAGCTTTTATCAGGCCCTGAGGCCTGACCTTAAGGTCTTGACCTCAACTACCGATCATTAAGCCTTAATTCCCAATGTGCTTTATGTCCCCCTAAGGATTTTCTTAATTACCAGAAAGCTTGCCCCAGAGTGAAGCCAACTCCCTTTAAATTGACGTTAATTTAATATTAATCTAGGTAGTTTAGTTCCCCTTAGCTTAACTTACGGTTATAGACTGAACATGGCACAGGTTGGGGCTTTGACTCAGCTTGAGCCCTGACTGTAGTGAAGCTCACTACAGCTTCGACTCAGCCTGAGCCATGAGTGCAGTGAGGTTCGGTACAGGCAGGGAGTTGTCGTTGGGGGTCCGCACTGCCCGGAGTTAACAGACCTTGGCGAAGCATCGTGCACCCTTACCCCGGCTCCACAGGAATCTATAGGGGGCCATCCTCTACGGTTTTCTAGGCAAAGCCGAAAAGCTTCTCACATTAGGGCCTGCATGGGCCCTGGTACCTGTGCCACTCGAAGAAACGTCCCTGGGAGCTGAGTGTCTAAGTTCTGTAGTGAGGGTTGCATGACTATATCTGTGCTTAACACTTTTTCCACTTAGGGGAAAGGGGGAGCTGCGTGGTCTTACCGACTTTAGCCGGGAGATCAGTGGCTCATCGGCAACGCCGAGGTGGGCGGGTGGAGCAAAATGAACCCGGCACCTAAGTTTCCCTTTAGTCCCATCAGTCATCTTTCCCATCTACTTCTATAGAATTACGGTTGTTGAACAACTTGAGGTAAGGAAACGCGACTTTCTGGACAACAGTATCAGCGGCAATACCGCATCAGCAACAGCAACAACGGCGACATAATGGACCACCCTTCGTATGGGCGCAAGAGGAGATGCGTCTTACGAGCAAGGGGGGGCACCAGATGTAGAAAGTTATTGGTTATGCTGAATAGTGCAGTATTTGTCTGTCTGTTATCACATAGAAATGCCTTAATTAATGCCCTAATGTGTCTATGAGTGAAAGGGTTACGCCTATGTTTGTGAGGAGCGCTTGCCCAGTTCCTCGGATTGTATGTTGGGATACGTGCTTGTCAAAAGTGCAACTGGCATGCTCCTTGGCCGCATCCCTTTCCCGTTTGGGTGTGTTCAGGTGGACATGGCCTCAGAGGGGCAAGCCGGACAAGAGCAGACGTTTTTTGGGACTAACCACCCTCAAGTCATTGTTTTGTGTTAGTACTTATGGCATTTTCGCACCGGCCTACGTACGAGTGTTACATGCTGCGCCAAAAACCAAACAGCATAGGGCTGTAGATGATCGCTATACAACACCCTAAGCAAAAAGAGACCAAGAGAAGTGAAACCTTGAACAAGGAATAGGAAAAATATGTTGATAGTCAAGCAATCAAAATAACTGAACTATGAACACAGCATAGAGCGCGAGAAGCCGAATGATAACAAAAGTCACCTGCACGAACCATTACATGAAAGACAGCAACACACGCAATAAAGGGAAAGATGCAAAAGATAGTAGTTTCAAAAAGCTTAACGATCTTCCAAAGTTTTTGCTGCTTGTCGAGCGACTACTCTACTACTCGAGTCGCCGGCCACCGTCACTATGTCAGCAACCAGTTTGTCTTGCACGGAAGCAAGCCGTAAATGGACATCCTACCAACCTGTGAGCGTGTTCCCAGTCGCAGCACAGGAATTTCAATGCAGACCGACCCCCTAATAAACTAGTATAACAATGCTAAAGAAGTATTTCAGGGTGTGCTAAGTGTCTTCCGTGGTGTTTTGGCAGAAGTAAACCCTCAATCCTAGCAGCCAAGTGCTCCACTATCACAGCCCCACGCCAACCATTAAAAACAGTGAACTACCTCTTGCATGACCACAGTATTCATATCCAATACCAACAAATATCCCTCTATTTTGCTGTCATCCGAACAGGACCTACAAAAGATCCTCGGCACATGCTTCACTTTCGAGTCGTGATCGTTGGTGTTGGTTCGACTTGGGAGAAAGCCTCCTCTTCCTCGCCGTTGCTTTAGAAATCTGTACTAAAATGGGCATGCCATTGGATCATATGTCCGTTTCAATGAACGGTTTTGCATCCGTCGCAAACGGATCCTCTAAGCTGCTACCCATTGGGGGTTCGGTCAACGTTTCGAATGAGGATGAGCTGCTGGAGCTTCTGGCCAGCGGAAACATCAAAGAAGTCGATTGTTGCTTTTCAGACCCCCTTGGACAGTGGCATCATTGCTCGTTCCATCCCTCTATGGTGCGCTCTCCGCGCCATACACAGAGCCACAGATTGTTGTCCAGCCGCGTCATATCCCCACAGTACGCCAAAGACGCTTTGTTATATCATACTTTCCGTTAGCTGTTGTTGAATACAATACGGTTTACTGCAGGTCACTCGGGAAACTTTGCTGCACGGCTTTCCGTTCGACGGCTCCTCCATCCGCATGCTAGCAAGCGTAGAGAATAGTGATATGTTTATGAAGCCAGGCAAGCAAATGACCCCAAGATCTGACAGGGATAATTCCTATTTATTTATGGCTTAGGGTTTAGTAACAGTACTATCTTTGAACTAGGCTTGTTTTTGATGTGCTTTGTTCTTCAGACCCCACATCGTGCTTCATAGATCCATTCCTAGGCGATGGCGTGTTGCATGTGACCTGCTGGTTGCTCACTGCGAATGGAGAACCGTGCTTGCACTGCCCTCGCACTATAGCAGAACGCTGTGAGGCATGGATTAAGCAGCAAGGGTTAGCAGACAAGGTACAGCAGTAACAGTCTCCCCTTGTTTTCTGTTTCGCATACACAAGCCTATGAAGTGGAATAGAACCATTTGCACTTATATGCGTTTCTTTCCAAAGGTGCTCAACACATGCAGCATCACTCGCTCCTACTGCTCACTTATGCTGCAGGTTTACGTGGGCTTTGAGGCGGAGTTTTTCATCTTTGAAAACGTACAGTATACCGTGCAGGGCAATCGCGTGGGCTTCTCAGTTGACTGTAAAGAAGAAGCTTATTGGAACTCAGACGGTGAGCTCTGAATTATCCGCACAGATAATCACACCTTTTGATTGTTGTTATTAAAAGTTATTTTTCGCTACCGGCGAACACAGCTTGTACAGCTTGGCATCTTTGTGGCTTTAAATCATCAGTTTAGTGCTCCGTTCTGTTGTGACTTCGTAGCTGTTCTTGAAGGACGGGGAAATTTGGCTCATCGGAGTGTGGCTGGCCGTGGCTATTTCCCGGTTCCCCCTCAAGACCGGCGCCACAGTTTACGAGCTTCTATGCTGAGACACATGGAAGCTTTAGGCTTGCCGGTTGAGAAGCACCACCATGAGGTGGGTGCATGCCAGCACGAGCTGGGTTTGCGTTATGGCACACTCCGTCAAGCAGCCGACTGGTGTTTAACGTACAAATACGTGGTCAAAAACCTGGCCCATGCTCATGGTGTAACTGCAACGTTCTTGCCAAAGCCGATGCCCATGACGCCGGGGTCTGGCATGCATGTCCACCTGTCGTTCTGGATTAACGGTCGAAATATCTTCTTTGATGAAAACGGAGGGTATTCTCAGCTATCTAAACACGCGCTTTTCGCAATTGGAGGCATTCTTACTCACGCACGTGCACTCCTGGCCATCACCAGCCCAACCACTAATTCATACAAGCGCCTGGTCCCTGGATTTGAGGCGCCTTGCTGTTTGGCTTTCTCGCAGGTCTGTGAGCAGACAGACTCAAAACACTGCAGCCACATATACCCTAAGACTACACATTTTTATCTTTGCTGTCTATTGGAGCTATAGGTTGGATTTGAAGGTTAAAGGGTTTATCGTTGTTCCCGTCTGCTGCAGGGTAATCGGAGTGCTGCCATCAGGATTCCCGTAAGCGCGTCCAATGCGAATTTGAGCAAACGTATAGAATTCCGCTGTCCCGATGCTTCGTCCTGCGCGTATCTCGCCTTTTCTGCGGTTGCCATGGCAGCAGTCGACGGAATAAAGCGGCAGCTGGCACCTCCAGAGCCACTCGATTGCGATTTATATTCACTTTCTGAGGAAACAAGGGGCAAGTTGCAGATGACCCCTGGCTCACTCAGCGCTGCGCTAGATGCTCTACAAAAAGATCACCAGTTTTTGTTGCAGGGAGGCGTCTTTTCAGAAGTGAGCCGTTATACCTTCAAGTGGAAGACCAGGCGTTTAGACAGATGAAATTATTCTTGCCTTTTGCGTGTAATATTCTTGTTTACATACCTGTTGATAAGAGTGTAGTAGCAGTGAAGACTACCACTACCGCTTCAGCAGACGTGTTGTTATTGTACTACCAATAACAATTCTACATCTTTAACTGCGTTTTCTGTTCGGATTGGTGTGCAATCTCTTCAGGAGTTCCTCAAGGCTTATATCGAGTTCAAGCGGAACGAGTGCCTTTTGGTGGATTTTATCCCACATCCAAAGGAATATGAACTGTACTATCACTGCTGAATGCCGTGCTCAAGTCTCCCAGCGGTTTCAGCCCGTGTATAAACGAACTGCTTATCAACAGCGGTGCAGCTGACGCGTCCTGTAATGCGGCTCGCGTTTTCCGGCATGTCTCATACCCGGCCAACAAGCAGTCTTACACAGAGAAGGGTTAAACCGTCTTTGGTAGTTTTTATGACCCTTTGTACGCTTCTGGCTTCCTGGCATCCACCTGGTACAGACCAGTTCTGCCGGCACTTCGTACTTCCTTTTTTCGCTTACGGCGTTTTGCAGAGGCAGGCAGTACAGGGTTGCCTTCCTGGTAGCAGGTGCTAGGACATGCAACCTTTTCCGAATGGTGAAGACGCCAAGCGCATTTGTGGCATATTTCTACGTCCGCAGGTGCGTTCTTCGTATTCCACAAATCAGGCAGAAAACACAAACCACTGCGGCCGCACCCAGCAGTCAATTTTTAAAAAGCTATAGTTAGAATATTGCTGTTGTGTCCTGTATGATTCTGATCACTAACACTGTAATCAGTGGGATGTACGCATGGATACCAAGAAGTATGTTGGGCTAGCTTGAAACAACGCCGTACACAACTAGATGCCGAATCTCTCGGCGTTTGCCAGCACAGTACCCCAATTACGCAACACTCTGAAGGTGCGCAAAGCCTTTTCTTCTTATGAAGCCCACCCGTTGACCTGAGGTAGAGGCATCTTATCTTTCATGTCACCCTGTTAACTACGGAATTTTCTATGGGGCCCCAGTAACGATGCTTCCCCTGAATGCACTCCTTTAAGGTATTTTCTCATCAGCCCTACGCGAAGCATTTGGGTGCGGAGACGCGCGTCGAAGTCCCACAAGCTTCGCTAGCAAGCGCATGAAGGAAAATTCCCTGCACGCCTGCTATGGCTAGTGCCGTAAGCGGGTTGCCTTCGGTTATCATCCGAATACCAAGCTGCAGGCAGCCCTTGTGGAAGACTCTAGTAGCGCTGTGTGCAGCATAGATTCTGACAAGCTGACAGTTTCTGTAAACGCAACGCCTGATTGCCTATGACAATGTGTGTACATCTACGCACAAGGTGTACGGCCGACGAATTACCAACATCGTGGGTGGTTTCGGCGTAAAAATAGCTATCCTGTTCAATTTTGCCGCAAAGTACCGCAGCCGTAAAAAATGCGATTTGAAAGCCAAAAACAGACCCATAAATGCTTGAAAGTTTGCAGTGGAGCAACACATTCTAGACCGGCACTTGTCGCTGTCAAGAAAGTTCGCGCCTGATAACAACAAGGCGACCCAAAATCGTTCCATTTATGAGGTTGTATGCCCTTAGCCAGATACAGATATTACTTTCGTCGGGAAAGCATTAGAGTCCAAATGGACCAAAAAATTCCCCCTGGGCTCAGTTGTTCCTTCATTGGAGAAATATACGCATTAATCGTTGTCGCTGGAACTATCAGACTGGCCTCTAGTGAGGGCGCTGGAGCCTCCGAAAACTGCACGCAGAGAGAAAGCTGAGCCCATTAAACTGTATATCAGCACAAGTGAGCTAATAACAATACCTGCCAGATTGAATCCACCTTCATTCTGCACCATATAGTTCTTGTAAAGAGTGAAATCATCTTCCGGCATGTTCTTCAGGAATGCCGGACGATATTGAGTTGAAGTTCTGATGACGTTAATAAGTTGCTGCCTCCCGTCAACAAAGTGAACGCCGAACACAATGATGCAAGCCAGAGAGAGCACCAGCACGACAAGATAAAATGCAGAAAGCACAAGCGTCGAAAGACGACTCGTAACGCCGCCCCATTTCTGTAATCCCACAAGGATCCCGGCGACAAGCGCAGCAATGAGCCAGGCTGAGCCAAGGATGGTATAGAACGTGATGCGAGTGGGGAAGAGCATCATACCGGCCATTGTCATGCAGCCTGTAATTACTGGTAAGTGTAGCATAGCGTCCACCATGGTCCCATGTTCATCTATTGTCGCTGCGCGGGAGAGGGGAGCCAGACAAGCCAGAGACGCAACCGACACCAGCAGGATGAGGGAAGCATGAGCATCAACGAACGTGATCGAGAAGTCCGTCACTGGTTCCACCCCTCCATTTCTAGTGTAATCAATCAGTTGCGTTCGATGGTTGTAGAGGCAAGTCAGCATATAGCCTCCAAAGCTGCTGGTTATGAGACAGGCCAGCTCATCCAAAAGTACAAGGGGGCACGAAAGGCATAAGAACTGGGGCAAGAAAAAGTACCCCAGAATTGTAACGGCACAAGATAAGATAAAGAGCACTGCGTGCAATGTCCCGAGGCCCACAAATGTTGCCCTCGACACAAACATCACCTCGCCATACTGATCGGGAGTCAAGCCCTGATAAACAGTGTCCTTGAGCTGAGTCGCCTCCCCTAAAAGCATCGACGTCATTGCGATTACAGCCAAAAGCGCTGTAGACAATGCCCAGGCCGCGATGGCTGGGTTCTCATGACCCCCAACTTTGCTGCACGCTCCTTTCCCTCGCCCCATCTTTTAGAGTAAAAGGCTGAATTGGGACTTCCCTCGCCTCAAAAAGAACTTTGTTTATTAAATGGAGGTCTGAAACGTTAGATAAAACTGCAGACTGGGGGTGAGATTTAACAGGGTCCGAGGCAGGTTAAATGAACCCAGATGGGTTCACGGGAACATTCGACTGCTGAGTCCCCTGAAACACGAATAGATAATAGAAACCATTTCAATATATTTAAAAAGAATTTTATGCCAGGGCAAGGAAGGAAACAAGCTGCGCAGCAGCACTCGAACGGGGGACTTGGAGTAGTGTAAAGCGCTCATCGGCCTTGTACACAAGTGGCTGCGTCTCTCAAGCCCCTAGACAGTACTAGCAAAGAATGAAATAAAACTCAGTATCAGAATATTACCACGAGATAATAAATGGCTTTAGTGAGACCCGAATGACAGGCGTATGTTGCGTTCAAAATTGATAAACAGATGGTTCACAGGTAACATTTTGCGGCTCGTTCTAATATCTCCTAGTCGAGTTATCCTTAGAAAACAGCAACGAACTAGCAATGATTTAGCACTATTTTGACACTAGATGCATCCCAGATCTAACCCTTCAGAGGATCGGATCGCTACAACTTTATACGGCATTCGCGCCAGGTACCTCAAGCTTGTTTGCGAAATAACTGCTAAGCTCGGTGCGCACGAAAAATTCAACTTCACTTCATTATTACGTAAGTTTATGTTTTTACCTAAGCTTCAGACGTATTTCTACGTGCCCTTGCATGCTCCCCGAATATTTCACAGTTCACTTGTTACGTACTAAGATGAGTGTTGGTGATATATGTAGCGCTTGTTCATATCTTTCCCAAAGGAATTTCTTCGGGACCTCTTATTTTGCAGTTGGGAACGTTGCCTACAGCAGCGACAATCGTGCTCGCGTTAGCTGACCAGAAGATCTCTTAACGGCTGAGGGTGATGAGTAATAAACGGTCTTTAAACCCTTTTAGTAGGCCAGCTATTTTATATAGAACGTTAAATAAAAACAAACAAATGGAAAAGCGCCCCCTGAACTAGAATTGGGGAGACCGGCAACTGATACGCCCCCTAGCTGCTTTCCAATTGCTGAAGGGGGAAGGAGTTATTCATGTAGTTACAGAAAAATACAACGAGGTAACAAGCAAATAACCTAATAGCAAACGGCAAACGCTCACGTCAAACTCAACAAAGCTGCATCGTGAGATATTCTGCCCCTAGGAAACTGACATACTTGTCTTACTAAAGTGAGTAGGGGAAGTGGGTTATTGAGCTAACGTGTGCAAACTTGTGTAAGTTATTGTATTATTCCATTTGCGTCTCTCACAATAATGTATTGAATCCACGATCTTTCTGGACGTTTTGAGCCATGTAAATGTCGTTTGTCTGCCGATTTCAGTTCGTGCGCTTCCTGGTTAATGGCTAGAATTATTTTTGGTTGGAATACTTCACGAGCGGCTTTGGGGAGCTGACTGCTGGAGATGGAAACAGCTTGTTGTATTAGGCAGCTTGTGTTGTGTGGATCTGTTGTGGGAATGTTTTAATTTGGAGAATTGCTACGTGGTGGCTTGCGTTTGATGTGATTGAAACGAGGAGGATGCCCGAACGACTTCAGTTAAGGTTTCCTTTACGGTGGTGACTGCACACTATGAGAAGGGGCATTTGGTGTAGGGATGATGCTTAAGATCCACGTGACTAAAGAAATGGGGAAAAAAGTCATTTTCTTCTACCGCCATCGGGACAGGTGCAGTTGACTGCGGGAAGTGGGTTATCAAAGCAGCCAGTGCAAACCAGTATGACGGCGTTTCCTGTTGCACTCGCCCCCCATTTATGCTACAGGCGTGACTTGCGGGCCATTCTGGGCACGTGGAGGTATGTCAATGCAGTTTTCCTGTGGGCTTAAGAAGGTGCATTTGCTGCTTGGCTTCTGTTTGATGAAGTCGAAATGGTGGGAAGGCTCAAACTACTTCAGTTAAGCTATTCATTGCGGTGGTGACAGACACAAAATGCGAAAGGGTGGTTGGCATATAGATGATTATTAAGGTTCGTCTGGGGTTTGACGTAGGCATAAGAGGAGCAGCTACTGCCATCTACAAACATAGCGACAACTCAAGTGGAGTGGGAGAGGCGGGTTACTGACAGCAAATCCAATGTGCTAAACGGAATGCCGGTGATATGCAACTTACACCTTAAAGATTAGTTCTTTTGCACTTTGATACACGCATTATGCAAGGTTGGATAGCGTAGCAATAGCTAGCCATAGCTAACCGCAGGCTGCTGGTGTAAAGCTCGTACTTCGGCCTTTTCTTAAAGCTTTTAAGTGCTAACACAAAACAGAAACTAAGGGTAGCTAGTTCACAAAGAACTCTGCCATTACAGGCTCGCCTTTCCGAAACCATGCCGGCTTTAGCAGAGCCGATCGGCCAGGGGATGCGGCTAAGGTAAAGATAGCCTGCACTTTGAGCAAGGAAGCATCTGGACACAATCCAAAGAGCTAGGTTACTGTTCCTCACATACATAAGCCTAACCATTCTATCCATAGCTAACTTAGGGAAGAATTAGGGCAATTATGACTTATAGCAAACATTCAAACGCTGCAAAACTAAACACATGAGTGCACATCCTACACCTCAGGCTGAGAGCTATGGCAACAGACAGATCTACGGACCCGCAACACACCTCTCATTCAGGCGCTCTCCAGTGACTTCTAGGTATTCAAGCCTCCGCCCATGCAGAACCTCGCCACGGCAAGATCTTGACACTATATTGCCCAAAGTCTAAACCCCAAACCCTAAACATCCTGCTAAAAGGGAAAATAAGACTTCCAGTACACTATGCTTGGAAGTCAAAGGCTGCTGCTGTGTGTGGTCCCCAAAGCACTCAAAAAAACCGCCGTCTAGCTTTTGGCTTTGTTGTTGCTGCTGCTGCTGCTGCCTCCTCCGCCGCTACTGCTGTTGTTTTTGCTGGGCTGCAGCAGCAGCAGCTTAGCATTAATAAGCTTTAGGAGCTGCAGGTCTCCTGTCAGTTTCGCGATGTCTCTGCATCTTTCCATCATTTCTGCGTTGTTTAGCTCTGTTGCCGTGTCTAAACATATTCGAATTTGCTGGTGAGAGAAGGAGGGCTCAGGCGCGCCTGAGAAGGAGGAGGCCCCTACTTCCTGCTGCTGCTGCTGCCGTTGCTGCTCCCGTTGCTGCTGCTGCTGCTGTTGCTGCTGCAGCTGTGCTGGCAACGCAGCAAGGAAGAGGCGTGCCTCGAATGCAGCAACGGGGGAAGATATATGGGGTACGAGTGCCACTGTCTCCTTTAGGGTCTCTTTTCTCGTAAGGCTGTGCTGCAGCACCCAGCCCCTAATCACGCTGCTCAACAACATATCGATTTCTTGATTTGACAGGTGCTGCCGTGCAGCAGAGAGGAGAGACTCCAGCTGCAGCAGCACCACCAACACAAGCAGTAACGCAGTTGCTGCAACAGCAGCAGCAACAGTAACAGCACAGTCGTTGGAGGAGCAGCATCAACAGTGAAAAACAGAGGGAAGACAAGCCAATGAAAAAGACAGAAAAACCGAGGCACAAAGACAGCGAAAAACAGCAAAAGAGACAGCCCATACCCGTTGTATATTCGTAGTCTTGCTAGCTAAGACATGTGCAGACTGCACATACACCTCAAGCGCATTTAAGCCGCAAAGTAGCAGCACCCGAGAGGCCAGCTGCTGCTGCTGCTGCAGTAACAGCAGCACGCAGAGCCGCACCCGCTGCTCCTGCTGCTGCAACAACAACGACCAGTTGCTGCAACAGCTGGGGACAGCACAGCAGCACTGCTGCTGCAGCGAAGCCACCTCAATCAGCTCACGCAAGTCATTCTCATCTACCTGCAACAGCAGCAGCAGCAAAAGCAGCAGCAAGGGTAATACTGCAAAGGAATGGAAGAAAAGACAAAATGACACACCGCAGCGGTTGCTTCAAAGGCAGCGAATGGACTGTTTCTACGCCTACGGCTGCCCCGCAGCAGTAGCAGCAGCAGCAACAACAGCACCTCATCTAGAGTAACGTCTCTTTCGTCTGCTAGCTGCAGCAGCCTGGGACCTCCTTCTGCGCGTCGGCGACTCAGCAGCCGCGTCTCCCCTGCTGCTGCTGTCTCTTTGGTATCCGCTGCGCCTTCTTTGCTGCTTCTGTCTTTTTGCCCTGCAGCAGATGCTGCTGCTGCTGGCGCTCCTGCTGCTGTTCCGGTGGCTGCTTTATCAGCCGCTGTCATTTCAGAGCCGGCCAGTGTTGCTGCTTGTGTTCGTGCTGCAGCTTGATGATGTTGCTGGTTTACGGAAATGGCTGTGTGTCCAACAGAAGCATCAGCAAGAGCAGTAGTCACAGCACCAGCAGGAACAGCAGATGCTGCGCCGGATGCTGCCTCCGGATGTTTTCGCGGCATTTTCTGTGCTTCTGAAGATGCATTCCTGCAGACAAACCACAAACCCTAAACCCTAAACCCTAAAGCTTTGAGTTTAAGGCTGTCTCACAGTGCCTACACATGCTGAGCCACAGGTATTGCGCTCTATGGAGTTTTGTCTCCAGGGTTTAGAGTTTATAATTTACGCTTTGGTTTGGCGTTTCTGCTGCAACGCTGCGGTGAGGAGTCCAAGTGCCTCGTCCAGCAAACCGTGGAGACGATCCCATTTCTTTGCTGCTGCTGCTACTGCAGCCGTTGGTGCTGGTGCTGCTGCAAGAGCAGCACAAGGGGGCGGCGCGAGAGCTTCGTGGAGACATAGAAGCAGAGACTGTAGGCCGCCATTAAGATAATCGTGAGTCATAAGCTGTAGATACACCGCAGACTCTACAAGCAAGCAAATAAGCAAATGACCAAATATCGATATGCCTACTGTCGCTTGAAAGCGTGCACAGAAATATCCACCCGCACATGCAGATACGTTTAAACACACACTGGCCTTCATACAGCGAAAGATGTACATTTACACCCAACTAAAACACAAACATACATCTATAAATGTAGATATAAATGTTTATAGGCACATGGATGTACAATCCTGAATTGAAAGTAGAGTTGTTCGTTTCTTGAGAAATTGAAGGATTTTCTCACGTGGCAAAACTGGAGACTCCGCAGGGCGCGGTGCGAACGGAAAACTCCGCGGACCAGCTGAGCAGCCACAACAAAAATTTGCTAATTTGCGACGGCTGAACTTAAATTCAATCAAACGCAAATCTCTACTCCTCGAAACACAAGTGAATGAGAAGATGCATCCACAGATACTAGAAACAACGGCAGCAGTAACAGCACCAACAGATGCAGCAACAAAAGCAACATGAACTGCAGCAGCACCAGCACAAAGAGCAGTAGCAGTAACAGCAGCAGCAGGATTCCCACAGTGAAGACTTGGCTTCCTTCAGGAACTCTCCTCAGCAGCAGACGTAAGAGAGGGTTGAGCTGTTGCCTGTTGAGGGCGCGCATAAGAATGAGTTCCAAGTCTGCTGCCGCTGCTGCTGCTGCTGCTGTCCCTGCAGCAGGATCAGCAGCACCTCCACGCGACAGGAACAAATTCAATGCTTCCGGAAGACGATCCGAAGATACGAGAAAGCTGAAAAGAGACCGCCAGCCCCCGTAGCTGCGATGAATCAAACCCACCTCAAAGGCGGCAACTGCGGCAAGCAACAGCCAGCAACACAGCGGAGACAGACAGACGTGCACTCGTACGCGCATGCACACACGCCTTCGCTGCTGATAGTGCAGTCACAGTTTCTACACATTGCTTTTCTCTCTGCTTTGCTGGAACTCTTGCAAGCATGTATATACTTTTACAAAGATGTCCCTATATCTGCATAATGCCACATACACATAAACAAATAAAATGTGGTTTTATAATTGTGCAATATTTCAAACCTATTGCTTGTTGTTGTTGGTGCAGGAGAGGCAACGGGCCGCACCGCCCCTTGCAGACAGCGCAAGGTGCATAGGGCATCGAGAACAAGACAGCTGCTGTTATGCCGCTGCTGCTGCCGCCGCTCCTGCTGTTGGAAACAATGTTGCTGGCGTCTATGTTGCTAATGCTGCTGGTGCGAACGGTGCTGGTGCTGCTGCTACTGCAGCAATGCTGTAGTGCGATTGGCGCCACGCACGTGCTGATGTCTACTCCTTCCCTGCTGCTGCTGTTGCACTGTGGTAGCAAGTAGCAGCGCAAGTAGCTTTCAGCTGCTGCAGCAAGCTGACGAGCCGAGAATTCCTCCTCGCTAAGGAAGCTGTTGGAAACAGCAGGGGAGGCAGCGGAAACAAGAGCGGCAGGCGAAATGCTGCTGCTGCTGTTGCTACGACTCGGAGCACACCGGCCGGTATCCCCCTGCTGTCTCTGCAGGTTGGCACTGGTGCTGCGCTGCAGCAGCATCCACTGCTGCTGCTGTGGAGAAACGCTGCTTCCTGATGCAGATGCTGCTGTACTGGAGCCTGGCCGCGTGGGAGGTGGAGGCTGCTGCTGCTGTTGTTGCTGGTCATGCTGCTCCTCCATTAGGTGCTGCATTTGCCTCTGTCGCAGCTGTCCCCACAGCAGCTGCAGATCATCACTAACGGATGGACCATTGGTTAGGGGAGCAGCAGCAAGCTGCAGCGTTGCATGCACTGGAGGCAGCAGCAGCTGCAGCTGCGTTTCCGATGCTGTGGCCGCAGCAAGGCGCTCTGCTGCAAGAGTAGTGGGGACAGAGGAGTATACGTTACAAGGCAGAGTCGGGAGTAGTGCTCTTACTTTGCTACTGGTGCTGGTGCTGCTTTCAGCCTCACCACCCTTGTGCACTAGTGTGAGCCGCTCTTCCTCTGGTGCTGCTGCTGCTGCAGAGCTCGGGCGCACCAGCCAGGGGAAAACAGGCCAAGGGAGGGGAAGGCCGGAAAGGCGGCGGTAAGTCATAAGAAAAGAGATACCCCTTTGCAAATCCCTCAGGGTTGCATGCGAGGCCAAATGCAGCCGCAATATGCCTGCTTCTAGTGCAGCAAGGCAGCTGCTGCTCAGCTGCTGTGTGGAGGAGGGCGATGGGAGGGAGGAAGAGGCACCGGGAGCGCGAAGCCGGGGCGCCAGCCCAGGAGCTGCTGCTGTAGCTTCTGCACCGCGACGGCGGTTGCTCCGTGTTGCAGCGGCAGCGACAGCTGTACTTGCTGTATGTACACCGACTGCTCCTGACGCTGCTGGCGCTGCGGCTGTGGCAGCTGCTGCACCCCTTTGCTTTGTTGCAGCGCGAGGGGCACTGCGGGGTCCTGCAGCAGCGGCAGCATCTGCTGACGGCAGACCCGAAAGAACCTGTCTTAGCAGCTGTTTCTCCGCCGATCCCCAGAGCCGCTGCTGCTGCTCCCGCTGCTGGTGTATGCAACGTTGAGGTGTAACAGCAGCTGTGTGGCTGCTGCTCCTACTACTCCACTTGAGCGCAGAGACCCCCAACTGCTGTTGCTGCTCCCGTTGGGGTGCCTGCACAACTAGGTAAGCGGACGCCCTCGTGCGCTTGGCTGCTTTTACCAGAGAAGCGCATACAGCCGAGAGCAACCAACCCTGTGTAACAGCAGCAGCAGCATCTGCTCCCTTATGCTGCTCTTGCTGCAGTTGGGGCAGCATGCGGTGTCTGCTGCTGCTGGTGCGTACACTCGCTGCTGCAGTGCCCCCCAACTTTGCCGTAGCCTCGTGCTGCTTTGGGCACTGCTGGCCTGCCGCAGCAACGGCGGCAGCATGGTGCTGCTGCAGCAAATGCTGCTCCAGGTTCAAGGAGAGCGCTGTATACAGCCCCGCGCGAGCAGCAGAAAACAAACCAAGCCGGCAGAGGGCTACCACCCTCACCTCCGAAACAGGATAAAACCGCACACCACAGAATGTCTCTACTAGTCTCTCAGCTGTGTCTTCTGCTACTACGGCAGCAGCTGCTGTTGCTGCGGTTGCTGATGCGGTGGAAGGGGTAGCAGCAGCAGGCGGTGGCAGCGCAGCATTAGCTGGAGCGGCGCTGCGGTTCTGGAACTTCCGCTGCTGCTGCTGCTGCTGCACGAGCTGCAGCGTAGCAAAGAAGTAGCTGCTGCATAGTTTCCAAGCAAGAGACAGCTCGTCGCACCGTAGAAGCGTGTCTCTCAACCTAACAGCACTACGGGGTTCCAGCAGCAGATCCAAGGGCGGTAGCCAGCCACTGCGCTGCCACATTGCGGCAGCAAACGGCACCAGCTGCTGCAGAAGCAGCACCCGGGCATGCACCCAGCGCAAAGCCCCAAACTTCGAAAGACACAACTGCAGCAGCTGTTGTAGCAGATCCAACAGCGCCCCTGATGGTAGCAGTGAGAGCGGAATTGCTGTTGCTGCTGTTGCTTCTGCTGCTGGAGCGGCTACTGGGCTTTTGTCAAGCTGTGTTCCTGAACGATGTGTACGGAAAGAAGCAAGAGCAGCGTCTGCTGCTGGTGCTGCAGGTGCCGCTGCATCCCCGGCTAGATTGCCTGAGGCGTCTAATGCAGCAGTAGCACCGCCATCACCAGCACGACGACTAGCAGCAGCGGAAGTAGCAGGAGCATACAAAGCCCTGAGCTGTCCTCTAATTGCACACGGTAACACATTCGAGAGGCACACGGGGCCTTTTCCCTTGAGCTGCGCATACACCCCAGCAAACGAGGAGCGCTGGCAGTGCAGCGTAGCAAAACTGTTGAAGGGGCTGCAGCATTGCTGCCGCGCCGCCTGACTGTCGCTGCTGCCACCTCCTGCTGTTGCTACAGCTGAGGGCGGTTCTACTTCTGCTGATCGTGCTGCTGCGGCTGCTGCCGCGTGTGCTGACGGTGGTGTAACTGGTGATGCTGTCTCCCCTGCTGTCACAAAAAACCACACTCCAATCCTAACGCAGTTGGCCCCACAACAGCTGCCATCTGCTACGGCTGCTGTTGCTGCTGCTGTTTTTCCATCAGCACCAGCAACAGCAGCCGCACCGCATGCTGCGACAGGATGTCTGTACAGCGCATGCCGTAGCAGCCCCGCTACCTCCGTGCAAATGCGAAGACAGCCGAAGGCCCCTTCTCTGCTATCGGGAGATAGCAGCAGCAGGAGCTGCAGCGCAACAGCAACAGCAGGACTTGGCATGTATGTGTGTGCTGCGCGGATTCGCCGGTTTACTGCTGCGTCAGCCGTCATTACCCAGCGGCCACCAAACCCCCAGCTAGGAGGGGGAAGTCCTCCTTTTTCTGCTGCTGCTGCTGTTTCTTCCCCTGCATATGCTTCTGCTGCTGCTGCTGTGTTTGCTGTGGCAGAAACAACAGCAACATCATCTGGTGAAAGCTCCTTCGCTTCAGGGAGCCCCAGCGCCTTTCTTGCGTAGTAGAGAAAGAGACTGTTGTCTCTCATGTACGGCCAGCGCAGTAAGAACTGCTGCAGCAGCTCCGTCCTCGCGTTAAGTATGAGACTCTCAAGGAGCAGCTGAGGGTAAAGAAGTAGCGGCTCGCGGTGTTTTTGCACGTCCGTCTCGACGAGCTGCAGCAGGTGCAGCGACGGGAGCAGCTGCTGCAGCAGCTGCTGCTGTTGCTGCGACAGCCTGGCTGCCATCTCACACTGCTGCAGCACGCCGCATAGATAGAGCCTATCCTTAATTGAAGGAAACGCACCGAGCAAACGCACAGCAACTCGACTGCTTCTGCTGTTGCTAAGAGACAGCAGCCGCCGCGTTGCTGCAGCACGAAAGCCCGGGAGGGAAAACATTTGCTTCAACTCGGCCACAGCTAGCCACTCCTGAAGGTGGGTAGCTGGCTGGCTAGCTACGTGGCTGCCGAGCTCGATAGTTGACAGCCTGGCTGGGAAGGGGCGGGGGTCGCCGTTTAGCTGTAGAGACAGATCGAACAGAACAAGCGGAAGAGCGGGAATGGTGACAGCAGTAAGGAGCAAGGAGAGACAGATAGAGACAGCAAGAGAGAAGGAGAAAAAGGGAGAGACACACTAAAGGATAGAGGGCAGGCAGCCAAGGAAGCAGAAACATCATAATATAGAGGACGTCAGACAGAGGCAGATATGGGGTTCACACACAGCGAGACAACTACAAAAAAAAGGGAATGAGCGAGAGGGGGAACAAACAGAGAAAGAGATGCGGAGGGAAAGAGAGGTGGTGAGAAGTGGAGGAAGGCAGGGAGACAGACGGAGAGGCGGAGAAGGAGAAGGGGCAACGCAAACAGAGCATAGATATACTCTATCGTACTTGAGAAGGATGCAGATATTCTACTGGAGTGGAGACATGCAGAAACAGATTGAGAGACTACAGAGGGGAAAGGAACAAGAGAAACGGAAAGGAACATAGGTAACAAGCACGGCGACGTGCTCCCCTATATCCGAGCAAACTTGCCAAGCGACACAGCTGCCTAGCTCGGGTTTTACGTAATGACTAGCTAGCCAGCTGTCTGGCTAGCTGTAGCAGTGCGTACTTTAAGAAGAGCTCTGGCAGCCGCATATTCGTTGCATGCAGCGAGAACACGAACCACCTAACTCACAACAAAAAGGCAACGGCCGCTACCCGCTAAAACAAAACTAGGGCTTGAAATTTAGCGTCTTAAGGGCCTGGGCTTTAAACATTATGGTCTAGGGTTTAGGGATAACAGTTTACTCTTTCAACTCCCTCCGAAGACTGGAGCTCAGCATGCAATTCTCTCCAGCTGTTCCATCTTCCTTTTGTTGCTTCCAAGGCTGTACTGTAGGTGCGTAGGGTGTACAGACACCCCAGGGTTTGTAATAAGAGGAGCAGACAAGGCCCACTGGGGCAGCAGCACAGCTGAGGCTGTTCACGAGATACAGCCCGTAAGGCTACAGCAGCAGCAGCAGCAGCAGCGGCTGCTGCAATTTCTTCTGCTGTTGCACCAAAAGCAGCATCGTCTGCGTCAGACTCATCAACACTCCCTGACCCTTGTGCTGCTCCTGCTGTTGCTGCTGCTTCTGTGCCGTATCTAGCCGTGTGCGTAAGTGAAACAAGCAGCGGATGCTGCTGCAAGCAGCTACAACTAATGCTGCTGCTGCTGTTCGTATGGTTTGGTGCATCCTGCTTCGCCGCTGTTCCTGCCTGTTGATGCTGTTGCTGCTGCTGCGCTGCTGCCTCGTCCTGCAGCCGTGCCTGGCAGCACGCTAGAGTGTCTATACAGGTCTCCACTGGCCAAGCAGCACACAGAAGCAGCGCAGCACGAGTTGCTGCTGCTGCACTGCTGAGCCGCATAACACAATCAGGGAGAGACAATTCTCCCAGCCCCTCTGCTGCGTCGTCGCATTCTGCTGCTGCTGCTGCTCCTCGTGCTCCCGCTGCTGGCCGCTGGTTTGGCAACCGTAGCGCTGCGTCAGGAGGCCACGCGGCAACAGACGTGGTTAAGGCGTCTGTACACCCTGACAGCAGAAACGCAGCATCAGGGCCATCAAGCTCGTGCCCCGGTTGCTGTTGCTGTTGCTGCTGCGCTTCTTGCTGTTGTATGTTCTGATTCTCCTCCCCCACATCCTCCTGCTGCTGCAATGCCTTGCGTACAAGGCTGCTGAGCAGCACCTGCTGCAGCTCTGTGTCTGGAGACAGTTGCACGTCTGCCATGCGTAAGGCCTGCTGCTGATCTCCTTGTATACCCCAAGCGAGCGTAGCAGCAGCAAAGCAGAGCTCTATTGCTGCTTGGCCGTCGTCGGCCACCGCCTCCAGGTGTCTCTGCAGCAGCAGCAGCAGCAAGCAGAGCAAAAGCAGCAGCAACAAAGCATGAGGCTCTCAACTGGCTTCCCGAAAAACGCTAGACGAGGCTGCTATCATGAGAAGCTAATGCTGTTCTTGCTGCGGACAGACACTAGCCAGCTGTTCCTGCTGCTACTTCTATTGGTGCTGCTGCAACTCCTGTTGCGGCAGTTGCTGTTGCTGCTGCTGCTGACCTTCGCAGCAAATGAGAGAGCGAGTAATTCATGTGGCTTCCATCCTTCTGGCCGTACACTCCACCGGCCTAATGCTGCGGTTGCTGTTGCTGTGCCTGCTGCTGCTGTTTGCAAGGTGCCGGTCGTTTGTATTAGCTTCCAGCAGCGGTGTCGTTCAGCGAACCAGAGACGGAGAGAGGTGCAGCAGCAGCACAGCTGCTGCTGCGCCAGCAGCAGCAGAGATCCCGAAGGCCATGATTCGGAGCAGCGTTCTGCTATGGCAAGCGCAGCAAGGAGTGACACCTTGCCGCTGCATTTACCTTCACTGCTGCTGCTGCTGCTATTGCAACTGCAGGAGGAAGTAGTAATATCTGAACGCAAGAAGCTCTGTCTCTCCAGCTCGCCTAGAAAAAGAACCAGGTCTCTCCGCAGAGAGAGAGATGACCCAGGGAAAGCGGGGGGCCATTTAGTGTTGCTGCTGCTGCTTCGGGCTGCTGCTGCTGCTTCGGCAGGAGATAAATGTCTTTTCTCCAGCTGCTGTTGCTGCTGGTCCACGCTGCTGCTGTCGCCTAATGTGCTCTCCTGTGATCTTACCGCTGCATTCCATGTGGCCCTGCTGCTGCTTCTGCTGCTGCTGCTGCTGCTGCTGCAGTGCAGCAGCAGCGGGTGCAACGGTAGCGCAGCCTGCAGCAGGACGTCCACTAGGTCAACCTGCAGAAGTTCTGCGAGGTGTCTGGCCTGTTCCTGCCCTTGCAAACGAAACAACACCTCAGACACAAGTTCTTCTGGGGAGACGAACAACAATTCAAATAGTTGCTGCTCCTCTTGCTGTTGCTGTCCCTCCTGCTGCGGATGCTGCTGCTCGCGCTGCTCCTGTTCCTGCTGCTGCAACCGTTCCTGCTGCTGCTGTTCCTCTGCTCCCTGATCCTGCGGCTCCTCCTGTGCCTGCCGGCGTTCTCGGAGCTGCGTATCCAGCGGCTGCCTCGCGTCCATTTGAAGCTGGACAATTCTTTGGAGATACGTCACGAGGGCAAGCAGGTATTTCGTGCCTGTGCCTTGTTGCTCTGTGTCCCCTTTTTCCTGCTGCTGCTGGTGTTCTTGTTCTTGCTGCTGCAGAGGCTCTTCCAGCGGTGTCTCTGTATCCTCACAGCTCGCTAAAGCGGCTGCAAGATCTTCGCTTTGCTCCCGTTGTTGCTGCTGCTGCTGCAGTTGCGGCTGCCGTGGATCTCCCCGTAGCATCTGGACTGCGTGAGCTAGGAAGCAGCTGACTGCTGCAGGGCTGGGGAGACGTACGGATCCCGCAGCTAACTGCTGCATCTCCTCCATCAGAGATGCAACGGCTGTGTTTCGCTGGTGCAGACTGCAGAATGCAAAACAGACAAACACTTCAGCAGCATCAGCACAGTACATACAGCAGCAACGCGTACAGTAGCAACACGAAGAGGAAGGCAGGCACGTGTGTCATGTTGCTACTGCAGCAGCAGCAGCAGCTCCTGCTGCTGCTACTACTTCTGCTGCAAGGCATACCTTGAAAGGTGTGTCCTTAAGAGATCCGCCTTTATAGGAAGTGTGTCAACTTCAAGCAGGAGAGACGCCAAACGAACCGCATGCATCCCGCGAGCCTCTATCAACACGTCCAGTCTGCAGGAGCAAATGCAGCACCAGCAACAAATGCAGCAACAGCAAAGGCAGCACTAGCAGCAAATGGAGCAGCAGTCATAAGTAGAGAAACAGTAGGAAGCAGCGGGTGAGGAAGGGGCATCAGCAAGAGCGATAGTTACACAAGAGTAGCAGCAGGAGCAAGGGAAACAGCAGAAAACGCAGAAAACAGCTACCTATCAATAGACGTGGCTAGGAGGCGTGTTAGCGAGGAGGGCAGATTGGTTGCTGCTTCTGCTGCTGCTCCTGCATTGATATCTGCCGGCAGCAGCCGTTGCTGGAGTAGCAGCAGCTGCTGCAGAGGGATATTCCGCAGCTCCTCTGTGGCTCGACGCAGAAGAAGGAGAGATACAGAAGCAGGAGCAGCAGCAGCAACAGCAGCATCGAGGCATGCATACACCGCAGCAAGCCCCCTGCTGCAGCGAAGCAAAGCAATTGATGCTTCCGTCGCAGCGTCTGTATAGACAGAAAGACAGGCAGTAAAGATACAGCTAGTGCCTGTCTCGTTTCGTACTGTCTCTGCTGCAGCAGTTGCCGGGACAATGTTCGCGCCTCTTCCTTCTGCCGCCGCTGCTCTTGCTGCTGCTGCTGCTGCACTGCCGTCATCTTCGTCGCACTTCCTGAGGCCCACAGCGTAGCGAAGCATATCCAGCTACACTAGGACGTACGTATCTGTGCAGCTACTGCAGTACATGCATGCGTCTGCCCCCAAGCCGCTGCTGGCTGAGCTCAGCGACTAGCCGGATAGAGTGCTGACTGCTGCTCTTTCTGTTCCGTTTGATATTGTTCTTACAAACGGTCAAATGCAAAAAGGAAATCGGCGAGGAGAGAAGAGACAGTAGCAGCATCATTAGCTGCAACGCAGCCGAGAGAATCCCGCAGTGCAGTAAACGCCTCTGAGAGCTCGGCGCTGATCTTGAGATGTACAGACAGCTGGAACTGACGCAACAACTCCCTGAGGAGACGTAGAGGCAGCACCAGCAGCTAGTGGAGCAATAGAAGCTAAAACAGGCAAGATAAGGAGCACGAGCAAAAGCAGAAGCAGCCTTGCTTGGAACAGATTAGCTGCAGCAGTACGAGCAGCAAGAGGAATTAGCAGCAGCAGCAACAACAGTAGCGTTACGCTGTCGTATAAACGTCATTTTGCTGCAGAGCGCGAGCTAGAAAAACCGCTGGTCGCTGTAGCAAACGGCGAAGGAATGAATCAGACTCAAGAGAAGGAAGAGACACTAAGGGAGTCATATGCCGAGACAGAATGTGCTTGCTGCTGCTGCTGCTGCTACTGCTGCTGCTGCTACTGCTGCCACTGCCACTGGCGGTGTTGCTGCAGGAGCTGATGCCGAGAGTGTGGTTGTTCGTCCTGCTACTTTCGTTCCTGCTGCTGCTGTCGTTGCTGCTGCTGCTCTCGTCAGAAGCAGCCTCTACCGAAAATACCCCGATGCACCGCAGCTGCTGCTGCCATTCCCTCTCTCGCTGCTGTTGCGTTGCGGCTGCTGCTGCAGCAGACTCCATGGATGCAGCAGCAGGCCCTGCTGCTGCCGCTGGTGAACCTCCGGCAATGCAAATGGAAGCGAGAGGCATTGCAGCAAAGTAGTGGCTTAGCAGCAAGCGGCACCGCCATAGTGCTTCCTACAGACACAGCAGCAGCGGCAGCAGCAGCAACAACAGCATCTTCCCATGCAGGGACCACCATCAGCAGCAGAAGCCTTAGAGGCTGCCAGAGAAGCGTCAGTAGCAGGAGATAGCACCAGTATACAGCAGCAGCAAGAATGTACCTTAACAAAGTGTCGCAGAGCGTCAGCCAACAATCGCGCGGTGTCCCTTAAGCCATGTGCCTCTCTCAGTATTGCCAGGTGCCGCCTGCAGCAGCAGTAGAACCAAAGAGACAGCCGCAAAACTACAGTCTCCGTAGCAACAGAGACCCAGTTGTTCCAGCAGCAACAACGGCCGCAGATGCAGTAGAAGTGTAGCCGAGAAAGAGACGGCAACAACGGCAGCACGCAGACGGTCTCACCTGATGAGCAGCATTAGCGAGATGAAAACAGCTGGCGGCACCACAAATGCTCCGCTGCTGCTACTCCCACCGCCTTCTATCTGCTGACGCTGCTGCTGCTGCTGCTGCTGCTGCTGCTGCTCCTGCTCCTGCTGCGGCTGTTTCACTGCAGCAGTAGAGGCGAAGGCGAGTGAGGCTAGCCGCAGCAGCAGCCACAAGCGATACTGCGGTCTTTTTACCGCCGACAGGAGTCTCTCCAAACAGAAGATAGTCTCTTGTAGTGCCTGCTGCAGTGTTACTGGTGCTGCTGTTGCGGCTTGCTGCTGCGGCTCCACCAGCAGACCGTCTGCTGCAGCGGAAGTGTCCTCAGCAGCCCTCGTCTGACGGTGCTGCAATGGTGCTCCTGAGTTGCTGCTGTTGCTGCTGCAGGTGTCTATTAGGCGGATAGCAGCACGCAGAGCAAAGTAAGCAGCAGCAACATCTGCGTCGTGTTGTCGCTCTCTTTCGTAAACAGACCGACTGGTTGGTGGCAGGCCAGAGACACCTGAGAAGAAGGAAGTCTCCTCAACTAAAGACAACTGGGCGCGGCGAGACAGCTGCAGAACATGCAACAGCAGCAGCAGCAGCAGGAAGTGGCAGGCATATACAGAATGCAGTTGCTTTTGCTCGCTGGAGGCTGCTGTCTATAGTGCAAGAAGAGGGCAAGGAGAGAGACAGAAGGGCAGCAGTAGAAGCAGCACCAGCAGCACAAATACACCCCGCCTTTCTTCGCTGCAGGGCAATTAAGGTATGTCCTCAGCTCACTGCAAACAAAAGAGAATGCTCCGCTGTTGCATCGTACACATCAGCTGCAAGTGCCTCCCGCAGTGCAGCAGCAGCCGCTGCTGCTGCTGCTGGTCCCCCTACGCTCGGAAGCCTTGTTACTGCAGCAGCTGCACGGACGCAGGCAGCGGCTGCAGCAGCAGCCTGCTGAACGTCCTCTTCAGCGACTGCTGCATTTGCTGCTGCTGCGGGGCTACTAAACGCTTGCTGCAGTGCCACAGCAGCACTTGCAGCTGCAACACACCTCTGTCTCGCTGCTTCAGCAAGAGCCTCGACTGTCTCCGGAGATAGCAATGCACTTTCTGTTGCCGCTGCATTCTCCACTGGCACTGACGCTGGAAGGTCATTGTTGTTGCTGCTGCCTGTGCCGGCTTTGCTGCTGCCTTGCGGGGAAGTAAGCCATTCCTCTGCTGCAGTTGCGCCTCTGCCGTTTCGCTGCTGTTGCCGGCGTCGCTGCTGTCTCTGGCTTTGCTCGTTCTTCTGCTGCTTCTGCTGCGATTGCCGATGCTGTTGCTGCGATGCAGCATGAAGCTCCAGCAGCAAATCAGCCACCCACCACGCTGCCGCCATGCGGTTTCTCAGCACCTGCAGCAACAGCAACGCCAACAGCTACAGCAGCAAACCATGGCTTTTGGTATCTCCTTTGTACGTACAGTGTTCCTGCTGCAACTGCAGCCGCTCGTGCAACTGTTGCAGCAACGGGAGCTCCTGCAGCAAGTGAGTTCTGACCTCGACGTGCTGCTGCATGTTGAAGTCGCAAGCGTAGCGGAGCAACAGCTGTTGCCCCTCTGCTGCAGGCGCTGCATGAGCGCATGCATGTGCAGCACAAAGCAGCGTGGCTGCTGTTCCATCAACAGCTGCGTCTTTTCCTGCTGTTGCAGCAGCAGTTACGCCCTCACCTGCTGCTGCTGCTGCAGCAGCAACATGGCAACAGCAAAGAGAATCGAGCAACTGCTGGAGCTGCCCCATCTGGCCCTGAAAGGCGTCCCAGGCCAGCAGCAAAACAGCAGGCCGCAGCTGCGGGAATGGCAGCAGCACCTGAGAGGCAGCAGCGGTATCCCTGCAAAAGCAGCAGTAACAGAAAATAACGGCAGCAGTAAGAGAAAATCATAGCAGCAAGCGCTGCCGCCAACCGCAGCAGGTGTCACTGCTGTCACTAGGGCTGCGTCTACAACTCCTGGTCCTGCTACTAGTGCAGTTTTGCTGCTGCTGCCACACCTTGCAAGCACAAAAGATACAGCAGCTCTAAGGGGAAGGAGGAGACAGTGTTCTTTTGCTGTGACGACAAATCGGAAGTAGTCTGTCCAAAAGCCCTCATGCGACGTCAGGCCAAGGGCCTTGTTGAACAACGTCTCATCTGCTGCTGCTGCTGCTGCTGTTGCTGCTGCTGCATCCCCCGGTCTCACAGCTACCCCAGCTCCAGCAGCTCCAGAAAGACGCGTTACAGAGGCACTTCTGCTAAGACGAACGCTTGATCCGTCGCTGCTGCTTCTGTGCCTTGGAGTCGCAGCAAGGGGCAGCAGTGGGAGGGGCATTGGGCTGCCTGCTGCTCTCAGACGTAGCCAGCAGGTATCGAGGAGGCAGAACAGCTGCAGCCCTATATACTGCAGCAAATTGGTGCTGCTGCCTCTGCTGATTCTTTCCTGTAGGGCATCCTTACACCCAAGGGAGACGGGAACGTGCAGCAGCGGCTCGTGCGCCAGCAGTGCCTCGTACACAAACAAACGGGACCTGCTAGCCCTGCAGCAGCAGCAGCAGCAGCAGCGAGAACAGCAGGAGATGTGGCAGCAAATACATGAACTTCACCACGAGCAGCAAAGCAGTACATACCCCGGGAAGCGGCATCTCTTACCCCCACACCGAGGAGAAAGCACCGGAGTTTACGTCTGAGGCATCCATTCTGCAGGAGCAGCTGCTGCTGCTGCTGCTGTCTCTCTCCCACTTTACGTCCGACTTACTAGGCCCGAATACAGCAAGGGAACTGCTGGGAACGCTTGCTGCTGTTGTTGTTGCTCCTGCTGCTGCCGCATTGTCCTGATCGGCTGCTGCTGTGACCTGAAGAGGCCGCCTGCCCCCTTGCTGCTGTTGCTGCTGCTGTTGCTGTGAAGCAGGCGGAGCCAACTGACTGAGAAACGGAGGGAAAAAGCGAGACACCAGAACTGAGGCATTGCTGCTGCCGCCGCTGCCCCTTGCAGAAGTGACAGCAGAAGCAGAAGTGTCTCCTGCTGCGCGGGACTTTAAAACAGGCAAAGAGATAGCGCCCCTGAAGCGCATGCACAGCAGCGGCAGCAGCAGCAGCACTGGCAGCTGCATTCATCATATCGTCTCAAGCAGAACCCCAAAGCTGCAACAGTACAGCATCAGCAACAACAAAAGCAAATGCAACGGGCCTCACCTGTTTACTGCAGCAGGAGCTGCCCCTGCAGCAGCGGAAGCAGCTGACATCAGCTGTTTTTCTCTCTCCTCAGCAGCAGCAGTAAAGGCAGCAAACATGTCCCGTACCACGTCTTCTGCAGCAGCGAGGTCAAGCCAACGTAAGGCCTCAAGACGGCATTGCTGCTGCTGCTGCTGCTGCTGCTCATGCTGCTCCATGGAACGCAGCTGTCTTCTCGCTTGCGCCCTCCTTTCAACAGTAGCAGCAGAGGGGGCTGCTGCTGCTGCTGCCCCCGTCTCCTCGGCTTGTCTACCACCTTCATTGCCAGAGGAGACACTTGTTGCTGCCTTCGCAGCAGGAGGAGAGGGCACTCCCAGCGCTATCCTCATGAGGCTCGCTAGGTGATGCTGCAGAGGAAAGGCCTGCTGTTTACCGTGCCTTGCTGCTTCTGCTGCTGCTGCTGGAGAAGACTTGTCCGCTGCTACAGCAGCAAGGGGTGGTCTCTCAAGCCACGCAATCACAAGAACTAACAAGCGAAAGAGGTTGAGGCATCCTGCTCGCAAAGCTTGCTGTCTGTAAACCGCAGCAGCAGACGGTGCTGCTGCTGCCCCCCCTCCTCCATCAGCGGCCGCAGCCTCCAGCTGCTGTTGCTGTACAGAAGAAACAAGAGACAAAAAAGACTTGGTTGGGTCTAGCATTCTGAGATGTACATACACCTCATGGCTGCCGTCTGCTTCTAGGGGCTGCAGCAGCGTCTCTGCTGCAACAGCAACACGCAACTGCTGCAGCCGTAGCACAATCGAAGAAAATAGTAGCGAAAGATATGTTTCCTCATCTACCAGCCTTAGCTGCCTCTTGCCTGCTGCTTCTACTGTTGGTGCGCTTGCTGGAGCTGCTGGTGCGTTTGCTGCTGTGGCTGCTGTAGTAGGTCCACCGTTTTTCACTCCTGGCAGCACGCTGCTGTTTCTGCTGCTGCTCGCGTTAGTGTCTAGTACTACTGCTGCTGCTGCAGCAGCAGCTGCTGCTGCACCTGGTGTGGGCCTCTCAGCAGCAGCTGTAACACCAGCAGCACACGTGTATTGTGTCCTCCCTCTCTTTCTGAGAGACACAACAAGCCGATCGATTTCTTGTTGCTGTTCGCTGCTCTTGTTGCTGCTGCTGATCAGCCCCCATCTTGTAGCAGAAAGAGGCAGCAGCAACACCAGGTCTGCTGTTGCATCATTGCTGTTAGCAGCTGCTCCTCGCTGCTCTTCTTCTTCTTCCTCCTGCTGCTGCTCACCTCTCCCATTGCTGCTACCTTTGCCGCTGCTGTTGCTTCTGCTGTTGTTGCTGCTGCTGCTGATCCATGCTCCCTGGGGAAAGAAGCCTAGGGCCTGTGCGAGTGCGTCAGCTAAGGCCGGTTGTGCCTGCATGAGTGCTGCCAGCTGCTGCAGCGCAGCGGGAGATAGCAGCAGCAGCTGCTGCTGCAGCTGCTGCCCCGGGCCCACAAGTCGCCTAAGCACGTCAGCAAGATGGAGAGAAGCAGCAGGGAGACGGCAGGAACGAGGAGACAGAGACGCTCCCACAGGCAGCAGCGATACACCTGGCAGCTGCAGCACCTCGGGGGGACAATCGCTGCTATTGCTGCTGTTGCTGCTAATTGCTGGTGCTGCAGGAACAACGAAGTTGAGTGCTCCCTGGCAGCGCAACAACAGCAGCACGGCGTGCAGCTGTCGCAGCTCAGCAGCAACGGACACACAAACGGAGACACCACCTGCTGCTGCCTCAAGTATAGACTGAGACAGCAGCAAATCAAAGTGGGACCGACGCAGCAGCCACATTGGCAGGGTCTCGTGTAGTGACACAGGAGCACGCCGGCGCTTCTTCACTGTTGGTGTTGCTGCAGCAGCAGGAGCTGTTGCTGCTGCTGGAAGGCTAGGCTCAAGTGCTGTTGCTGCCCTCGGCGGTGCAGCGCAAGAGACAGAAGGGCTTGGTGCTATCCGTTTCGGTGCACCTGCAGCATTGCAGCTGCTGCGGCCATCGTCAGTGCCTCCCTGGCGTCTTTTCTCATGCTGGGTTTTCTTGCTGCTGCTGCTGAGCATACACCTGAGATCCTCAATGCAGCACCAGACCAGATGGGCGCTGCTGGGGACAGCAGGAGAGCAGAGCCACGGGGGAGGAGGCCCCCACGTAATGAGACAAGACAGAAGAGACAAGGCCCTGTCTCTGTCTCCTCTTGACAAGAGACCGAGAGACGCCCTGCCTAACTCGTGCTGACCGAGAGACAAATAATTAAATATAAGCGTTTCCGTTCTACTTGGCGGGGGGCCCTTCCCAGGCAGAGGAGAGGGGCCCCTTAGGCCCCATACACGCCGATGTCGTCCTCCTGCTCTTGCTTTTGTTGATGCTGAGTCCTCATCAGAGCTGCTGCTGCTGCTGTGAGAGCCAAGGCTGCTGTAACCGCTGCTGCTGCTGCTGCTGCATATGTTGCTGCTGCTGCAGTGGCGCGACTTGGCGCGAAGGGAAGGCTGCTGATGCTGCGCTGCAGATCCCTCCGTCTTGCTGCCGCTACCGCTGCTTCTAGTGTTGCTGCTTAAGGACTTGTTGTTGTTGCTGCTGCTGCTACAGCTGCTAGACAGCGCTTCCAGCAGTTGCTGCTTCTTTAGCATTTGAGGTAAATTTGCAGCTGAAGAAAAGGCAACACCAGCGTCGGCTGCTGCTGCTGCTGCTCCTGTTGCTGTTGCTCCAACTGCTGTTTCTTCGGCCGCTGCTTCTGTCGGGAGGGCCGGTAGCCGCTGATTAAGCGAATTCTCAGTAGATTGATGATGCAGCAACTCGTGCTCCCGCAGCGCATGCTGCTGCTCCTGCAGCTGTTGCGTTTCTTGCTGTCGTTGCTGCTGCAGCTGCTGCAGCGCTGGCTTGTACTGCTGCTGCTGTTGCTGTTCCATTGTGCGCAGAAAATTGCGCTATTTCTTACGGTGCGCTCAGTTGCTGCAGCAAGGGTCTCATCCTGCATGAAGTGGGCCCACTGTCTCCTCTTCCATCATGTGTCAAAAGAACTGCTGCAACAGCTGCTACTGCAGCGGCTTGCTGCGATCCCCCGGTGTACTAAAAGCTAAGCAACTGGGAATTTCTGCGTTTTTGTGCGTCATCGAGAAGCTTCTCTCCTTTGTTTGCCTGTATCTTCTCACGCGTCGCTGCAGCCGAAATCGTACACCGTAAAGTGTAAACTTTCTGAGCGAAATCAATAAAGTAAAAATGCATTACGCGCATGCACAAACATTGCAAATGCTTCCCTTCAACATCCTTGTCTTTCAGCGAAAAAGTTGTGAACGGAGAAACAGCCAGCAAGCCCTCCAGACAAGCACCCCGAGACTCGAAAATACTTGAGCATTTCGTACTAGGGATGGCCTTGAGCTTTGTTAAACAGTAGAAGAGGCAGAAAGCGAAAAACCATCGTATTTTGCGTGTCTCGCGTGTCACGTGTTCTATGTTTCATGGATTGTGAATCAAGAGGAGGGGTGGGCAGCACGCTATTGTGCATGGACCGAATGTTTTGGGACTTCAGAGTCTACGGTGTATCAGTGGCAAACTTTCTTTTAGCTGTTTTTCTCTGATGCAAAATAAACAAGGAAGCGATGGATGGCCTCGAAATTGATGTGTCTCCAGCCTTGTGGCGAACGCCCAATGGCCTACACTACGCTGGAGTGCTCTCGCGTGGCCTGATGCTGAAAGTGCGCACACTCAATCACTAGCTGGCAACTAGAATTCAACACACAGCTCTACCCTAGCATTAACCATCAGCCCGAAGCGTATGCTTAGGCCCAGTTTCTCATGACGTGATAAGAGAGCTCAGAGAATGACGGAGGTCACGCACTCTGGGTGCTTTGTGGCTAGCTGTCGCTAGCCACTGCTCATTTAACCATTTCCACAATACAAGGGGCCGTAGTTTATGGACAGGTTAGCCCCGAAGGTGTTCCCAGGAGAGCGCTAAAAACAAGCAGCCCCCGGTAAGGCGTTCGCTGTCCCCGTCCACATCATTACAGTCCTTGGGGTACTCGGTGTAAGACGGGTAAAAGTCGGCATTATTTGGGCTGGCGAGTTAACGCTTTAGTGGAAGCATTTATCCAGCACCTGGTTGCGAGTTTCCACAGTGATGTTGAGCAGTGGTGACAGAAATGCGGCAGTTCAACTCTGGATATTCGGTGTGGTGGTTGAGTAGGGGAAGCAACTGTACCGACGCTTCCCCCGACAAGCTAGGGGGGAGCTCTGGCGTGCGAGTTCAACCGCTTAGAAGCCACGCCGGCCTGCCCATGCTCTTGCATTTCCTAACGCTATCGAGCGCTTGCCAAAGGCCAGGGGCAGCAGAGCATAAGACACTAATTAGCAGGTGCAGACTGGTACGCAGGCAACGATGCCAGCTTTCTTGTCCTGCTTAGACCCATTGCGTTGGCAGAAACAGCCAACTTATTGTATGCATACAGCTGAAGAAGAACGAATGTTGTGGGGAGGCTTGAAAGCCGAGCGTTTCCCCGCTGTCGCACAGCAAACATGCAGCGCGTGAGAAGGGAGCGGTTGCAACACGAAGAAAAACAAGTTCAACTGCCGCTGCTCGCCAAGCGAGAAAACATCAAAGGACAGACACTGACATACATCCTTCACAGCTAGAAAGTTTTCTACGCCGCAGGTTCTACAGATGTGCCGATATGGCAAGCACCCAAATTACTTCTAGTTCTCTGAAATCTTGGAGGGCCGCTCTCGCCCGGGGGCCACGAGAGCACCAACGGCCCCGAGGTAACCATCATGCCGCAGAAACAAAACCTGCAAAAAAGTCCCATCAGACGACCACAACAGCGGCAACAAAAAGACACAGTGGCATTTGAAGAGGCCCAGCAGGCAGCAGCAAGCAGAGGCGCAAACACCACAGGGAAACAGGCGTTTCTTCTGACCTCAAAAGGGGCCCAGCAGGCAGTAGCAGGGGCAGCGTTGGTGTTTTCTGGCTGGGATGCTGCAGGACCGAGAAGGCTGCTGCTGCTGTTGCTGTAGGGAGGGCACGGAGGCGATTTAAGAGGGAAGCTGGGGGGAAGCTGCCGCTGTTGCTGCTGCTGCTGCTCGAGTGGCAAGCTACGCGCCTGGGGCCTTGGAGGCAAGGCGACTGGACTGACATCTCCATCAACTGCTGCCGCTGCATGCGATGGCAGCGGAGCTGTTCCTACCCCTGCATCTGCTGGTGTTGCATTCAAGACTCCTGGTTGCTGCTGTCGCGGGGCTTCGATGTCAGTATCGCTTTGCGCAGACACAGCAACAGCTGCAGCGCTTGAGCGTGCCTCAACATACTGCTGCTGTTGCTGCTGCATGAGAAGTTGCTGCTGCATCAGGACCTGCTGTTGAGCGTTTACATTAAAATCTGGGGGGGCCGCAAGGAGAGGAGATGCTGGGCCGCGCAAGAAGCTTTGGGGTGTATGTTGGCCATACTGCTGCATGTAGAAATTCACCCCCTGAGTGATCGACTCCATGGTTAAGTCATAATTGTTAATAAACTTGCCGGCAAAGAAGATCCTATAAGCGGAGACAGCGCGACACGCAGAGGCAGAGACGGTAAGCAACGTATGACGCAATATAAGTGCAGGGAGACAGAAAAGAAAGGAAAAAAAGAATTCGTGGAGCTGAGAGGGGACACTGCGAAGAGGCCATGTGGCATAGCTACTATGCACACCTATATTGGGGGGCAAGACGGCAAGAAAAAGCAACGAGCACGAGCTACCAGAAGACATGCAACTGGAAAGAGCAGCAGACAATGGCAAAACAACTTGCTGGGTGTTAGCAGACCTACCGGCGAACGCCGTGGGCAGTGCCGATGAGATATGCTAGATAACCCAAATTGTAGGAGACCATATGGATGAGACTCCGTGCAATGTCTTCTTTCCTGCAGCCAAAAGAACGCATGCATGCGCCTCAGCGTCTTCGTCTCTCCCCCTTGTCCCGTCCTCAAAAGACACAAGACAGCGCAATTGTCTCTTGCCTCCGAAACAGTGAGAACCGATTTCCCTTGAGGTGCTCATAGAAACCCGGCAGCATCAGCAAAGGCAGCAACTGTGTCCCTCCCTCCTCACCTTGGGCGCTGCCGCTGGGGACTGTTTTCGAGGTAGAGACGTCCGAAGCTGCGTATGCCCGGGCAAACAGCACACAAAACTTACAGCCAAATGCCATCCAGACGCTACAGCTAAAGTGCCTACAACATCCAATGACAGTCGCCGCAATAAGAAACTGCTGCAGGGAGTAGGAGACAGGAGTTGCACCATCCGAGCAAGTTGCTCCCCGATTGCATCCTCCTCTAGTGTCTCTTTTAGAAAGGAGACAGCACGGGTAATCCCTGTGGAATGCCGAAGTTTGTCCAGCTGCAGAAGCGGATGGGCTTCCGCCATCTCACCTCGCGGCCAACGCGTCGGGGGCTATGCAGCGGCTGCCCGCAGTGTCTCCGCACAGATCTGCTACTCTGAGATCCAACGCGTCTGTCCCTAAGAAAAAAAACAGACGTGCAACCATTTCAACTATGCTTTGAAACTGGGGATGAATAAGATCGCATCTCCTCCGTCTGCAAGCAATCATGCAGAGAGTGTCTCTGTACAAACCTTTTTAACCAACAGTACGACAAGCTAGCTAGTGGCAGCTAGCTAGCTAAAGGCCAGCTAGCTAGCTAGCTCAAACCCTTAGCGTACCTTTCTCTGAGAGCCGAACGACTTGTCGGAAGCTCTTCGCGTGAAAAAGGAGACGCGCAAGGCCCAAAACGGTGCCACCCCCAATACAAGTGCCTGTGACCCGCACAAAGCTGCTGGCACTCTTGGCCTGCAGGCAGACGAGGAGACAGAGCCGGCGGAGAAAGAGACAGTAGCAACACTTAGATGGAAAGTGTCTCTATACCCACAGCTTGCACACACAAACGCTACGCCAGAAGCACAGATGCTGCATGCTGCCGAGAGGCAAACCTTAAGGATGGACACGCCAGAGCCAATGTTGACCACCAAGAAGGGGAAAACGTCGCGCGACTGAAAGGCAGAAGCGCAAGGGGAAGCAAAAACCGCCAGAGACGAAACTGGGAGACGCAGACAGAAAAGGCGATTCGGTACAGAGACCTTCAACGAAATACATACACGAGAAGACGCCCACAGACAAATAATCGCAGACAGAAGAGACACCCAGACACACCGTCGCACGCAGAGGAGACAGACCCGCACTGATAAACTGCAAAAGGAAAAAGGAAGAGACAGCAAGACGGGAAGGTGCACAAGGGAGAGACAGGAGACAGAAGACAACAAATAAAAACAGCAAAGAAGGCTAAGCCTCACTACATCAACGGGGACCCTCTGCCGAGTGGCTAAGTCAAATCGGAAGACGGAATTGGTGTGAGAAGCCAGCAAAACAAGCCCGGCCATGATGCTGTCTATCTCGTCTGTGCGCTGTATAGACACCCCAAGCTGCTCCTTAAAGACCTTCGCGTACTTCATCGCCCCTCCTCCTGTCATTCGCAATACACCTCCTGTCAGCAGGTCCCGACCTGCAAAAACAAACCACTAAACCCTAAACCCTAAACCGTAAACCCTAAACCCCAGATGCACAACATGAGGAAATAGCGAGTAACGGCAAACCCTAAACCCCGCGGGAAAACGGAGAGACACAGGGAGACGGGGAGAGACAGACAGGGAGAGAGAGACAAGTTGACAGGGAGAGGGAGACAGAGAAAGAGAGGGAGACAGCTAGCAGGCTAGAGAAGTTAAGTAGAACAACGGCAGAAAGCCATGGCAGGGCTGCATGCGGGAGGGAGCCTTACTCCTGAGGCAATCCACGAGCGCGCTTATCTCCTTTGTCCGAAAGTACGTAAAACGCAAGAGGCGGCGGGGAGAAGCTGCAGAGCATCCGTAGAGACACGAGGCTCAAGCCGTAAAGCCTTAAGCCTTAAATTTTAAGGCGGTAAATCCTAAGGCCTTAAATCCTAAGGCCTTAAAGAGCCAAAAGCAGCAACATGCTCGTCCTTTCCCCTCTTCGCAGACGCAGAAACGTTGACAGGAAAAGACAGGAAGGGAGTGCATTTCAGAGAGAGACACACCCAAGTGGTTAACAAGCTCGAGACGGAGAGAGAAACAGATAAGAAGCCAGAGGCAGAGCCTCTCAGCCACGGAGACAAAAAGGAGACAGATACAAATGAGCAGAAGAAGAGAATCCAAAAGGGGATACCTCGAATAGTAAGCAGCGGAGAGGCCAAGTCGAGCGCAGCATCACAATTGCCCGCATAAACCCTGGCAGCGAGCTGAGGGTCTCTTTTGGTGAGCCCTGTC
>NPHX01000157.1:172530-185023 GCA_002271815.1 Eimeria falciformis | reverse complement strand
CCAGCAGCAGCAGCAGCAGCAGCAGCAGCTGCTGCTGCTGCTGCTGCACTGTGAGGGCCGAGCTCTTCAATGAACACAAGCTTGGCCAGAGTCCCCCCCATGTCAACAGCGCAGCGGAAGTCCGGCGACGCCTCCTCAAGCAGGGAGAAGAGAAATGCAGCTCCAGGGCTAAGGGCCTTGCGGGGAATAAGAAGGAAAATATACTCTCCTATGCGACAGCCGCAACGGAGACGCAGATGGCCACCGCGGCTGCTGCTTGTGCCCATGCTGCTGCCTCTCCTTCCACCGTGCGAGCCCGTACAGTGGCTCCCGCAGCAGCAGCGACCATGAGGCTGGTGGGCACGCCGCCGGTGGCAGCAGCCTCGAGATGCTTCAGGGGCTGGCACTGCTGCTTCGGGAGGCGGAGGCCCCTCCTGCTCCTGCTCCTGCTGCTGCTGCTGCTGCATCGAGTTGCCAGCAGTGCTGCTGATATCGGTGGCTGTAAACTGACAGTGCCTCATCCCACCCTCCATGCAGCTCGCTGCTGCCGCATCACCACTACCGTTGGCCGCTGCTGCAGCCTCTGAGGCTGCTACCGCTTCTGTTGCCTCGGTCTCCCCGCTGCTGCGCCGGGGCGGAGTGTGGGATCCTTCACGCATCTCCATTCGGAATGCTACTGCTCCTTCCGTAGCTGCCGGTGATACTAGAGGCGCTGTTTGGTAATGATGCAGTAAACATACACCCCAGGCGGGCGCAACCCGTTCTCCCGCAAGCTGCAAATCGGCTCCGTGCGTGCTGCTAACGGAGGTATCTGAAGCAGCAGCACAGACGGGATGCGACTCAGTGTCTACTAGGAATGTCCACAGACCATCGTTAGGTGATAAGGGGCATCGAACCCTAAGCCAGAAATGAAAATGCGGTAAAAACTGCTGCTTTCTGAAGTAAAGAGTTCGGGTTGCTCTTCGGGGGTGGGGACAAATGGCGCTGAGGTTTCCAACAAAACGATCCTGCAGTTCTTCGGAAAGGAAAAGAGATTACCAATGCCCTCGATATTGTTGTTGGAAGGGGACAGAAGGATAGCCAAGAAGAGGCCACGGAGACAAGCTGTGCAGCGCAAGCTGCTCTCGTACTCCCGCATGCACTTTGTGGCCGCCGTGCGCCGATAAGCTTTTTACTGCCGATGGAAACCCTAAAAAAACCGCGCTTGATACTTACGATCTAATGGAGTGAAAAACTTGCAGATGTCTTGTTTATAACGAGTTGCGTAACCCACGAATTTTGCTCCACAAGGGTCACCTTTGGTAATCAGGACAAGCATCAGAGACACTCTGCCTGCTTGTGTAGCCTGCAAATGGCTGTGTTAAGTCACAAAATCACATTCACTTTGCTTGTGAGCTGTTTGCCTGTAGTTTTTCAGGAAAACTTCTCGTGGCAGGCCTCCACGTCAGTAACACAGCAGCTGTAGAGCACAAGCTGTAACGTAATAAAATGAGTGTTCGCCTTATGCAGCTAACGCCGTGCAGCTTACTCCATCTAGAAATTATATAGAATTATGCACCATTTATAGCGCAGCACTGGCTAATCATCTCTAGCAGCAAGCGCCTGAAATACCCCTGCTCTCGCCATATGTCACAATATTAGAATATGCCATTTGAAGACATCTATGAAGAGTAGTTATCTGTCCGTGAATCTCTTCACTTGTCTCTCTTTTCCAAAGCTCAGTCTGAGGGGTAGCCTTAGACGTATGACCATTGGTGTATGGGTCTACGCATCCAGCAGCCTGCAGCTAACTATGGTTAACTAGTGCTGTACTTTTCAAACGTGCATAATGCTTAGCTATAATTGCAGATGGACTAATCACTAAGGTGGTAGCTGCTTTTCAACAAGACTCAGTTTAGCGCGCTACACTGCCAGAGTGGGAGAGGCACACTTTTATCTAACGTCCCACCTGCCCTTTGCAGGAGCGGTTTCGCATGGCTGGAGGCCACAATACACTAGGAGAAGGCGCTTGACGCTATTGTAAAAGCTGTATTTTCTGATAGATGGATTCCTTTTTTCGTTTTTCCTCTTGCCGTAGCTCGGCCTGAGCGGAACGTCAGGGCTATGGCTCTTGGTTTCTGGGATGCTGGGGCGCACCTCCTCTACTCTGGAGGCCTGCGGCTAGCTATGGCTAGCTAGTGCTGCTCTATTTGATTGCGTATAATGTGTACATCAGTACAAATGGAGTAATTTTTAAGGTGTAAGTTACTTGTCACTAACACTCAGTTTCGTATGTTACATATTACCACACATGAACGCATGCTTACGGCGTTCTGCTGCAGGAAATGCTGCTTGACGGATCTGGGCACACCATAAAAGGCCGTTTAAAGAACTGTTTAAACGGGAAGAATGAGTCTTTAATAATTTTAACCGGCGAAGGGCGGAGCTATCCCTTATTTGGGGCATTTAGGGGCATCTACGGTTGTAAAAGTGCAAGAGCGAACTTTGAGAGGGATGAGGAAAGGCGTCCCCACACAAACGGTGAGGTTCCGAGGCAAATCTGTAACCCATGGCGAAGTTCAGATGTTGTTTTCACATGTCCTGAAGGTGCCAATGTCCCCTCTTAGCTTAGAAATCCTGGAATAGCTATTTACCTGAGAGATACGCTTCCAACCCTCCATCACCTGCGCATTGTCTTGACTCCACACCTTGCAGGGGCTTCAAAAAAAATTCCAAACCTTCCCACGCAACAGAGTTCCCTTTCAGCTGATTCTCTGTAGCAGCGAAATCACGGTGGTGGAGCTGCAACAAGCAAGACAACCCATACAGGACTTACAGTGCATTTGTGCTGTTTTGGACTTTTTATTTCGCATGAGAGGTAATGCTTCTACAGGCTCCACAGGTACGCTCGGGCTGGGCTCATTTTAGGTTTTTACGCCAACTAATTTGGGTATTTGGTGGGAGCGAGCATTGCTCCAGGAGTCCTCTAGCCCCGTCTGCAGGGCACCTGAGGCCTCGTCACTTTTCCAGTTCGAAGGGGGGAACCGGACTAGCTGTTCATAGAAAAGTCAAATGGGGAGCGACCCTTCCTGACCCCAACAGCGCCAACAGAAGGGACGCAGAGCAACCTCTCATGCGATGAACCCCAACAGCAACCGGACCAGGAGTGGCGGTCGCAGAAAAGAGCCAAGCAGACAAACTGCAAACAACGAGGACCCTGTGTGTATCTGCAGCATCACTTGCTTCAACTGCGGTCAAAACAATCTAAAGGCCGAGCTCATCCATACTGCCAACGTGCCAGGAATAGAGACACGCTTTTTGGTTTATGCCGAGGATCAAGCGGCACGCCTCCCCATACAGCAAAGAAATAGAGCTAGCCAGAGCATAAAACAAAGAATTACAGGCTGGAATCGACCCCAAAAGGCAGCATGCGTAGACAGAGTTGCGAAAAAAACAGATCATTGGGTTTCCAGACGCAACACGCCATGGAGGCGACCCTGGGATTTTTGAGTGACACCCATCGCCGTAGGAACCAATTGGAAGACGTAGGGCACCGACTGCAGGGGCAAACGGACGCCGCGACTTTACCGAAATGGAATTTGAAACCTAAGCTGTAGCGTGTCAATGCGAATCTGCGATGTTGGAGTATTTGTGTGTTTGTTAGCATTCCGAACTGTTTGATTCACGTCCCACGTTATCGTGAGTAGAAGGGTTAAGCAACTGTTTGTGAGGAGCAGCAGTAGCCCAGCTCCTCGGATTGTTTGTTGGGATGCGTGCGTGCCCAAGGTGCAGCTGGCCTGCTGCGGCTTGGCCGCATCCCCTTGCCGCTTGGGTGCGCTAAGGTTGGCATGGCCTCCGAGCGGCAAGCTGGAGAAGCTCAGACTGATTTGACAAATAATCACCCTTAAGCTATAGCTGCTTTTTAATGTTTATGTCCTTAGGCAGAGGCCTGAGTACGGTCTTTACACGGGCCCCAAAACATGCTGCGAACTTGGAAGGTAGAGTGCTGGCGTTGAGGAATCAGGGTAAGCTGAATGTTGTCAAATTCAACGCTACCCAGAAAAAATGCAACAAAAACTCAATTTAAGCCGAGATGGGAGAGCCGCTTCGGGAATCAAGAGGGAACCTCCAAGCCGAGCTACAGCTACTCTGTAGCAAGCTAAACTGAGTGGGGCTACGCTGCTAACACCTTCGTTATTAGTCCTTCTCAACTTATATCCACACATGCTGCACAATTGGATAAAGCAGCACACTAGCTAGCCATAGCTAGCCGCAGGCTGCCGGAGTGTGGGAGGCAAGCACCCTAGCAGAAACTCCAGCCAGCAAGAATCATAGACCTGAAACTCACCCTCAGAATGTGCTATGGCGAGCGGGCAAACAAAAAGGGATCCCTAGACCTGAAACTACTTTTGTTAAGCCGTTTTCAAATGGCTTATTCCAGTTTATTGTGACTTCCGGCCGTGCAAAACCCCCTGCACAAGCCCGAGTTGGGGGGGTTGCACACCGAGAAAATTCGAGAACCAAGCGTAACCAAAAGGGGAAAACGCAGGATAAAAAAGTTTAACCACTCTTACCTGGTCCTAAATTAACAAGTTAAAAATAACAGTAAAGGCTTGTAAAGATGCGCCTTCCGCAATATTTGTGGACGTGCGTATGACCTTAGTAGGCTCCTCTCAAGAGTGGTGAATCTGCACTGATGGAAATAAAGGAGTATCAAAAAAATTAGTACGAACAATAGTTTTGTCTTCAGCTTGTCAAAAAAGGTTCGGGTCTTGCGGCTTCAACCTGCGAAGCGCACGGATGGTCGGGCACAGGGGAGAGTTGTGACTCAAGTACAGGCCGGTAATGTCTGCCTTCAATCCAACTTATTCAAAAACCTATTCAAAAGTTAAAAAGGAGCTTGTCTTGGCATCCTTCCTGAGTGGCCTGTTGTGATCACAAAGTGCCTTGGTGACGCCGCAGCCCCACAGAGAGAACCACGCTCTAGCAGCAGCCGCAAGAGCAACAGCAGCAGTTGTGGCAGCAGCAGCAATAAAATAACATTACATGGTAGCTGTGTGCAAAAAAGGAGCGCCTGGCGCAAGGATCTGAGGTTGCCCGCTGGACGTCTGACAGTGCTCGTGCAGGGGTCGCTCGTTCCCACAACAGCCCTTAAGCCTTAAATAAGGAATTTCGAGGCTTAAGAGTTTAGCGCTGTTCTCCAGCCTTAAATCGCGTTGGCTGGAATAAGCGGATACCTAACCAGACACTTTAGGGCGCGTCTTCTTTGGCGAAATAGACACCTCCCACGATCCCACGCTGCACCTAGGGGCCCGCAGCAAGATCATATACAGCATGCTGAGCACAGCAACCGACAGCCGCTTGCCATCTGCTCAATTTAAAGAGAATTTAGAGTTTTGAGCTTTCGCATTCCAGCGACATCCTGAGTCTTCTTTGCCTCTTTTTTGTGTTGTCTTCGTTGATGCCTTTGGTGTCCAGCCTCTGGCTGTTCGTGTGACTGTTGAATTGTCTCTACTGCTGCAAGAACAGCCTTGTTGCAGCAGCAAAGCCACTAAAAGGGAGCTTTTTCCAGCAAGATTGTCAGAATGTCACTCTGGCCGTAAGATGCCTTTTGACGCAGCAAACCCACTGCAGTCTCAGCGGCCATTGAGAAGCCCCCCTTGAGCCTCCCCAGAGGTGACCCTGACACTGTGGCAGCAAAAGCAGCAGCAACGGCAAAGACATCCAGCAGGCAGCGTGCTGCACTTCCTGTCTCCTCTGCTATTCCCATGGCGCTACGCCTTAGAGTCTTTTGCAGCAGCAACAGCAGCAGCACTTCGCTCGCTGCTGCTGCTGCAGCAGCAGAGCACCAGCATCGAAGATACAGGTGACACGTCATACATGGCAATGCAGCTGGGGGGCCTTGTGAGGAGCAGCACGGCTTCAGGGACCAATGGTCTGGGCTCTGCGTCGCCCCAAACAACTGTCGATGCAGCAGCAGCATCAGCTGCAGCAGCTGCAGCTGCTGCTGCTGCCGCATGCAGTACTGCCCTTACACTGTCGCAGCAAGTTGCTCCCAGTGAATTGTCTAAGGAGCTGCAGCAAACAGCTCCTCTGTCTGCTGCCCTCTGCAGCAGCTCCGCAGCAGCACCGGTAGCAGGGGGCCCTGTGGCGTGGGTGCATGTGGGCAGCGCCCAGCAGCAGCAGCATCAGCAACCTGCTGTACAGACACACTTGTTGATTCACACATTTGCTCCTTCGGACGAGGACCTCGGGTCTGTCCTTCGGCGTGTGGTGGCGTCTTCTGGGGGAGGCATCATTCTTAATACATTGCAGCAACAGCAGCAGCAACAACAGCAGCAGCAGCTACTGGAGCCGCAGCAGCCGACTGTGCAGCCTGTAAGATACTCGGGCTATATCCCTCAGCAGGCAGCAACGACCCCAATGGAGGCAGTAGCTGTCCCCTTGGTTGCAGCCTCAGCCCCTCTGTACTTTAAAAGCACCACGCAGCTGAAGCGCAACAGCGAGCAGCTGCAGCGGCAGCAAAGATTGCTGCTGCAGCAGCAGCAGCAGCAGCATTTGCAACAGCAAGGAGCTCTAAGCACATCTCTGCCCATGCCCCTCCGACAAATGCGGACAGTCGGCGACCTTCTGCACATGCAGCAGCAGCAGCAGCAGCAGCAGCCGCGACCCCCCAGGCGGTTGTTGTCCTTGCCAGCTGTCTTGACAGCTAGCGACGGATGGCCTGTACAGCACTCTGTTGCAGCAGAACCAACAGCTGCTGCTGCCGCTGCTTCAGCTGCTGCTGCTGGCGTTGCAGCAGCTTTACCCTCGCTGCAGTCGACGGCCCCTGAGCTCCCTCGAGTCGCCGCAGCAGATGGGGAACACGCATTGCTACCGCCAGTCCATATGCCTCTCTTGCAAACAAATCAGCAGCAGCAGCAGCAGCAGGTGCTACCGCGTAGAACGATCAGCGACTGCCTTGTTTACCGGCCTAGCAGCAGCAGCAATGCTGTAGGGACAGCACCAGCGAGACGGAAGTCCTCGCCTTTCAGCTTTCAACCCCAAACTCCAAGTGTCGCCTCAGATCCAACATATTTGCGTCAATGTGTCTCAGCAAACTCCCTAGTACCTGCTGGGCCCCAACAGGTGCAGCAACAGCAGACGCCGCAGCAGCAGTTGCTGCTACAGTCAGATCATGCAGCAGCAGCAGCCCTCAATGTTGCTACTGTTGCCGACGGAGACCCAACACCAGCAACAACTCAATCCACTGCAGCCTTTGGCGTGCGTTCCCCTCCCTCCTCAACTTATCAGCAGCAGCAGCAAGGGCTGCAGCAGCTTAACAGCTCCAGTGTATGTACACCTGGTACTGCTGCTTCTTGGCCCGTTACGTCAACTCAGCAGGAGCAGGAGCCTGTAAGCCCGATGGCAGCTACAACAAGCGGACTGTACAGCAGGCTCCCAGCCTCTCCTGCTGAAGCTGAAGAGTCTCTGGCAATCAGTGGCTCACAAGCCTCGCCCTGTCTGTCTCCTGCCGTTGTCCCTCCTGCTTCTTCTGCTGCTACTGAACCCTGGGAGCGGCCTCGTCGGCGCGCCTCCTCTGCTCCGTCCCCATCAGCAGCAGCAGCTGCCGCTGCTGCAGCAGCAGCAACAGCAACACTAGGAGCAGCATCCCCGCCAGCAGCAAGTCTCTCTGGTTACCTTCCTGCGACGCAAACGGCCTTGAGGGGTTTGTCTAGGGACACTGCAGGCAGCAACTGGCGGGCTGCAGCTGCTTCCGTTGGGTTGGCCTCCACGGCTGCCTCGCCGTTGGCTGGTGCTGCCAGCCCCTCATTGATGCATGCGGTGAGGAGGAGCAGCAGCTTTCCTGCTTCTCCTGCCTTGGTGGCAATGCGTCAGCACGCTGCAGTTGCTGCTGCAGGAGCTGCAAGAGCAGCAGAGGCTGCTCGCCGCGCGCGCACTGCTGCTGCTGCTGCTGCTAGGGTAGACAGCCTTGCTGCAGCAGCTTCGCAGCGCTCTTCAGCTGTTTCCTGCCCCAGCAGCACTCCGCTAACCCCTCAGCTGTCTCCTTATGCTGCTGCTGCGTCTCCTGCTGCACTCCTACAGCTGCCTTCGGCGAGCCAGCTGTCTCTGGTATCCCCAAAGCAGCAGCTGCTGCAGCAGCAGCTGCTGCAGCAGCAGCCAGCTGTAGCAGCAGCCTCTCCAGTGTTGACAAGCTTGCCAGCGCCAGTGTCTCCTCCGCAGCTGCAGGCATCTGCTGCCTCTCCCATGCTGCAGCGGCGCAGCAGCAGCGTGCAAGTCTTTCCTGCGTCTCCCACGCTGTTGCTTCCTCAGCAACAGCCCCAAGGTAGCACCGAGCTGCTGATGCAGCAGCAGGCTACTTCCTCTCTACAGCAGCAGCAATCAGCAGCAGCAGCAGTAGCAGCAGCAGCAAGCCCTCAATGTACTCTCCCTAGTAGTGCCATGCCCTCACCCGCATTGCAGATTCCTCCCCTGCTGCCCTCTGCCGAAAGTTTGCTGCTGCCGCCGCTGCAGCCCTACGAGAGGGGCCCCCAGTCGGAAAGACTTGGAGTGTCTCCACACCAAGGCAGCCTCATCACCTTCGCTGCAGAAACTCCTCCAGTCAGCTACACTAGCAAGCAAGATCTGCAGCAGCAGCAGCAGCAGCAGCATACAGGCTCCTTGACGCGCTTCCACACAAGCACGTCCCCCTCCAGAGCAGCTGCGAATCGAGCGGCTGCTGCTGCCGCTGCTGCTTATGCTGCTGCTCAAAGCGCCACTGCTGCATGTACCAACCTGCAGCAACTAAATCAGTTTCAGGTCTTGCCGGGAAAGACAGTTGCTGCAGCAAAATCAGCAGAGGTAGCAACCCTAGCTGCAGCAACCGATGGGACCAATACTGGGCCTGCTGCAGGAGGCGCAGCACTTGCTGCAGCTGCAGAAAGTGTTTCCTCTGCTGCATCTTTGCTACTCCGCAGAAACTCTGCGGCAGGTGGTGGCCTGAGTGCTTCTGCCTGCTTGCAGCAGCAGCAGCAGCAGCAGCAGCAGCAGCAGCAGCAATGGGCGCTTGCGCGGACAAACACAGCAGGCGGAAGGCCCCTGCTGCATCCTCGCCTTCTGTCTCCTGTTGCGGCACCTCAGCAGAGCGGGTCTCTTGCACCTCAAGGGACCCTCAACTCCTTACAGCTCAGAGGAGGAGACGCCATCTCCAGCCATCCTCAGACTTTTCAATTGCACCAGCAACAGCAGCAGCAACTGGCGCTCCGTGAGCAGCAGTTGCTGCACCAGCAGCGCAGCCTGCGGCAGAAACGCCTTGAACTCGAGAGACAGCTTGCCGACGAACTTTACCGAGGAGGGTCTCTTTCTGTTGGAGGCCGCGAAATGGTCCGCAGCAACACCGCAGGATCTGTGCAGCAGCAGCGTAGCGGGGTGCAAAATAAGACACGAAGCCCTGCTGTCTCCTGCAGACGACTGGGGAGTGGACGCACTCTACCCAGAAAGGAGACACTCTCACGATCCGATAGTCTCGAACTGCAGCAAAAGTTGCACAACGCGTCTTACTGGCCTATCTCTCCTCACCAAACACCCCGAGGAGACACTTCGGCTCGCAGCAGAGCTTCACTGTCTTCTCTAAGGCCACTGTCAACAGCAGCAGCAGTAGCAGCAACGTCCACGACCGAAAGGAAACAGGCTGAGAACGCGATGGTGCTGCCATTTCACGCGCGCATTTACTCTCCAGCCAGCAGCCCCTCAAGGATGGGAGGCCTCAAAACGCCTGCCTATTCTCCTATAGACGCCATCTCTCCTTTCAACTTGCGACAGCTCCAGCTGCAGCAGCTGCGGCTGCAGCAGCAGCAACTGGAGCGGATAGAAGAACAGCAGGCACTTCGGAGACAGCCTTCAGGTGTCTCCATTTCTTGTGGTTACTCAGCAGCAAGAACGCCTGCTACTCGCAGACAGTTTTCAGGTGGCTCCCTTTCTCGTGGTTACTCAGAAGCAACAACGCCTGCTATTTCGAGACAGCCTTCAGATGTCTCCCTCCCTCGTGGTTACTCAGCAGCAACAACACCTGCTATTTGGAGACAGCCTTCAGGTGGCTCCCTTTCTCGTGGTTACTCCACAGGAACAACACCTCGCTCGGCTCCTGCATTGCTGCTGCGACGCCTTAGTGGCGGCCCTTTGACGGCCCTGACGGGCATGCAAAGTCGTAGCAGAACGAGTCAGCCGCAGCTGCAGCAGCACCAGCTGCAGCAGCACCAGCAGCAAAGAGAAACTTGGCTACCGAGCCTCAGAAGGGACTACTGGAGCCAAGGCCCAGTGTCTCCAGCAGCCGACTCGCAAGAGACACCAAGGATGTCTATAGTAAATGACACCCCGCGTGAGACAGAATTGCGGATTCGTCTTTATGGCTTTTTACACCTTAGTGTCTTTATGCGCAGCAAGCAGCCTGTCTCCCTAGGCGCAGCAAGCAGCCTGTTTCAAGAACAGCAAGCAGTCTGTCTTTAGGCAAACCAAGCAGCCAGCATGAGGCCGTTTGTTCACACACACCGAATGTATTTGCTGTCTCCCCATGGCATGAGCAAGCAGTGAGTGTATCCGTTCTTTGGCTTTGTGTCTCTGCAGGGCTTGGCTGTGCGGAGTCTTCTCGTGCTTCAAGTGTTTCCTTGCAGCAGCAGCAAAAGCAGTGGAGGCCGCCGCGCCAGTCCACATCGGCTAGAGCCTCTGGGGGAGAGCAGCTAGAGAGCGGCAGCGCCGTTGGAGGTCTGAGGCCTCAGACTTACCGCCGCCTTCCATCTGCTGCCTCGGTGCCTTCTGTGCTGCAGCAGCAGCCGCAGCAGCTGCAGCAGCCGGTGTCTCCTGCAGCATCAGGAGCAGGAGGCCATCGCGAGCCTCCAAGCAGCGTCCCTACAGCCGCCACGTCTGCCCTTAGGCACGCCGAACGTGCAGCAGCTGCAGCAGCAAGTGCAGCAATGAGAGCTGCTGCTGCTGCTGAGGCTGCTGGGCTGTCTCCTGCAGCAAATGCAGCAAGGCAGAGGGCCGCAAGGGCAGCAGCAGCAGCACAGGCTGCTGTACTTGCAGCGCAGCGCCGCGCCGCGAGCATGTGCCTCTATGAAGACACTCCTTATTCCCAATTGAGCCCTTACGATCAGCAACTGCAGCAGCTGCAGCAGCAGGAGTCTCCCGAAGCCTCACAGTCCCCAGCAGGGCTGTTGCGCGGAGAGACGCGTCAACACAATAGCAGAGCAGCAGCAGCAAAAGGCGTGCTGCCGCAGCTGCAGCAACAGACGCTACCTCGTGCTGCTGCAGCGGGGAGTGCATATACAACGGGGAGACAATCGTCTTTTTCATACAGAACCAATCGTCTTCAGCAGCAGCCGCTGCAGCAACAAACCCAGCAGACCCTCCAGCAACTCCAGCACCAAAACAGCAGCAACCTAAGTACCAGCTTCATCAGTGAGAATCCGGCAGCCAGGGCGGCCCTTGAGGCCCACCAAGAAAAAAGACAGCTGCTGCAAGGAGACACCCACCCCTTGCGTTCCGCGCCAGAAGCAGCAGCAAGAAGTGCCCCCGGTCGTGTCAACCCTCGGTATTCCTTTGCAGACGCTGCTGCTGCTTCAGCGCAGCAGAGCGTTTTGTCTTCTCAACCGCTTTTGCCAATCCTTACCAGCAGCTCTCCCAGAGAAGGGCAGCAGTTGGCCATGAACGCCCTGGTGCTGCAGCAACAGAGACAGCTTCTGCGGCATGAACAGCGCTTGCAGCAACAAGAGCTGCACAAGGTGCAGCAGCAGAGACAGCAGCAGCAACAGCAGCAGAGGGAGCAGCAGCAGCACCACGAGGCAGCAAAAAGAGTCTCGCAGGTCGCAGCGCAGCGGAGTGCCGAAAGAAGACGCACGATTGCTGCAGTTGCTGCTGCATCCCTTCTGCCCTCTTTAAAGGAGACAGCGGCAGCCCCAAGTGTCATGTTTGACAGCTCTCCCGGATCCCCATGGCCTGAGGAAAAGTCAAAAAACGGCGTTGCCGCTGTTGCTGGCGGTGCGGCTGCTTCTGCTGCCAAAGCAGCAGCAAACCGCTTTATCACCAGCAACAGCGGCAGCGCATGCAAGAACGACGATGCTGCTCGGCTTCCGGTCAGTGTCTCTGAACCTTTTCCCCTTAGGACGTTTCATTCGGCACCTGAGGCGCTCACACGCAACGCCGGCATCAACTCCCACGGCCATCTAACATTCCGTCAGCAGTGGCAGCAGCAGCAGCAGCAGCAGCAGCAGTCGTCGCCTTTTAGTTTATCGGCTCTGAGATCCATGGAATCCACTGGCAGCGCCGGAGACGTCTCTGCGGCAAACCGCCAGGAGCCACCCCTTCAAGAAAGACCTTCCGAGAGACTGCTGCTGGCTTCCACGGGAACGCTACGCATGCAAGGGAATGTTGTTGCTACTGCTGCAGGAGACTGCAGTAGCACGACTTCCTTTTCGTTTGATAGCAAACCGCAAAGAGGCAAACAGTCATCACCAGTGGCCTTTTACTGCTCGTCTTTAGGTGCTTCTGTGGCAGCAGCAAC
>NPHX01000157.1:131865-146932 GCA_002271815.1 Eimeria falciformis | reverse complement strand
CCGCCCGCTGCCGATGCCGGTGGCCACCCCCGCAGCTGACGCTGCAGGGAGACCAATCGGAAAACCAGGAGACACCTGCAGCAGCAGCAGCAGCAGCAACAGATGAGAATTTAATTTAAAGGCCGTTTAAGCTTGTAACCGTAAACCCTAGGCTCCAAACCGCAAACCCTAAACCTTAAACCCAAAACCCTAAACCCTTACCCGGGCACGCTGGGCTAGGGGTGCATGCCCTGGTGGCGCTTAGGGCTCCACAGGGAGGGCCCCCCCCCCGCGGCTGCTGCAGCACAAAGCGCTGCCGCTGCTGCACTCCGCTGTCGCAGAGGCCTCCGCAAGGCGTCCACTCAGACCAAGCACTCAACACACACTCAGCAGCTGCAGCAACAGCAGCAGCAGCAACAAACACACAATCAGCAGCTGCAGCAGCAGCACCACCACCACCACCAATACCAGCAGCAGCAGCAACCGCAACAGGAGTGGAGAAGCGGACAGCGATACCAGCAGCAGCAGCAGCAGCTGCCGCTGCTGCTACTGTAACTTACGGCATTCAGCTGGATTAAAGGCCTCGCTGTATCTGCAGCTTCGCTGCTGCTGCAGCGCACAGGGAGGCCCCCCGTGCGTAGCTGGCAGCAAAACGCCTCTGCTGCGGTACTGTTGCTGCTGCGCGTCGCAAGGAGACTGACAGGGGCCCCACTCTCCCCAGGGGCCCCCCAGGCAACCCTGAGGGCATTCCTTTGAACCGCCGTCACGAGGGGCTGAAGCAGCAGCAGCAGCAGCAGCAAACAAAGGAGCAGCAGCAGCAACTAAATCAGCAGCAGCAGCAACAGTAGATGCAGCAACAGCACCAGACGTGTGTGTAAGGGGATTGCTGCTAAACCCTAAACCCTAAACCCTCGGTTTGATCATGAACTACCGCTGCTACTGTAGCTACACACCAGATGCATGCGTTCTGGAGATAAAGAAACAGCCAGGGTCTCCAAAAACAAGAAAGCAGCGGCCATGGGGGCCCCCAGGGGGCCCCCCGTTTTGTGCGTCTTGGAAGGGCCCCCCCTGAGGCCCCTGAGGGGCCTCAAAAGAAGCAAAAGAACAACCTTGGCGGCTCTGGCAGGTGGAGAGACACTCGGCGAGTGAGGCCGCGGAGACAACCGCCTGGGCTGCACAGAAACCGCAGAGACAAGCGTCTCTGCTGCATGCGTCAGGAGAGGTGGACATACACTGCAATTAACAGAAGTAAAGGGATTTAAGGATTTAACACTTTCTAGTGAGTTGTTCTTTATTGCCATTTAAGGGATTCTGCATTTGTTTCTATTGCAGACAAACTTTAAAAGGTTTGTTTAATTTCCCCTTTCGCTTGGCTGCCGAAAAGCGTCTCTAAACGCATGCGATCCTTAGGCATGCATTTTGTGACACCGAGAAAAACCTGAAATTTCCTTCTCCCAAATCCCAAACCCTAAACCCTAAACCCTAAACCCTAAACCCTCACCGCTTTCATCAAAAGAAGCCTCGGGGTCACATCCCCACCCTAGTACACCAACACCACTCCAGCTGCACTCTGCTGCAGCAGGTGCTGCAGTTGCTGCCGCTGCTGCTACTGCTGCAGGTGCTGCTGCAGTAGCAGCAGGCCGCAGCTGTCTAAGCGCAGGGAGTGTCTCTGCGCCAAACTGGGGGCCCCGAAGGACAGCTCGGGTTCTCTGCAGCATGGCTGGAGGCCCCTCAGGGGGCCCCCCACCAGCGTCAGGAGGGCCCCCAAAAGGTAGCCAGGGGCCCCAGTCGGACAGATGTGCAGATGTAGCACAGGGGGCCCCTGCAGCTAAGACAGGAGAACGCCCTGAGACTACAAGGGGGGCCCCTTGGCCGGTCTGCGGTGGAGCCGAGGAAAAGAGGGAGCAAAGGCCTGAGGCCGTATCGTACTGAAAGTGCTGACAAGAGGGCACAGACCCTGCTGCTGCTGCTGCTGCTGCTGCTGCCGCTGCTGCTGCTGCTGTATTGCACAAAAGGCCACATGAGTTCCAGCTTGGAGTTTGCTGCCGCTGCAGCAGCTCAGCTCCCTCCAGGGAATAAGCAAAGCCAAAAAGGGGACAATCTGCAGCAGCAGCAACAGCAACAGCAGCGGCAGGTGTAGCAGCAGCAGCTGTTGCGGCAGGAGCGCACTAGCAAACTGCAGCATTAGCTGCAGCAGGTGTTCGAGCAGCACCAGCAGCAGCAGCGCCAAATAGACAAAGTAGGGGCACACAGAGCGGGCAGATAATGTGATGCAGCATTCCAAGGGTTTAGGGTTTAGGGTTTAGGGCTTACTGCCAGAGAGTTCTTGTGCGGTTGCTGGGGAAACAACCAAGACCCCCAACACTAGGGAGGTCCCCCAAAACCGCGGCATTCTGCCAAGCCTGAGGGCTTAGGGTTTAGGGTTTAGGGTTTAGATGAGGTAGAGGTGTCCATACAGCGCATGCACAGCATTAGGGTTCACAGTGTGTGATGGGTCAAGCGCCCGCGACCTCAAGCAGCAGCAGGTCCCTGGGGCCCACAAGTCGGGGGCCCTCTACAAAAGCTGAGGCAACATCTGCTGCTGCTGCTGCTGCTGCTGCTGCTGTTGGTGTTGCTGCTCCTGCCGCTGCTGTTGTTGCTGCTCGTGCTGGCAGCGGCAATAACACACAAGAGACGGAAGGCAGCAGACCTGCTGATGAGTTAGGGCCAGAAATAAAATGTTTATTTTGTATTTCAATACATTTCATTGCGTTGAGGGTTGAGGGTTTAGGGTCTAGGGTTTGCGTGCATTGGCAGCCCCTTAGGGAGTCCCTGACTGCCAACACGTCCCAGAGCACATCTCTAAACCCTAAACCCTAACTGCATTTACTAAGCTTCTAGACCATCAAATTAAGCTTTAAGCATTAAACCTTTTGCCCTTTCTTTTAAAACGCAAACCCTGAATTCTAAACCCTAAACGTGCTCCCTACAAATCGTGGAGCGCCCTTCTCAACGGGCCCTAAACCCTAAACCCTAAACCCTAAACACTAAACACTAAACCCCCAGAGGCCACAGGCCCCATGCTGAGAGGCCTGGCGAAGAGACTAAAGAGAGGGAGCTCATAACAAAAAACCCTTTTGTTTAAGAGTCTTTACCAAATGCCATTGATAAGTTTAGAGGTTTTCTTTGAAACAACTCCATACTTATACTAAACCCTAAACCATCGCTTGAAGGTTAAACCCTAAACCCTAAACCGTAAACCGTAAGCGTCGCTTATGGGGGGTGCTAGAAGAGCCTTGGAAAGTACAGACACCCCAGAGGGTGCGTCTCTTCTTGAGTACAGGGGCCCCTCGAGCTGCAAGGGGCCCCCCGTTGTGCATGCAGAGACGGCGGTCGTTAGGGAGTGTTTCTTGGGCTTACAAAAAATCATTAGCAGAGGGGGGCCCTAAACCTTTCTGAGGGGCCCCCAAATCTTTCCTTAGAGGCCCCGAAGAGCCCCCAAATCTTTCCTTAGAGGCCCCGAAGAGCCCCAGAGAAGCAGAGGGAAGTAAAGAAACAAATGCATGCTAAGAGGCCAGAGCTTCCGCTACAAAAGAAGGCGTCAACTGCCACTGGCCTGAGACGGTTGCAGCAAAGCCAACAGCAGCAGCAGCAGCAGGTGCAGCAGCAGCAGCAGGTGCAGCAGCAGCAGCAGGTGCAGCAGCAGCAGCAACAGATGGAATCCGAAGCACTTAGTTCAAACTTTTGTGCTAAAGGGAGAGAGGCAGACGGAGGTGAGAGGAGACAGGCTTTTTGTCTCACTTGCTGCCCTTCTTGCCGCTGCTGCTGCCTCCGGCATTGCGTTGAAATTTAGTTGAGGGACTGGAGGCTCTTCCCAGGGTGCGACGAGGAGCAGCCCCTGCTGCGGCGGCTGCTGCTGCTGCTGCTGCAGTGCAGGGGAGAAGAGGTGTCTCTGGTTGATGGGGTCTAAAGGAAGATACTGGAGGGGGAGAGAAGGCGCGGGCGAAGGAGACAGATAGACAGAAAGGTTTGGAAATGAGGCCACGGCCTCCGACAGCCACGGGTGCTCCAAGGCCCAAAGAGGAGACGGGCGATGAGAGGGACGCACTTCTAGGAGACTGCGAAAAGAGAGACGCGTCAGAAAACAGCTAATCCGACAAGCTACTAAGCTCTTTGTCTCTCTTTATATACAGCTATTTACATTCACCCTTCTTGCTGGAACTTCCTGCTCTGTTTGTTTCTGCCTATCTTGTTTTTCGGGGTTTAATTGTCTCCTTTTAAACCTTTTCATGAGGCATTCTGATTGATTTATTGATTTATTTATTTATTAATTAATTTATTTAGTTAGTTAGTTATTTAATTGTTACCTCTTTAAGAAAGAGACGCCTAAGGGGCTGAGGAGGTTGCGGCCGAAGTGATCGACGAAAAGGGAAGAGAAAGAAAGGGGAGAGACAGACGCCTGCAGAGACAGACAGACAGGGACACACTGAGGAGACAGACTAAGGAGACAGACTGAGGAGACACACACAGACAAATGGAGACAGACAGGGACACACTGAGGAAGCAGATTCAGGAGACAGAGTGAGGAAACAGACACAGACAAATGGAGACAGACAGGGACACACTGAGGAAGCAGACTCAGGAGACAGACTGAGGAGACAGACACAGACACAGACAAATGGAGACAGACAGGGACACACTGCAGAGACAGACCGCAAAAACAGAGAGAGGCAGAGTGCAGAGACAGACACAAATGGAGACAGACTGAGACAAAAGGAGACAGACAGACAAAGACTGAGGAGACAGGCAGACACAAATAGAGACAGACAGACACAGACGAAGGAAACAGACAGACACAAATAGAGACAGACACCGACTGCGAAAAGAGAGAGACGGAGAGACGGCTAATCGGAGCAGAGAGAGGAGACAGAGAGAAATCAGCAGAGACAGAAAGTGACACAGAGAGAGACACAGCAAGAGAGACAGAAGAAGATAGGAGCAGCGACAAAAACAGACAAGAGACAGCGATAGAGACAGGAATAGAGACATAAGGAGACAGGAGAGACAGAAAGGGAGACACAAAGAGAGAAACATAAAACATCTTAAATGCTTGTTGCCTCACTTGGGATTGGAGCTGTCTCCCCGCCATCTCCTGCAAATGCCGCGTGGCCTTAGGCCCCAAAAGCTGCTGCATGCGGCCCAGCAGCAAAGCCTCCGAGGAGCAGCCGAAGAGGGGACGACCCAACACCAACTCAGCTGCGGCAGCAGCAGCAGCAGCGACAAGCAGCAGCAGCAAAAACAGCAGTAGCAACAACATGAAGAGAGAGCACGAACAGCAGCACCACGACAGCGGCAGGAGGAAGTACAGGGAAGCGCAGCAGCAGCAGCAGCAGCAGCAGCAAGAGAAGAAATACCGGCAACCGCAGCAGCACTCCAGAGGTCGACTTCAGGCCCATAATCCGTGCGGCCCAGCAGCAGCTCAGGGGCTCTGTAGAGAAGAGTCACAACGTCTCCAGTGCGTTGGCTCTCGGGGCGGAGAAAGGGACAGCACAGCCCAAAGTCTCCCAGGCGCACCACCCTGAGGTGTACAGACACCGCAATTCTCCTCTTTAACCCAACACCCAGTGCTCCAAGGTGACCCTGAAGGGCCTTTGGGTTTGTCGAGGGTTTAAGGTTCTCTGAGGGTTTAGGGTTTTGAGGGTTTAAAGTTTTTAGGGTTTAGGGTTTAGAGGCCTCACCACCTCAGACGGCCTGTCTGGGCATCTCTTTCTTTCGTAAGAAAAATATTCTGCGGCTTTACGTCGCGGTGCAGCACGCCCCGGCAGTGGCAGTGGGCTATGGCCTGCAGCAACTGCAGCAGCAGCAGCAGCAGCAGCAGCAACATGCAGCAGGGATGCTAGTTAAAAGAGCCACACACCCCTCCCCCCTGCGGCTTGTCCATAGCAACAGCTGCAGCGCAAGGGTTTAGGGTTTAGGGTTTAGGGTTTAGGGTTTAGGGTTTAGTACCTGATAGACAATGAGTTTTGCGTCTTCCTCAGAAAACCCAGGAAGAGGCGCAGCCTGCATTTCCTGCTTCAGCTGCAGCAGCAGCAGCTGCTGCTGCTGCCGTTGCTGCCAGTGTCCTAGAAACCGTTTGTATTTTCTCTGCTGCTGCGCCAGCGCTTCTGCCAAGTCTAAATCGCAGAGTTCCGTGATGAAGTAAAACGTAGGCAGCAATTTCCTCTTTCGCTTCCTCTCTTGCTGTTGCTGCTGCTGCTGCTGCTGCTGCTGCTGCTGCCCTTGCTGTTCCTGCTGTGCATGTTCCATAGAAAAGTGAAAAGCCTTCAAAGCCACAATATTCGCATGCGACAAAACTCGAAGGGCAGAGAGCTCCCTAACGACTTGCTGGTCGAGGCCAAAGACGCCCTTCAGGCGAGAGCAGGGCAGCCGCACGCGTTTAATTGCCACTTGCATCTTTTCCTCCTCTTGAGGGGCCCCTAGGGGCCCCTCAAGCGGGGCCTCCCGGACGCGACAAACATAAACTGTCCCGTAGACACCGCGACCCAATTCTCTCTCTACGATGTAACGTTCTTCCAACTCTGGAGGCAACACAGATGCTGCTGCTGCTGCTGCTCCTGTTGTTGCTGCTGCTTGTGTTGTTGCGGCTGCTGCTGATGTGGGAAAGGCCATCATGGCGTCTTCTTAAGAAAAAACACGACAGACAGCACTTGGAAGGAAAGACAGCCGCTGCTGCGGCTGCGGCTGCGGTTGCTGCTCCTGCTGCTGTTGCTGCTGCTGCTGCTGGGGTACCTTTGCGTATCTTAATATGTTTACGATGGGCCCCTCAGCCCCCTTGGCACCTCAAGGAGTTACTAAGAAAGGGGCCCTTTGTGTTGTCTAGGGGGTACGCCATGTTCTCCGTCTTCTGCAAGTGTTGCTACTGTTTCACTTGTTGTTTGGGTCGGGTGTTGTTTGGTGGGGTTGCCCCTTGCGGGGCCCCTGGAGGGCTGGCGAAGACCCGCAGACTCAGCCGATAAGAGAAATATTTAATTTTATTTAAATTATTTAAATTTAATTTTATTTAAATATTGTTTTTATTTACGAAAAATAAAAGAAATTTATTTTGCCTTGGGCTCAACAAACCAGCAGGAAGGGAAGGGGTAAGGTCGGGTAAGACAAGGACGTGCTAGCAGCAGACAGAGAAAAAGTCTTGGTGTTTATGAACCCTGAGTAGCAATCGAAAAACAAACCATTTTCTCTCTTTTCTCCTATTCAAAGAAATCTGCAGGGTTTTTTGCCTTTTCTCTTCAATCATTTGAGGCCTGCTGTTCTACGGGCATCTAAAAGAATGAATTAAAACCAACAAGAAGCAGAAAAAATGAATTTGGAGGATGAAAATTTTGCAGAGCAAAAGGAATGAACGTTTTCAGCTTTATTTAATCCCAGAATTAGTTAATAAAACTTGAATAAGATTTTTTAGTTTTTGAGCGTTTTAAGGTTTTGTGTTTAGGGGGGTCTGTTGGCGTCTCCAGAAACTGAGAGGAAATTTGCACACAGGCTTCGATGGCCTCCGCCTCAGCGTTCGACGGGCCCTCGGCCCCCAAGCCAAATTAAAATAAACAAATTCAAAGTAACAAATTAAAACTAATTCAAAAACAACTGCTGTCTGGCTTTGTAGATCCCCAGCAGGTTTCTTCTGGGAGGAGACCTGAGGTTATCTTCCCGTATGTTACGTCAAGACACTCAACAGTGCTGGCTGTCCATACCAGTAGAGTGTGAAATCTGTTCTAATCAATAAACTTAACCTTTTAAAAGTTCATTAGATTTGTCTCGGTGTTCGCGTTTGAGGGATTTGATCATCAGACAGCGGCTTGCCGCGCCCTGATGAAACGTGCTTGCAGAGAGGTAAGTGAAGCCTCTTGAACGCATGCTCGCCAATCCAGTCTTTGCCAGTCTCTTACTACTTAAAGTTCTCGTAATTGATCTTCTTGTTATCTCGGAATCAACGGGATAAACATACGTATGTGAGGATAAGCAGCTGAGTGCATTCGGCTGTATCTTGAGATGCGTGCGTTTCAAAGAAAGGACGAGTTGCACCTTGGCAGCATCGCCTTGCCGCTTGCTGTGCTCAGATCGGCATGGTCTCAGGAGAGGAGGATGAATTGTTTGAAAGGTTTTGCTCGTGTTGGCATTTATGGCCTTTCAGCAGACCCTAAGGACGCCCGTTGCACTTGGTAACACCACATGTTTCGAGTGCCAACCAGACCCCTCTCTAAGGATCTCATTTCTTGGCTTACGAGCCCAGAAACTACTTTGAAAAATTGTGTCGTTCTAGTTTGTACAAACGGCACTTCAATCTGGGAAATATACACTCGAGACCCACCAACATCCACCGTTGAGACGGCCATTCGCCAACCCTCGAGGGAGTCAAGGGGGAATAAAATTAGCTTGGCGCTCGCCAGAGCACAAGAGGCAGAATAGCCAAAGGTCGTCAGAGGGGAATGCATGCGCTTGTCAAGCCCCAAGAAGTATGATGGGCGACCTGATTGCCAAGTCACTGAGAATTCATGGCCAGCTTGCAGGCCGGCCTTCGATTTTACCTTAACCGCAGAATTGAAGGCTATCTTAGGTGTCTTATACTAAACGGCGACTGTGAAAACTCCATCTAACTATCTTAATTACAGCATAGCGAACCCTTACGGATCACAATAGGAGTACTGCCAAGCTCGTCAGATTGTGAATTTGGATGCGTGCTTCTACGAGGTGGAGGCTAGCTGCACCTTCCCCGCATAATCTTCTGGCTTTACTGTGCTGAGGCCGGCATGGCCTCAGAGAGGCAAGCCTGAAAAAGACAGAACTTTTTAGAGACGAACTAGTCTTATGTTAAGTTATTGATGTTAAGTTATTGTTCGTGTTGGTACTTTCTGCCTTTAACCAGAGATCGAAGTGTCAGCGTTACAATCGGCCTTCGAAGTGACCGTCCTTGAAGTTACCTAACTCTTTGCCATTCAAATTGTAGCGTCAAATCTAAGAACACTTCAGGAAAACAGGCGGAAATCCACTTATGTGTCAGTTATTAGGAGGTGCTAGTGAGACCAAACACCACATATGCTCAGCTGAGTCACACGCGCTATTAAAAAGAAAAAAACCCTTAATGAACAAAATAAAGTTCATTCACGGCTAATATTGTAAAATGTAGCGAAAAAAACAGTTGTTTAATATTTGCTCTTTGTTTTATGGAGTTAGAAGTGGTGGTAAGTGGTGTTATCGCTGAGGTGTATGTGCAGCCCACAGAACGCATGCGTTTCGTTTTGCCACGTGCGATTGCTCTAAAAGCTGTCAGTTTTTTGTTTCTTCTTATTCCTCTTATGAGGACGGCAGTAGTAGCGGTTTATTGTCTGAGGTTGAGTCCTTGTAGAAAAAATGCTGAACCTGCTTCCTAAGCGGGTCGCAGCAGTTTCGCTGCTCCATGGCAAGCGCCCATTGCAGCGCATCCAGGTTTGTCGCATTCCTGTCTTTATTTCTTTTATTTTAATTGTTTATCTTTGCCTTTGAACGGTTTGGATTTTCTGTAATTCCGTGGCTAGCACAGCCGTTTGTTGAAAATCGTGGCTAGCAGCGACTTCCATAGCAGGCATAGCAAATCACCTCTTAAGTCTCGTGACTGGTGTTCTCTAAGAACCTTTGCAGTGGCAGGGGTTTTCTGTGTTGGCTGAGTCCTCTCACTGTTCCAATTTTGCGGGCCTGCATGCATCGGCGTGTTTTGGGGGGCTTTTTTGTATGTCTGTGCGTCTTGGGCCATTTTCCTCTGTCCGTAAATCAAATATGTTTCCATATAAATGTGAATTTTTGTTCCGTAATTGCGTACCTTTGTCTGCTTGTACATGCGTTGGGGTGTATCTGCAGATCGGCACCGGGAAGCATCAGCTGGAGCTCCCGCAGGCGTCGGTTGATGCTTTATATGCCAAAATATCCTCAAACGAGGCCTTTCATAACAAAGACTATCAGCCCTTGCCGTGGAAAGATTTCTTCAAGCTCAAGTGCGCAGCCCTGCATGTGTTCCGCGTACCGTCTGTGTGGTGCTGACTATCTCTTGTGTCTCTTTTTTGCCTGTCTCTCTTTCGGCTGTCAGCCCCCTTAAGAGGCGGCAGCTCACGGAGCCACGTTGCATGCGGTTTATAGGGACAGGACAATTTTGTTGTCTGTCTTTCTGTTGTTTGACTGTCTCTCTTGTCTGTCTCTCTCTCTGTTGTCTGTCCTTTCCCTGTTGTCTGTCTCCTCTATTTGCAACAGAGTCTGTTGCTAGGCAGCAGGCAGGGCTTACGTTTCTTTGCATGCGTTGGGGTGTCTCCCCGGGCCTCAGGCTGGATTCCTTCTACTTGCTGGAGGCAGCTCAGTCACCCTCAGACACGAAGTCGGCTCTGACGGATATTAATTGGTTCGGTGATCTTGCTGATGTATACCAAACCAATGCAGCACTTGCTGCAGCAGACGCTACTGCTGCTGCTGCTGCCGCTATTGCAGCAGCAGAGCCTACACCATTCCCTATGCGTAAGTAAGAGTAACAGCAAACGCTGCAGCAGCTGCTGCTGCGACTTTGCATGCCGTACACAACAGAAAGGGGCTGAAAGGACGGTATAGATGAGCAGCAGCAGCAGCAGCAAGTGCTGCTGCTGCTTTATGTTGCTAAAGTCGCTTGACAGAGACAATTTCTTTGGTAAAAACCTCGCTGCAGCAGACGCAGCAGTAGCAGTAGCAGCAACAACAGCAGGGGTATAGCAGACTGTTTTTTCTGTGGCTGGGGCTCTTCACCGTTCGCTTTCGTCTGTCCCTTTCTTGTTTTTAAAGCCAACTATGAACATATAAAAGTGCTACGAGGGATGCTTTCGCTCTGCCTTGCTGCTGTCTCCTTGCCTCTCTGCCTTGCTGACGATTCTGTTACCAAAGCTGCTGCTGCTGCAGCATGAAGAGAGACAGGCAGCAGCGGCTGCTGCTTCTGTTGCTTCATTAGGCCCCAAACTTGTGGCGCATTGCTAGTTCAAAAACAGCAGGGGCGCATTTCTTTGCTGCTACTACTACTGCAGCAGCAGCAGCAGCAGAGCACTGGCAGCTGTCACTCACCAAAATTCGTCCATTCCCTTGCTGCTCTTTCGAGCGTAGCCTCCCCTGCCACTGCGCCTGCTGCCGCTGCTGCTGCTGCTGCTGACAGCAATTCGCTGCAGTGCCTCTGGGGGTTGCTGCCCCACGCTCTGCATCACCCGGCAGAGGGCAGAGGCGAGCTTGGCCTGAGGAGACAATAAAAGGAGACAGGCACTTGTGTGGGATAGAGCGTGCTGTCTCCTTGGCTTTCTCCTTTACTTCGGAGACGGCAGCAGCAGCAGCACATAAAAGTAGCAGCATCGGCAGACATAAGACAGCAGCAGCAGATCGCAGCGCCAGCAGTAGACAGCAGCAGCAGCGACCTTCTCAGGTGTATGGTAGTCCATCAGGAAGAGAGTAATGGCAGTCCCCTTGTCCTCCGCTCTCCCCGTACGTCCTGCGCATGCAAGGCGCAGCATGTCCAAGTGTCTCCTCCAAAGAAAGCCAGTTGCCAACTCAAAGCAACACACGCAAAACTGTCTCTCTTAAGGAATTAAAGACAGCCGGGAAATCGGTAAAAACTGTCTCCTTTCGTCTGAACTGGCAGACGAACAAGGAGACACTTTTTAGAAGAAGAGACACATAAGCGGAAAGAGCTACTAAATGTGTCTGAGGCGTTGCTGCCTATGGCCTCTTATGGCAGGCACTGACCAATGCGGTGTACGTATGTCTCAATGTTGGAAGGCATTGCGTAGTTCAGCACAAGGCGAATGTCCCTTATGTCTAAACCTCGGCTAGCCACGTCTGTTGCCACCAGCACGCTGCAGTGGCCTCTGCGGTAGTCAGCGAGAATCCTAGAAAGCAAAAACCCACAAGGACACGCTTAACGAGCTGCATCTACACGGGAATGGGGTGTGTACGTACACTGAGAGACACAATGGGATAGAGACAGAGACAGGCGAGGGAAAGGCGGGAGACAAACAGGAGGAGACAGGAGACAAGTAAAACCAAACAGAACACTTTCATAAAAAAGAGACACAGCATGCCAATAAAGAGACAGAGAAAAAGATCACAGAGAAAGAAAAAGAGACACGAGTCGGCAAACAGATAAAGCAGGGGATGTGCAAATAACGCAGGAAGAAAAACACTGTCTCTTTGTCTTCTTTCAACAGCAAGGCCAGCAGCAGCAGCAGCAGCAGAGATACCAGCATCACTCGCGTTTGGTACGCTGCCCACCTGTCTCTTTCTCTCTGGCTTTTGTCTCCATGGATGGCCAGTGCCTTGATGCCTTCGTATCGAAGTTCTCTACAGACTTGTTCAGCCTCTCTCTTTGTGGCACAGAACACAAGTGCCTTCTCCTCGTGTCTCTCTTTTAATATCTCCAAACACCGTGCATGCAGCTCGCGGCCAGAGACGACCTCCACCAACTGTGTACAGACACCCCAAAACAAGACGCAAGCGCTGCAGCGGCAGCTCAAACCGCTGCTGCGGAAAAAAAGACAGTAGGACAGGCGGGACAGGCTTCCAACAACACAAAAAAAAATAAAATCAAACCACGCACAGACAGAGAGAGACAGAAGCTGCAGCAAGGGCATGCTGCGGGAGACACCCGTCGTCTTTGCTGCCAGCTAGGAGACACTTACTTGTTGAATGTTTGGATTGGCCTGCAGCTCCGCCTCTCCCACTTGTACTTTAAGAAAATCCTCTTTGCAAAAATCCCTTGCTAACTCCTGCACCTGCAGCAGCAGCAACAGCAGCAGCAGAAGACCGGTAGTTTTGGGTGAGGTGTATGAGCAGCTGTGAGCTGCTGCCACTCGACACTTGAGGCAGCAAAATAAAAGGGAGGAGAGAGACAGAGAGACAGGCAGACAGTCAGACAGAGACATACAGAGGCAGAGAGACGAACAGACAGAAACAACAAAACACAGACCGATGGAGAGACAGAGAGACAGACAGACAGAAGTAGAGACAGAGATAAGGAGACAGTGCAGGAGAGATGGACAGAGAGACACCGCGATAGAGGAAGACACAGACACACAGAGAGACCGCCAGCCAAGGGGACAGATACTGACAGGGAGTCAGAAAGACAGACAGCAAAAGAGACAAATAAAGAGAGACAGTGAGATATCAGGCAAGACAAAGAAGAGAGGAGACACATGCAAAGACGCCTCCCTGCCCTCGTCTTTCGGAGGACACAAAGACAACGAAGAAAGAGGTACTGTGGTAGGGCAACAGGTGCGGTGTACGTACACCCCAGTGTCTCACCTCGCTAGGCCACGTAGCCGACCAAAGCAGCATTTGTCTGTCGGGTCGAATCTGCGACAAAATTTTCCTAACCTGAGGAGACGCAGCGCATGCAATGCGTGCACTGTCTGGCAGGCCTGGAGAGACTCTTTTTGTGGTTTGCTGCTTAAAGAGACATCTGCTGCTTTAAGAGACACCTGCTGCTCTAAGAAAAATAGATACAACCTCTTCTCACACCAACACCGGCAAAACACCAATCACGTCAGCAGCATCGCCCCAATCACCAGCAGCGGCAGCATCAACAGCAGCAGCAGCAGCAGGAGGAACAGCAGCAGCAACAGAAGCAGCAGCAACAGGGACAGTGGCAGCACAAGCAGCAACAGGAACAGTAGCAGCAGGAACACGAGCAGCAGGAACAGCAAAAGCAGGAGCAGCAGGAACAGCAGGAGCAGCAGCAGCAGGATCAGAGTACTTGTGGCTCAAATCCCATGTCCATCATTCTGTCGGCCTCATCGAGGACGACGTAAGAAACATTCGCCAAGCCCAAGGCCTTCGAGTCGAGAAGGTCCAACAACCTGCAAGGAGACACAAGGAGACAGAGAGACACCAATAGCAGCAGCAACACAATCACGCAGCAGCAGCAGCAGCAGCAGAGAGGGACAAATGCTGCAGCAAGACAAGGATACACCAACACACATACGGAGACAGGAGACAGACAACAGCAGCAGCACGACACAGAGAGACACACAGAAATAGCAACAGCAGGAGACAGGTGCAGCAGAAACGATACGCCGTTAGCACTGCTACTGCTGGAGTTGCACAGAGGCAGCAGCAAAGAGACAACAGCTGCAGCAGCAACAAGAAGCAACATGTACAGCTGCAGCAGGAGCAGCAGCAACAACAGCAGCAACAACAGCAGCAACAGCAGCAGCACGCCCGTGTCTGCGTGTCTTTTCGTCTCCGCGCTGCCTCCTGTGGTTGCCGTTAGTGTCTCAGCAAGAACAGAGCACTAAAAAAAGACAAAAACAAAAGGAGACAAAAGGAGACAAAAGGAGACGGTTTAAGGTGTCTCCGCTCACCGGCCTGGCGTCGCTATGACAATGTCTGCCCCTCGCCTCAGCTGCAAAATCTGCTGATGCCTTGAGGCCCCCCCATAGACAACCGCACTTCTAGCAAGGGGCCTTGTCGATGCTGCTGCGCCTGTGCTTGCTGCTCCCACATCCCCTGCTGCTGCTGCTGCTGCTTCTGCTGCACGAAGTATGCGCTGGCACTCTGTGTGTATCTGCACCACCAATTCCCTCGTGGGTCCCAACACCAGAATAGTGGGTGAGTCTGCCTCCTCTCCCCTGCTGCTGCTGCTGCTGCTGCTGCTGCTGGTTCGCTGCTGCAGCAGATGCATGAGGGCTGGCACAAGAAATCCGATTGTTTTTCCGCTGCCAGTTTGGGAGACAGCAATTACATCCCGACCAGAGAAGCAGCAAGGCCAGCCGATCCTTTGGATAGGAGAAGGAGACACCAGAGAAAGAGACAAAAGGGACTGCAGCAGCAGAGGGTGAAGATTTGCTGCTTCGAAAGAAGGCAGCAGAGACGGCAAGGGGTGCCGCCCCTCAAGTTTTATCCCTAGCCGCTGCATCTCGGCTGCTGCTGCAGCGTCCACATCTGCTGCTGCTGCTGCTGTTGCTGTTCCTGCTGCTGCTGTTGCTGTTGCTACGCGGTGGATGGGGGGGAGGCTGCGGCTGCCCCAGTCAATAGGGCAAAGGCCTGCGCCCGCACCTCCAGTGTCTCTACCCGCTGCACCTGCAAACTC
>NPHX01000157.1:93720-130948 GCA_002271815.1 Eimeria falciformis | reverse complement strand
CTGCTGCTGCTGCTGCTGCTGCTGCTGCTGCTGCTGCTGCTATAGCATCGAGACCTTAAGGCTTGGCGAGGTGTGGCCAAATTGCGTTTTCTGCGGTTTCAATGCTGCCCTTCGCTGCTGCTGCCTATGCCTGTGGTGCTGTTCTTGTTGTTGCTGCTTCAAATATGCTTGCTGCTGCTGTTGCTCCTGCTGCTGCTCCTGCTGCTGCTCCTGCTGCTCCTGCTGCTCCTATGAAGGCTAGAGGTTACGTTGGTGGTCCTGTAGAGAGCCGGGAGAGCCTCAAAAAGAAGGCCTTAAAAAAGTTAAAAACGAAGACGGCAGCTGCTGGTGTAGCTGCTGCTCTATGGGTGATATTGTGGGGAAGCGTACCAGCAGCAGCAGCAGCTGCTGCTGCTGCTGCTCCTAATCAGACAGCTTAGGCTCCTTCTTTCTCCTGCAGACAACAAAAGAGACACCCTAAAAGACGTTCCTTTACCCTTTTATTTCCAATGCTGCTTTACCTACGGCTGCTGCTGCTACTTCTACTGCAGCAGCAGCTGCTGCTGCCGCTGCCGATTTGACCTCATTGGGATCGAGTGGTCACGATCCCAGCAGCAGCAACAGCAGCAGCACCTGGTGTCCCCTTTTCTCGGGCTTATTTCAGTAGCACACACGTGAAGACACACAAGCCAGCTGTATGTACACTGACGACGCAGCAGCAGGAGGTGCTGCTGCTGTTGGTGCTAAATAATTTCTGGTGTCTACGGATACACCCTAGCATCATGAGGGAACTTCACCAGCGACTCCTTGTGCTGCAGCAGCTGCGGCTATGTCGGTTTGCAACTTTGTTGCTGCTGTTCGAGGCCCTGCTGCAACAGCAGCAGCAGCAACTGCTGCTACATTGCAGCGCTCACAGCCTGCGACCAGCGGCTGCTCTCCGACTGGCATTTGCTGCCCCGCCATTGCTGCAGCAGCAACAGCAGCAGCAGCATGTCCGACCACAGGGGGCTTCTGCTTCTGTGCTGCAACAGACCACCCGCAAGCCCGTGTCTCTAACACCTGCAGCAGCAGCAACAACAACAGCAGCACCACCACCACATGGCGCAGCGAGTGGGTCTCTCTACCTCTCCGATTTGTCTCCTGAGTCTCTCAAGGGCAAACGCGTAGTCGCCGGCTTACAGGTGTAATGCTGTTGCTGCTGCTGTTGCTGCTGCTGTTGCTGCTACTGCTGCTGCTCTTCCTGCTGCTGTTCCTTGCTGCCTCTGATTGTGTCTCTGTCTGCTGTCTCTGCTGTTGCTCCTTTGGCAGCCCTCAGGATCTCTCCACCTGGGAACGCTGCTGTCTACGTTGCTGCCGCTGCAGCAGCTGCAGCAACAGGGTGTACAGACACGACTGCTGATCTGCGACACACACGCTCTCTTTACGCGCTACGAACAGTCCCTCAGCAGCAGCAGCAGCAGCAGCAGTAGTAGCAGCAGCAGGAGGAGCGTCAGCAGCATTTCGCTTGAGGCGCTTGCGCTGGCCATGGCTTGCGGGATCCGTCCCCGGAGCTTGGGAGACGAGATGCTTCACAATCAGCAGCAGCAGCAGCAGCGGAGAAAAGCAGAGAAAGAACAGTCTACTCTTGTGTTGCTGCAGAGTCTTGCTCCGTCTCATGCTCAGCTCGCCTGCTGGATGCAGAGCCTCATCCCGTTGAGTACGCGATTGCTGTTTCAACTGTCTCCTGTTTTATCTCTGTCTCTCTCTTTTGTCTTCTTGCCTGCTTGTTGCATTCTCCTGTCTCTCCGCCGCTTGCTGCTGTCTCTGTTCCCGTCTCCTGCCTGTCGATCTTCTTTTTGCGTTGGGACTTGCTGTCTCTTCTTTTGTGTTTACTGCACTTATTGTGTGTCTCTCACGTCTCTCTGGCTTCGCTGTCTCTTTCTGTCTCCTCCCCGGAGTGTCTCCCTTTCTCAGCCCATTGGCCCGTTGTCTTACGTGGTGTCTCTGTGCAGCATCTCTGTCTCTCCTTTCCACTGTCTTTTGTCTGTCTGCGTCTCCGCTGTCTCTGTCTCTCTCTCTCCTCATGCGCTGCTTTCTTTGTGTGAGTATTGTGACCGTCTTGGATGCCACTGTCTCCTCTGTCTCCTTTTGAAAGTGTCTCTTCTCTCTGTCTGTTTCCGTCCATTTGATGCCCTTATCGAAGAAGTGTCTTCTGCCTCGCTGTCTCCCGCAGCTCCTTCCGCTGTCTCTTCACCCATTGTCTCTCTCTGTCACTGCATGCGCCAGGTGTCTCCTGTCTTTTTTTTACTGCAGATTGGGTCTTACGCTGCAGCCCCGCCAGATCCGCGGCGCAGGCCAGCAGCAAGTCGTCAGCAGGAAGCGCCTTGTACCCTCTACAGGCACGACGCCAGGGTTTAGGATTAAGGATTTACGGTTTAGGGTTTAGGGTTTGGCTTGCGGCCACACTGTCTGTCTCGAAAATATTTTCTCTGCTGGCGAAGACAGTTTCAAGCAGTCCCTAAAGTGCAACAGCCCAGTGCTCACCAAAGCACAGGCGTCTTGAGAGTGTCTCGAATGGCTGCCCCTGAGGGCTTAGTAGCTGTTGTCTTTGCTGTTGCTGTTGCTGTATTGTGTCTCTTATGTGGTGAGGAGACAGCTGCAGCTGCGTGTCTCTTGATGATTGTGTGTTGCAGATGGCAGCGGATATTCTGGTGCACGAGGCGGATTATGTGTTGGTAGGAGAAGACCAGCAGCAGCACTTGGAGTTTTGCCGCTCAGCAGCTCGTCGGCTGACAGCCGCATTTGCAGATGAAGGCCGAGGGCTTAGCGTGCGGGAGCCCGTCTGCCTTATGGCCTCCCCACTAGCGGCCCGCGTGAGGTGTCTCCGCTCCCCTGCCTTCAAGATGAGCAAGTCCGACCTCTCTGCTGCTGGCCGCATTCAGCTCATCGACTCTCCCTCCGCCGTCTCTGCTAAAGTTGCTAAGGCTGTGACAGACAACCTCCCTGGTAAGTGAAGAGACGTTTTTCAGGGGTCACATGGCCAGTGGTATTGGAGACGCAAAGAGACACTTCGAGGAGACACCTTCGCGCGGACAGAGCCATCCACAAGGCATAGGAAACAGAAAGAGAGACAGATAAAGAGAGAGAAGGATAGATAGAGAAAGACATAGACAGAGAAAGAAAGGGAGAGATGCAGATGGAGACAAGTGTCTTTATGGTGGTTATGCGGCTTTGGCTGTTGCGCAGGCATCAACTACGACCCCGAGACGCGACCGGGCGGCAGCAACCTGCTGCGTCTCCTTGCTGCGCTGCGTGGCAGGACTGTCTCCGATATTCTTTTGGACTTGAAGGGCTGCACTTCGTGGGCGGGAGTGAAGAGGAGACTGGCAGACGAGATAAACGCGATGTTGGCTCCTATTCAGAGGCAAGCCGAGCACAGACGGAGACACAACACGTGCAGAGGCAGCCCCTTTGTCATTAGCCTCATCAAGCGATCTTTCTTCGTGCCGTTACGACGGGTGCTGGAAGGCACCAGTTGGGAGAGCGCTCGCTGCTGCTGCTGCTGCTGCTAGCAGCAGCAGCATCAGCAGCAGCTGCTGCTGCAGCAGTGTTTTTGGCAAGGGGTTACCGGTCTGCGGCAGAGAAGAGGTGCGTTGTGTGCTGCGTAGCTTTGTTTGTACTTCGTGTCTCATGTGTGTTTGCTTAGGCGCTTCCACAGCTTGATAGCTGAGCCGCAAGTTATCTGCAGCGTTTTTGAGGCAGAGGCCGCTCACTTCGAAGATGAGGCGCGAGCCTTTATGACCCGCTTTAGGAAGGCCCTTGGGCTGTGCGAGCCATGCGTCCAAGCATTCGAATCTGAACCAATAGAAGAGAATGGCTAACGCATGCAGATGAAACAGCCGAAAGGAGAGAAAACCTCCTCTCGCCTAGACACTTCTTTTTAATTATCTCAGGATGTGTTGACGCCTATGGAGAGACACTAGCGCAAGCTTTTGTTTGCCGCAAACCAAAGCGTGCCTCTGCGTCCTTTGCCTCTTCAGTGGCGGCTCGGATCTCTAAACATCTCTACTGTATAGACTTTTTGTAATAAGCAGTACACGCTACCCACCTTAACGCGGCTCAGAAGAGCACTTTGGTATTTTCCCTTAACCTAAACTAGCCCTAGGAAACAAAGGCAAAGAGCGTGAGAGGCAGAGGGAGGCAGAACTGGCTGCCCTCGTTTGTCTGTACGTGTAGAGTAAAGAGCGCCAATAGACTTAAGCTTTACTTCCAACGGGAGAGAGAGAGAGAGATGTGTGGACCGAAAACAACTCTTTCTATACCGTCAAATGGCATGTTCTAGTATATTGCGGCCTCTAAGCACGCTAAACCTCCTGTATAAGGCAGGAGTTCGGAAGTTACACAATGAATAGGAGGGCATGCTTAGCGGGTAGGGGGCCGGAGAAGTGAAAAACTGTTATTACAGGCATTAACTTGCTGCAATAAAAAGACCATTTTCTGAGCTCTTTTACGGTATTCCTAGAGAAAGTATAAGACCCTTGGCTCCCCAACAGGCTCCATAGCTGTCACTTAGCACAACAAGCATTTATATCCAGAGCTGATCCGACTCTAGGACATTTTGTTCGGCTGGATCAAAAAAAACTTTGAAAGTTTCTATGAGCTGCATTGATGGAACGGATAACTCTTCAGCAAGAGGCTGAAAAGAGCCGCCGATGACGCTCAGTCGCGCCCGACAGCCATTGCATGCGGCAACTCGATGAATGCCCCTTTTCTCATAAAATACGGGAGTTCACGGGGAACCGCCTGAACTGAGACGTCTAGTTTCAAGAAACAGCTGGGCAGGAGCCTTTTCTTCAGACTGTCGCTGGTGGGCGATGTTCTGCTTGGAACCCCAGCGCAGTTTCGACTAGGAATCTGAAGATAACAGCAGATTCCTCTTGTGGTGTCCAAGCGTGGAGCGAAATCTTTGTTGTGCCACGAAAGAGGGTCTTGCTTTCTTTCAATTTCATGTACAAATCCCGCTTGTTTGTGACGAACCCTTCAGCTCTGACGCCTGAAGTTCAAGTTCAGCCTGTCATCGTAATTGTCCGATTACGCCTGACAGCGTACTCCACCAGTCCTCCTTTGAAGTTGCGTTGTCTGGGATCAAGAAGACACCGGAACTTTCTTTCGGTATACCGCAGATCTTCGTATGAACGCGCACACCATGGACAACGGGGAAGACTTCTCGGAGTTTCTTGCTCGCGTTTTGTCTAAGGAGTTTTGGAAGGAGAATATAAACCGTGAGCATCTTTATTTGTCCATCGCAGGGGCGCAGAACACACGGATTGATGCCGACCACTCTGGACTGTTCGTAGACTTGCAGCACTAGCGAAAGCAATCGCCTTGGAGCCATGGAAGAGTTTCCAGTCAGAAGTTCTTCAGCCGAAAACGCGAAAATGACTCCTCTTTGGGGGAAGCAGGGTGATGTTTGCTTGTGGTGCGTGCGTTCTGCTGTATGGGGGAGATCGAAGGCAGAAACATCATTAGGGCAACGGTTATCATTGCGGCTCTTTGCTGCCTTCGTTATTTTGGCGCCTTGTGAGGCAAACCTCTTGCCGCTCCGATTGTGGTTGTTGCCTGGCAGTACTTGATTCCGCGAGTTACTGCGGGGTAGAAAAAGTACTGCTAGTTGCAGTTTAGTTGCTGGTCGTGATGTCTGTGCTGGCTGTGCAGCTTTGCTTCGATCCTTGGTATTGTGCTAATATTCTACAATTTAGGAGAACGCAGTGGAGGTGCGAGCGCCTACTCTGTGTTCAATAGAGGCGCTAATTACCTCCTTGGGGACCTCCGCCTTGGGCGCATCGACCAGCAACTGCGAAATGCAGGTGGGCCGCCTCTTCGGACCATCCCATCGAATTTTTATTCTGTCATTTTGGCGGAAAGCTTGTAATTATTGCTTATTTAGCTAGTTGCTTCTGCTGGTGCAAGATAGGTGTTTACGGGTGTTTTTGCAGTGTTTCGCTTTTGCTGAGCCGATAGGGGCGTAGTATGTTTGTGTTCTTTTCGAAGCAGCAAGTTGGAATTGCAGTTATTTCCCCCGCTGGTGGTTTTTGCCGTTTTGTATTGTGCAGATGTGGCCGTCGAAGACGATGGCCAAGTGGTGCAGTTCAACGCCCCTGTGGAGATCAGGTCGCGGGATGCGAACAAAAAGTGCCCTTGTGGCTCGGGCAAAAAGCTGAAGAAATGCTGCGGCGTTTAACTTTTTGAAAACACGCAGAAAAGGCCGGAGTTTGTTAGGAAATGATCATGGATGGATGCCATGCGTCTTATCACGGGCGCATGCAGTCTGTTCTTTCTCATATTGAGTGTGTTCAGTGCAGGAGGCCATCTTGGCTTGGGTGCACACAGTGCAGTGCGTCTTCCATGGGCCGATGGAATACCTGCGTGGAATCGCCGTTGGTTCGCACGAGCGGAGGGACGCAGGACAAATCGTTTATTGTTGTTAGTAGATACATTCGGATTGTTTATTTGTTAGAGAAAGCTGAAGGCTGTAAAATGAGACAGCTAAATAAAACCCTTCAAGCCCTTGGCGGGGTGTCTGCCTGCGTGTAGTTGAATGCGCGTTCCTTGTCACCCCAAAACGAGGCCTCTAATTTTTAATGCTTTTCGTTGTGGCTCAGTTTTCCCTGAGTATTGGTGCTACTTTAAAGACCTGCCAGCGGCACAGGGAGGTACAACATGGAGTGCTGCGCATTAGGCATATTCTCAATAGAGTAATAGAAGCCAGCTCGCACAGGTGGGGAAGCAGAGGATGCAGTGTTGTTGGGCGAGCAACATGCATTAAATAGGTTTGTTGGCACGAGCATGCGCTGCTGCCCAGAGGAGAATTCAGAAATGCGTCACCAAATGGCTTGATTGAGCGCCAGGGATGGACCGGTCATGAAGTGACCTGTCAGTTTGCAGCCATTGCAGCGACGAATTGCATCCCAGAAGCATCGCTACTGGCAACATTCACTAGGGATTCCACCGCCAGGTTGCATGTAAAGAGGAAAGGTTCGATTTCGATGCATGCATTTCTTTTCTAAGGAGTAAACGCAGGGGAGTTCTGTAGGCACATCATCCGATCGCGTCCAATGGCGTAGAGCCACAGCTGCAGGATGTGCAGAAGCGGCTTCCTCAATAGCAACAGCAGCAACAGAAGGCGTACTAGGCAACACTCCTCTGTGCAGGAGAACATAGCTGCAAGAGAGGCACATCTCTTCTTGCAGTGAATGTCAAGCAACAAAGCAGCTCGCCTGCGCCTCTTGCATGCGCTGCTACTGCTGCTGCTGGTGCACGCATCCGGTGTATCTCTTGCCCACTTCTTTCTTAGCACAGGTGTTCATACAGCTGGAGGAAAAACTGCGAGGATCACACCGCAACGTCATCAGCAGCAGACTATGAGAGCTGTCAGGCTACCCCTGCAATATAAATTATCAACAGCTGGATTTCCCGTGTACGAGTACTAGGGAAGGCTGGAGTGCATGCAGCACTCGTTTAAAGTGCTTAAGGGTGCCCATAGGCAGAGTGGAGGCTCCGCGTGATGTTGCTCGAAGCGCTCTGAAACCCTAAATCCTAAACCTCCTGTTTGATGTGTGGAAAGGGTTAAAAGGATGTGGCTCTAAAACTATATGGGAGTCTGTCTGTAAGAACCTTCAGGCTGCAAACTCGAGTGTTGCAGAATTTTCTCCAGCTGGGGCTGACGAGGGGGTTTCCTAGCCGTGCCGCTTCAGCTGGCTACACCTCCAGTCTATGCCGCTACCTGGCTGCCTTGAAAACGAGCAAAGAAACGCGCCGCTGTTTTTTGGCGTCGGGATTGTAAAAGGCATTGATTGGCGTTGCGTGAAAGCGAATAGACACGGCAGAGAAACGCAGAAACATGTTTTTCTGCCGTTTGTGTCAGCAGCAAACTGTGCACTCCATACATTGGAACTATGGAGATGTGCCGCATGGTGCGACTGCTGTACTGTCTGTTTCGTGCGCCCGACATTTCCCGTCGTGCTGGTTTCTTAAGACAGTCTCTACGGAAAAATAGCTCCCTATGCACCACAATAATGGGTTTGCTTGCAGCCTGCTGCTGGCGCTTTCATGAGCCTCATGCATCAGGAGCTGCTGCTCTTTGCAGCTGCTCCTCAATTAGCAATTCTCCTTGCCTATTTATTTTTCCACGAAAACGCGGGCTTGGTCAACGAGGCGGCGGACAGCGTCGATCATTTCAAAGGCGCTGATGCTTGCGTGCCTACAGAATGCGTAAAGTCGCAAGCCGCAAGTGGATGCGATCTCGAAATTAAGAGGAGAAAAAGAGAATGGCCTTTATTTTAATACACTGAAGGAACTAGGTGCCCAAAAACCTCATTTTTACTACTGAAGTGGCAGCTCGCACTTCAGCAGATTCGACGCAAGGGGGACGGAGCCGAAAATGTGCTGCTCAAGGAAAGTGTAAATCGTCAGAAGACGCGTGTGAAACCTGCAAAACCCCGTTGCATGCATGCACGCCAGAACGGTGCTTGGTGCTCTTGTGCCACGCACATCTGCTTCATCTCTTACGGTCTTAGTAGCACCCCAAGAAACCTTTCTAAGTACCCCTGCTTTTTGTTCATACACCTGAAAGATGCAACCCCCGCAGTACCTGTTTACGACGCCTCCTCCAAGAACGCGACCTGCAGTGTCGTCCACAGTAGAAAACCTGAGCCAGGCAACAAAAGACAAATGCGTTTCCCCTCTTCTTAACGTTGGGACTGAAATGTCAAGAAGGAAACCTAAACCTTAAACCCTAAACCTTTGTTTGAATTGTGGCTCTCCATTGGATTCGTACCTCGCAAGAGTTTTCTTTCCGTAGTTTAAAAGCATCTCCACAACTTCTTCGTCTGTCGAGATATTGTGCGTCCTCTGAGTGTTGCAGCCACATGCATCATTCTGAAACCCTCTCCTTTTTTGTTTCTACGAGAGCCGCTGGAACGGCAAATGTGTTGGAAAAAGAGCTTTAACTCTCTGCCCTGCAATATTTCACCTTTATAACCTCTTTGTCGTGCTCCCACAGCACATGTAGACAGCGCGCCGCCAGCCAAGCCCACATGGTGCGCACGTCCTGAGAGTCCATGTCACTCTCCTTCAGCAGAGGCACTTGCCGCAGGGCTGCCAGCAGGGGCTCTGAAGACGTGGCCTCGTTTGCCTTCTGAAAGACAAAAGAAACGCGGCAGCAGCAGCGCCTCATATTTGGCGGATACCCAAACTTTTACCCACATCCCACAAATAAACCAGCAGGCCTTCGCACAGCAGATGTCGAAACGTAAATTAAAGAACAATGAAGCGGAAACAAACGAGAAACTTGCCTGGGAGCCCCCCCAGTTGTCCCTGCTGCCGGCGCGCCGCTTCGAGGCCCCTTTCAACGCCTCCATCAATTCGTCCGTTTTATTGCAAGCAGTAAGAAACGCGAGGGTTGTGTGCATGCCATTGACCAGGCCGATCTTCCTTTGGCACAAATAGTGCGCGGCAGCCTGTTCAGAGACGCGGCAGTAAACAAGAAACAATCAAAACAAAACCAGAAACAACCAACCAACAAAATAAACGCTCGAGACGCAGTCGTCTTTAACACACTTTCAGCTTGGGTGCGTGCACGTTCGGGCCTTCAAAAGGAGGGCGGGGCGCATTGCCAGGCCTGTCAAGTACAACTATTTCCCCCTCGTATGGCTCTGCGCCGATCTCGATCTGAAAAAAGCCCCAAAACAAAGCAGATATCGCAAGCCCATTTGCATGCATTCAAACAAGATGAAGCAAAGAAACGCCAGTTCAACTTTCTTTCTGCCTGCTGAAAACCCCCAAAATGCACAGACAGACGAAAACTGCGCAACACGAAACGAAAAGAATAATGCGGAGCTTCTCTTCATGGTCATTTTCTTCATCAAAAAACAAATTAAAAAGCTAGTAAGGAGGGAAAAGGGGAGTGTGCTTTTGCCTTGCTTACTCGGTCTGCGTGGACAGCTCTGGAGGCGCAGATTCTGTCGACCATGCAGGGCAAGACGAGAACTTTTTCTTTGACTTCTTCCTTCAGCTTTTCCACAGCGGCGTGATCGTTTTCGCATGCATAGAGCAGCACTTGTTCTTCCACTGGCCTGCAAAGCCCCAAAAACACAAGAAAACGAGGAAACAACGAAAAAATCGGAACTTTCCCAAACACCCCGCGCAGCACCTGCCGACATGCACTGCCGCTCTGGCATCATCTGTCAATTCTGAGAGCTTTTATTGCATCGACCAAGGCTAACAAATGAATGAATAAATACATAAAGAATGGCAAAATAAACAAATACATAAAGAAACAAGGAGACAGTAAAACAACTGAATAAATCAATAAAGAAAAACCAAAAGTGCATAAACATATAAATAAAAGCACGCATAGATAAACACTTAAAAGTAAATACGTACAGAATTACGTGAATATCCGTCCCTACGTGTTTAAGTTACTTATGGTTTAGAACCTGCACTTGTCGTTTGTTTCCCAGCAAAAGGGCAAGAAGAGGGCTTTCTTGTTGAGGGCAGGTTGGGCTTACTTGTCTTTGAGCTGCGAAAGAAGAGGAACAAGGCCAGTCCTGAGTGCCGGTCCGAGGGAGCAGCTCATGCTTTTCGCCATGGTGGCGAAGGACAGGAGAAAAGAATTTTCATTCGTCAATACGAGGTGGCCTTTCGGAGCAAACAACCGCAATTGCGAGAAGCAATAAAATAAATAAATAGCGAGTGGCAACAGACGAACAACCCCTTTGCTGCTCCGAGTGGAGCTATTATGTGCTTTCTACAGAAACTAATATTCTTTAAATGCGGTGCCTACACTCTGTCTGTTGTTCCTCCGCGCCCTCTGGATGCTTTTTGTGCTGGAGGGTTTCCAGCAGCTCCTCAATTTCCTCGGGCTGGCAATACACCCGAAGATCGCAGATTTTTCTGCCGTTGACAGACACGCTAATTGCCGCTTTGTTGTTCGCAGAGACGAGCGGCTCAAAGTCAGCTGAACAGATAAAACAAAACGCATGCAATTGCTGAGAATCTTTCTCCTCACCCAACAAGAAACAAATAAACACAACCTTAAAAACAGGCTTCAAGAAAAGTAAATGAATAAATAAAGCAAGTTTTTTCAGAGGCCGGGGCTACGGAGAAGGAGAAGAGAAGAGGAGGAAAGGGGAGAGGGAGAGAGAGAGCCTGAGACCGAGTCGGGCAAGCAGACAAAGACAGAGACAGAGACAGAGACAAAGACAGAAACAGGATAAACCACAGAGACAGAGACACGGAAAAATGGGAACAAAAAATACAGATAGCGCGTCTCACCAGATGGCCTCTGGAGGATGACAAGATCGTTGACTCCGCTCTTAAGCATCGCCTCAAGCACGAGACCTAAGCCGAGCTTTCCTGCACCGAAGTGCATGTGTGGGGAAGGCAGAGAAGCCTCAGGGTGCACAGGCTGCTTATCACCCCGAAGAACTTCCGCTAGCTGCACGACGGGCAGCAGCTTGAGGGCTCCCCTGGAATGTACCAAAAAGCACAAAGTTGGAAAATCTAATTAACCAGTCCCTGTCCACATTCTCTCCGTTGTTAGCTGCATTTGTTCTTTTTTCCATGTCGTTTCTTACAGGCTAAGACCCTTTGCTATGTCCTCAAGTGATCCCACAGCTCCTCGGGCGGCGCCGCTCTGAACGCAGTCATCAAAACGGACTGCGTTTCTTGAAAACTGCGGAATAGCAGGAGATTCAGTAGAAAGAATGTAAAAACAAAAAAAAGCCACTAAATTGGCTTCTCACCCGGAAGTTCTGATACCCCATACGCCATCTAGCGATCTGTGCAAGCAGCTCCTCGTCTCTAGCGAAGGGAGAGTCCGACCCGAAGGAGGGAAAAGGAGACAAAAGTGACTCCGCATCGTCCTCGGAGATTCCCTCCGGCAAAGGCACGTGTTGACCAAACTGTTCCTTAGGCTCCTTTTCCACTTGCCGCAAAGCGGCACCAACCTCCCCTTTGGCGCCCTTGGCATGTCCGAGGCGGTGGCTCTGGTAGTCCTAAAACACCTCAAATAGCCGCTGCGACAGACCCAGGGATGCTAATACTATTTCGACAGCCGGTTGTTTTTTGCGGCTGTCGTCAGCGTGGGTGATCGTGCAGATTTTAACCTAGAAAGTGTTAAAGGCTGCTTGGCACATCCCACATTCATGCCGTTCACTTACAGCAACATGCTCCAGAAACCTCACCTTTCTAAATCGGATAATTGCCGGATGGTCGAGAATTTCAAAAAGCGGCCTCGCGAGAAACGCCTCCTCGGTTTCCCAGGAGGAAGAATCTCCCCTTAACGCCATTATGACGCTGGCCCCCCTTTTCTGCAAAGAAGAATGCGCCCTGCAAAATTCGCGAAATTAGGAACGTTCTTATGGGTGGCAGTGACGCTTCACTTCAGAAAATGGCGGGTGTTCGCTGCCTGAACCGACAAGTACAGAAGGAAGGCGATACAGACAATAAGGAGCCTGCAGCCTCCCCACTTCTCTGGCTAGAAAAAGCTTCCCTGTGTTATTACTAGTAAATTCTCAAACAGCTTCTTTCCTTTTTGGAAAGGCTGCAATTGTCTGTAGTTCAATGTGCAAGGCGCACGACTACTGACGTAGAGCGGTGGTCTTCTATATATGTAAGTCCGATTGTTGCCGCGCGAGAACCGCAAATCAGGCCAGAAAGAAAAGAAAAGACAATCTATAGATTATCGCGTCAATAACAAGTTAAATAATTGGTGTTTTATATAAGTGTGGTGGAATTCCTTCGCAGATCGTTTCCCTGACAATCTGAAGGTTCGCTCGCAACAGCAGCTCGCCTGAAGAGGCAGCGCTCCTTGGAATGAAAGGTATAGTTGTTTCGTTTCTAAATATATATATTAAGGTACTATTTTAGCAACTTTAGTTTTTGTTTTTAATGATGAGGGAATGTGCGTTTTCAACGTCCGTTTGCTCAGCAGCTCTCTGGGTATGGTATTTTTGGCTGCATATCCCTATTGGTCTTGTCTTACACTTCGTGGAGCAGTTTTTCTCTTATCGCCAGAAATAAACATGCTTTTTAAATTATAAAAATAGTTTTATTTTAGTTTCCGTTTTCCATAACACCTTAAACAGTTTCATAGACGTCATCTTTGGTAAGTGGACATTGCATGGCTATGGCTCATGTATGTAGTATCTGAATACGTGTGTTTTGTATTGCATGGCTTATCTGTTTGCCATAACTCATAATTGCGCTGACTACTTTTCTAAATATTTAATGATTGGAATGAGTAAGCTGGCGTATGTGAGGAGCAGTAGCCCATATCCTCGGATTCTGTATTTGGATTGGTGTGTGCTGAAGGTGAAGCTGGGCTCTACCTTAACCAGATCCCCTTGCAGCTTGTCTGTGCTCATGTCAGCATAGCGAGAGAGAAGCAAGCCTGAAAAAGGCAAATTTCTTTGGGGACTAACTACTCTTATGTTACTGTTTTGTGTTCGTCTTTATACCCCTTAAGCAGAGGTGTAAGCACGAATTGGACAGCTTAGCTCCAAGTTGGCACTTGGCAACCTGAGCGTCTTTGGATTCTCTTTTTTAGCAAAGAAGTTGAATCTTCTTATTTGGCTATTGTACAGGGAAAAGCCGAGACGCTGTTCCTCACCCCAATTATTCTAGTTGCTTTCACGAAAATACGCTAAGAACGCTATTTCTAGTTTTCCGTCTTTAGCGACTAAATTTGTCTTTGCTAGTGACCAGTGGTTAGCCTCTGCTTTCCCAGAGGTGCGCATCCTCAGTTAAAATTGTTTTTCTGTCTCCACTTCCATAAAACAGACCAAACGAACGTTCTCCACTTTGTTTTGCGAAATTCCAGTTAGTCAGCTCTAGCTCCAATCGCTAGTATTCTCACCATCCTCCTTATCACCAAAAAAATTTAGAAAAAGGCCACCCAAGGAAAGCAGCCAAAAGAAAAGTTAACTAACTTTTTGTTGATCGCTCCCTGCTAACGCTGGAAGGGGCGAAAGTACGACAGACACTCAACTTCCCCTTTGTCGATTATCTATCCTTCTCCTGCACCCCCATGAAAAAATTCAAGAAAAGAAGTGACAGCTTGGGGAGAGCGTCCTGAAAGTCCTTGAGATCCAGCAAAGTTAAGAGAGGCTCTGCTGTTTTTTGCCTCTTTGGATGCGTCCCTTTGCTTCCCCCATAGCGCACAAAGCCCCAAAACACAAGGCGTCTTCGCGAGTCAACTCAGTCTCCTAGCCGATTAGTTTGTGGATGATATGGGGGGCCTGCAGAAAGAGAAACCAGTTCTCCTCTTATGCGCTTTTCTTTGGCTTTGCACAGACAGGTTGGGCATGCGTTAATGGCATGCGTTGCAACAGAAAAGTTTTTCTAAAAACATTTCTTAAATTCGTTCCACGTTTCTCTACCTGTCTCACATTGTCTGGGTCTGTCTCCTGCTCTGGTGCTGCTGCAACGCGAGCTTCAAGAGAACCCTCTGTGTCTCTCTGCTGGCTCCTGGAAGTCTCTGCATGCCACGACGGGCAGCAATTTGCTGTGGAGGGGCAGTTTTCCCGTCATTCGCCGTTCTTTCTGCACTGAAAAGGCGCTTTATTTCGAGTGTATTCGCAGGCACAATTGCAGGAGCGCGTTGGTCAATCTCGTTTGCATCTCTAGCCGAGACAGCCAAAAATAAGCGCTGACTTATAGTGCATTTGGGACGTGGCTACCCTTCTACCTTCTTCTCAAAGTTTATTAAAGTTTTTATTAACCTGTATTCATCACAAAACAAACTTTGGGCGATAAAATGAAATGCAGAGAGCAACACAGTCGCCAATCCCTCTGGTCTCTTTAAAGCCCTTCGGCTTCCATCGGAAAATTGCAGCAGCAAAGTCGCTAAAAAGAAGAAAGCAGCAGCAGCAGCTGCTCCTGCTGCTGTGTGTGTCAGCAGAATAGCTCGAGTGTGTTTGCAGTTTGTTTTTAATTGTTGTTTGGCGGGACGTGTTTCTTGCTTCGTGGTTTCCGTGGATGGCAGCACAACTGCATCTCCGCTGTTCATTAAAGTGAGGGATTTCAAAAAGTTTGACGGAGAAACGAAACGCATGCAGAGGGAGCACCAATCGCAGCCCCAAACAAACTAGAAGAATTGGGATGAGGGAGGCAGCAAAAGCTCCCACAACTTCTCCCACAAACAGCATCAGTACAAATGGCCCTAGGTATAGACGCGTGGCTAGCAGCGGAACAGACAAAAAGCAAATGTCGAATGGCCGCTGCCTTTCGGCATAGGAGGCCCCACAGAGAGGGCTGCATGCGCTCAATGGGGTGTATGTACATCTCGTGCTTGCGTGTGTATTTAAACGCCTCTCCCTCGCTTCCACGAGCAAGCCAGAAAAAGGCACCAGCAGAGACAGCCAAAAACAACAAACTGATAAAAGATGCCCTTAGATAGAAAAGGAACAGCTGAGGCCAAGGTTTCCAAGGCCCTCAATGCCCCGCACAAACCCCTGCTGTCCCAACACCCCAGAGGCAGCAGCAGGAGAATCATCAGGAACACAAACCACATTTAGCTGCAGTCTCCCTTGTCTCATTGCTGCGGCTATCTGCAGGTTAGTGTCAGGCACGCGGTAGGCAGCACCCATCGAAAAAGGCCTGGGCTGATGCTCCTGCTGCAGTTGCTGCTGCAGCTGCTGCAACAACCCTTGCTGCTGCTGCACCACCCGCAGCAGAGTCTCCGCCTGCTGCTGCTGCTCGCTGCGCTGCATGCGCAGGGTCTTCGCATGCAGCTGCAGCTGCTGCAGCAGTAGCTGCCGTAGCTCGCTGCAGCCCCACCTCTCTCTAACTTGGGGCGAGGGGACACACTGCTGCAGCAGGGCCTCAAACTGTTGGGTCGCGGCAGCAGCAGCAGCTTCCATTTGCTGCTCCCTCGTTGGCTCTTTGCTGCCCTCTTGCTGGGGTGTATCTGCAGCTTCCTTACGGGACAGGAAGGACTGCAGCAGCAGCAAGATTTGCTGCTGCATTTGCTGCAGAAACATTCCACGCACCTCGCTGTCTATGAGAGTCGCAACTTGGGCCTCAGCACGCTGAAGTGTCTCTGCATCTGCTGCTGCTGCTGCTGCTGTTTCCCTCAGCCTCTTCGTTGCTGCAGCAGTAACAGCAGCAGCACTGAGCTCCGTCACAGGCAGCTGCTGCTGTGGAAGGTCCAGCGGGAAACTCCCCTGCTTGGGGTGTCTCTGCACCTGCAGCACGTGCTGCAGCAGCAGCGCATGCAATTTCCGCCGCATTCCCTCCAGCTGCTCGGAGGCACAAGCAACAGCAGCAGCTACAGCAGACTTCATGGCCTCTGCTGCTGCTTTCGAACTGCCGTTGTTGCTGCTGTTGTCGCTGCTGCTGCTGTTGCTGCTGTTGCTGCTGTTGCTGCTGTTGCTGCTGTTGCCATTGTCGCTAGCCTCAGGTTTTGTCTCTTTCTGTTTTCTCCGCAGCAGACAGCGGAGGGTCTCCAGGGGAGAAGCAAAGGCAGCAGGCAGCGGCCTTCTTGAGCCAAGGCCCGTCTGCTGCTGCTGCTGCTGCTGCTGCTGCAGTGCCGTAGGTGAGGGGCCGCTCCGCGGGACCCCTAGGGACCAGCCGAGATGTGCAGAGGCTTTACCGGGGCCCGCATGCAAGGCCCCCGCCTCAAAGACGCCAAAAGAAACAATAAGACAGCAGAAAGCAACGGCTGCGATTCCTAAGGGGGCTCCCCTGGGGCCCCTGGAAGAGTAGGCCCCTGTGGTCGGAGGCCCTGTGGCTGGGGCCAAAGGCAGCAACAGCGGTATGACCTGGGGTGTCTCCATCGCACATGCAGCAGGGAAAAGGCCCTTAGAGCAGGAGCATCAGCCGCCTGTCTCCTCCTCAGCGTCTGTGCTGCAGCACACGCATGAGGCCTGTGTGTCTTGGGGCCTCAGCGGCAAACTGTCTCCCTTAATCTGACGGAGTTGAGGCCAGGGAGACAGCCGCTGAAAATAGTTTTTCAATGGAACTCAAAATAGACAAAAGACAAAAGTCAAAGATTCACGGGGAAAACAGAAGGAGCAGAAAAATGAGAGCCGTGCGCTTGTGCTGCCTCGCGAGGCCCCCCAGCAACAAACCTTTGGCCTCTCTGAAGATATACAAAACCTAACAAATACAAAAACATATGCTAAAGCAAATACGCTATTGCGACGTTTCTTTGAAAGTCTCCTGCAATCTCCAGGGGCCCCTCCCTTCTGTAGACAAGAGGCGAAGTGGGGTTTTGCTGGGTTGGCCGTGGGGCCCCCAGCCTCGGACAAGCTGGGGGCCCCTAAGGGGTCCTTGAAGCACTATCGTTGCAGCGAAAGCACATGTGCCATTATTTTAACATTTAACATTATTTTTTTTATATTGCTCCATGGGGGGCCCACCCCCAGCTTAAACCGTCACGGTACTCCTTGCTGGGGGCCGCTCTCGGGTCTTCGCCCTCAACGGTACACCTTGCTGGGGCCCCTCTGCTCCCATGGCCTCCGTAGCCTTATCGGCGTTTTTTTGGAGGCCCCTGATCCGCGGGCTGAGGGCAGCAGCCAGGGGTCCCCCCGATAGTGGGGATGGCTTGCTGGTCTGCCGTTGCAAGGGCCAAGGGAGGGGTCTCGCCATCTGGAGGTCCCTCAACCCTTTTGCTTTCGGGCGGGGAGGCCAGGCGGACGAGCAGCAGCAGACACAGGAAAATTCCCGCAGCAAAGAGACTCCCTCAGACACCCCCAATGACGCAGCAGCAGCAGCAGCACCACCACCACCACCACCAGCGGCAGCAGCACCGGCAGAAGCAGCAGCAGCAGAACGAGAAGCAATGAACGATCTCAAATCTCACGGCGTTATCCCCTCGAAGTTTTTGTTTGTCCGGCAGGAAGATGTCCCCAAGGGCCCTCGCCTTAGGGGCCCCCACAGCATGGGCTCTGGGGAGAGGCCCGTTGCACCTTCCAAATCCGTAGGCCCCAGAAGGCATTGCAAGGGGCCCCCCCGCTGGGTGGCACCCCCTGAAGCTTGGAGACCCCTGGCTGCCCCGGAGCTGCGGCGAGAACTGCATGAGATATTTGCTGCTGCCTCAGAGAGACGCCCAGAGCCCCGCAGGAGAGAAGAGACACCTGCCACCCGCTCTGTCCGCAAACCCCTGGGGCCTCTTCTCACTCGCCTTTCCAAATCCTTTCTTTTCTTAAACGCAGCGAGACATGCTTCTGCTGTTCCTCCTGCTGCTGTTCCTGCTGCTGCTGCTCCACATGCTGCTGCTGCTCCACATGCTGCTGCTACAGCAGCATCTGCAGAAGCAGCATCAGAAGAGGCAAGGGCGTTGTTTTCGCTTGCTTTGTCCTTTTACTTCGGCGGGGCCTTTGAGGTTGCCTTGGGGGCCCCCCAGAGACTGCTAGCCTCAAAGGGAGTGAGGGTTCTGCACCTAAGCCGCACCAGGGGGGCCCCCGATGGCAAACCTCCAGACCTTACCAAGGAACAGTTCCTTACCTTTGCCATGGTGAGTTAGGGGTTAAGGGTTTAGGGTTTACGGTTTAGGGTTTAGGGGTTACTGTCCTGTGTCTGTTTGGCTCCTCAGAGTTTCTACGGGCATCTCCTAAAGAGACAATTGCCCTGTGCTCAGCCCGCCTCTGTCTCCATTAAAATCCAAAGGCCTCCCGGCTTACCAAAGGGGCCTTCTGCTGGGATTCGGCAAACCCTTTATGGTTTAGGGTTTAGGGTTTAGGGTTTGAGGTTTCGTCTTGCTGGAGAGGATAGGGTTTCTGGAGCCGACCAGTGTGAGGACAAACCCTAAACCACTGAAGCAAAACTTTAAGCCCTAAACCACTAAACCAAAACGCCAAACCCTAAACCCTGCATTCACCTACGTGCTGCTCCTCGCACATGATGCTGGTCACGAGGGTTTAGGGTTTGGGGTTTAGATTTGCAGGCCGTCCTTGAAGCAGCCGCGATAAGGCTGGGAGGTCTTTAGCTAGCTAGCTAGCTAGAGTGTCCCTGCTAGCTTGGTGTTTGTGTGAGAACTACGACTCTCTCCATTGAAATGTGTTTTCGCGGAGACAGCCGTATTTCCAGCAAGCGCTGATTTTCCCCAACTCAAAAAATGCAGATTTACGCAAGCGCAGACTTCCTTCGAAACGAAAAAGAATAAAATGTTAAAGGTCTAGGGTTTAGGGTTTAGGATTGAGGGGTGCTTTGGGTTGTTGACAGCAACGGACACTCCAGCGCGACCATCTGCTGAGAGATAATCAGCATGAGAGTTTGAATGAAGCCAGACAATTTTCGAAGTAGCAAAATGGGGGGGATTTGTGCCTCCCTGGCAAAGGCCTCAGACAAGGAGGAAAGAAGCATTATTGTCTGCTGCAGGTGCACGGTGCAGCGCTGGCAAGCAGCCGTTTTTCAGACGTATCGGCAGCACCGTCAACCCTTCCTTGTTGCCCCAGGCTGCCCGCCTGCCCGCCCTTCTGCATGTTTAACCTCATAGATGTGGAAGGCATGCAGCCCCACACAACAGCAAAGAAGTTTGCTTGGCGCGTACGCGTGTTTATTAGAAATTGTTGCAGGGACACCTCAGCGGAGAGACGCCTCCAGCACGCTGCTGCTGCCGTGGCCTTTCCCGAGGCCTCCTGCCGTAGTACACGCCACTTCCGTCCCCCGATCCAGCTCCCCCCAAGCTGCTCCTCAAGAGCAGCACAGCCCATATAACGCGAGGTCCTTAGCAGCTAATACACACGCCCTGAAGCAGGCAGAACATCTACATTCGCATAGCTCCAAGTTCATAGGGTGTTTCCCGGCCTGCTGCCGCTTGAGGACTCGCAGCACTCAGCTGCTGCAAAAATTGTGGTGGTTTCTTTGTGATGTGTGCGGGAGTGAGGCTAAATGCTGAGTGCAGCAGCAACAGGATACTAGAGAAATGCCAAGCTGCCTTTCAGTTAGGGGCAATAGAGGTAGTGCTCATAATCAACAGCCAGCTTTCGGGTTTAGCGTGTAGGCAGGGGGTAGATAGGCATGTCCTTTCGTCGTGAAATGCGGCAGAGAAATAGATGAAAGTGAAAAAATAAATGTTCCATTTCCTTTCTGTGGTTTCAAGCAGAAACAAAACAATAAAGGAAAGTCTTAAAATCAGCACAAGTTTTCTCCCCGCAGAAAACACAAAACACTAAATGAAAGCCGGCGTCAGATTTACGCATGCACATACCGAAGATGTGCCACACCTCTCCCGATTCTGTGCCAAGTGCAAGGCGTAGAGAGAAGCACATCCACCCGGAATCCATCTTATAATACCAGAAACCAATTGCTCTGACGGGCCCGGCGATCTAAGAACAAAAACATCAGGAAAGCAGAACGCGGCGACAGAGCCGATCCTTTCCCCTTGTGTTCTTTTATGAACAGAAGGAGTGCTGCCAGTGCGAGCAGAAGCGTCTCCAATCCCAAGAAACAATTCGACAAGAAGCAGCAAGAGCCTCAATTGAAGAGACCTTTTCTGGACCAGCACTGTCTCCAGCCTTCCAGTCACGAATACTGATTGATGTGCAGAGGCCTGTTGAATGCAGAAGTCGGCTGAAGGTCCGTTGCATGGGGAGTAACGGGGCCATACAAAACAGCTAGCAGCATTCGGAGGCTGCAAGTCTCGGGTTTGAACCTCAGCAACATACGAACAACTTAATAAAAAAACACATACTACTATTTGAATAGCAGGGCTTTAATTATTGTTGCCTTGCTCGAGGGCCGCACGAGAAGACCATTTGCGCATCTGGAAATGAAATTCCAAATCCGAAAACCCTCGATAAAATGCATGCCAAGTGTTGCTGACGCGTGCTGCGTTTTTCCTTATCAAAGAAAAACCCAAAGGCTCTTCCTTTGGGAGAAAGGCGTTAAGCTGCTAAAGCAGCCGTCAACGCGATTCAAATTCAGGAGCAGACGAAAAATTTTTTTTGAGGGGGAAAACCTGAGCAGAGATTCCAGCGACATTTCTCTCCTCATTGCTCCCCTTGAGAATTTTGTTTCTCTTGCAATCTTTGCGCCGGCCAAAACCCAAAAAAAAACGCGTAAATGTCTGCCCAGCTCTCAGCTTGGAAAACTTCCCGGCTGGCGTCTCCCCCAGCGCAGAGGGACTGAGACGGCAGCACAGAGCCGCTCATCGCAGGCCCCCCCTCCTGCAGCCATTCTCTCAGCCGTTTCAAAGGACAAAACCGAAGGTAGTTCATCTGTTCAAACTGCAAGGAGGACACGAGCGCACGAGGCGGAAGCAGCGCATGCAGCGAGGCTTTCATGAAATGTCTTACGCGCTTTCAACTTGTAATTTTATTCACATTTTCGCTAATCGCTAGTGGCGTGGCAACTGCTGACACTCAGAAAAAAATACGCTTTTAACGCACCCGACACATCGCTGGATCGCCGATGAAGATCGCAAGGTCGGCCTGTAAGAAACCAGCAATGTCTCCGTCTCTGCACAAGAAAAAAGCACCAGTAGCAGCAGCAGCAAAACTTAGCAGCGGATGCAGCAGCCAGAGCCCTCTGCATGTGTTTGTTCCCATTGTGTTTGTTGTGGCTCACGAGTCGCCGATGAAGACAGTCAGATTCGCCCTTTGTTTGCCTTTGCCAAGTCTCTTCTGCTGGCTGGGATCGTCTTTGGAATCAACTCCAGCACCAACTGCTGCTGCTGCTGCTGGTGCTGCTGCTGCATGCGTCGTACTGTCTCCTCTCTGCTGTCTCTCCTGCTCTTCCCTGATGGATGCTGCCCACTGCATTCTCTTGGTGAGGACGCGGCCCTTATCGGAAAAGGCAACAACATTGCGTACCAATTCTCCTGCAAACAGCAGCACAAAGGCATGTATACAGAACCTAAACCCTAAACCCTAAACCGTATGCTCTAAACCCTAAACCCTAAACCCTAAACCCTAGCCTCACCAGTAGCCGTGCCATTAGCATCGACTTCAATTTCGTTTGCGTCCACAGCTAACAGCGGAGTGTCAGCCGGCAGGTCTTCCCCGTCTGCTGCTAGTGCTGCTAAAGTGCGAAATGCCAGGCTGCTGCTGGTGCTGCCAGCAGCAGCAGATTGAAGGATGTTAGTAGCATTTTCATACGCCTCTGGAAGAAGCGGAAACAAAAGGGGGGAATGCGACGCGCCTTTGCGCAGCGCTTTTCTTAATATTTGGCGAAGGGCCTGAAAAATGATGCGAGTGCTCCAAGCCAGCGAGGCGAAGGCCACCGGCACTCCCTTCCCAATGAGCTCCAGCACAGTCTAATGACAGCGGAGACAAACGGTAGCCACAAAAAGATACCCATTTGCATGCAGCAGGACACGCGGCGACAGAAAGCAAATGGAGAAGCAGACAGAAAGCAGCAGCTTGGGACGCACAGGGAGGTCTTTTGCTTACCTCTGGAGCACCAGGGTGAGGCAGCTGCATCGGACTGAGGGGAGAATTCATGAATTTGTCGATTTCCTCTGAAATGGCACAAAAAAACGCTGGAAAAAGGCATTTAAACGCGTAAATGTGATTTTTGTACACCTACCACCTATGCGTATTTGTTTGATTGCGTGCTTTTTGTTTATTTGTTTATAGTTAGATTTTTTCTTCCCTTATTCCAGTGCTTCTTTGCTGTTTATTCCCTCCGCCCTTCACATTTTAATCTGTTTACTCGTTTATTTATCATTTACACATATTTAATTATTTTATTTTTCATGACGATGAGTTGGTAAGCTTAGCGAAAGGAATTGGCATGGTAAAGTGGTTTGTTTTGCGTTAAGGGAAAAGAGTTTCATTTCCTGTGTTTAATGAACATATGTAGGAAAGCTCATGCAATGCCAAGTGCGGAGAAGAGGCTTGCTTACTCGTGCTGATGCCGCGGATCAGACTTTTAGTGAGTGACGTAGATGCGACCTGTTCTTCGTATTTATCAATCTCTGCCAAAAGTTGTTTCATTCTTTCCTCTAAATTTTCCTCTCCATTTCTTTCCCTTTTGTGTTTTTCAAATATTGCGTTGTACCCGTCTACATACGCCTTCACTGTCTCAGCGGTCGTTCTGTCAAACCACGCAGAGTCCACAGCTTCTCTGCTGCGGCAGGCGCTGAGAAGCGCCGTTGTGCTGTCGCCGCAAGGAACAGGCGGGGAGGAGGAGTGCCAATTGGGGAGTTCATGAAGTATGAAGGTTCCATCCACATCCACCACTACAAGGAGGACATGCGGCCACAAGCCCTCAAACGGAATCTCCTCTCTCTCTCTCGCTCCGCTGCTTTGTTGTTTATCATGAGAAGTATTCTCCTCACTGGGTTGAAATGCACCTGTGGAAGCCGGGAAAAAGTTAGACGCTCAAACAATCCTGGGTGTTCTCGCATCTTCCTGTGCCACTGCGGTGCTAACTAAAAGAGCCAACCATCTAAATTTGTGGTAAAATTACCTGTAGTTTTTAAAGCATTGGAGTAATCCGGAAAAGAAATTTGCTTCAGTTCTCCGATTAAACTCGTTCTGCTCATTTCCTTCTCAGGTTGCTTCATTCCAGAGATTCCGTAGATATTTCCAAACGCAAAACCGCCTTCACGATCCACTAAAAAAAAGAATATTAAAATTAAAAAGAAAACGAATTGTCTCTGTACGTTTTCCATTTCCGAAACATTGGTTTTAAGAGACTTCCCACAAAGTGGCACCAGCCGAGGTCTTTCGCACAGACCAACAAATAGAATTATTTCTCCTCAGCTGCAACATTAATAAAAGTAAAATGTTAACAAAACAAAATTAAAATGGTCACTGAATTCAACATGCATTGAATTGCCACTCAGTTCTCAAAAGCGAGCTCGTGGGGATCGTTTGATCTCAGTAGCCGAGCGACTTTTCTATCGAAATATTTATTCTTTCCAAAATGTTAATAAATAATCTAAAAGCAAAAGAGACACATAAATTCATCAGAATATTCATTAACCCAAGTCCTTAAATGAGAAGTACAATGCTCTGCCACTGCTCCTCACATGTACAGGCTTAACAATTCCACTCGGATAACTTAGGGCAGTAATCACGTTCTTTCTAATTTATAACAAAATAAATTGTAATGGAAAACACACACATCTGCATGCCACTAAATTTTCTTTAACGGCAATCCAGTAGCAGAGGCCCTCATATTCCGTACGCAAGGTAGAGGCTAGCTGGACCTTGGCCGCATCCCTTGTCGCTTGGCTCTCCTAAGGCCTCCCTTTCCTCAGGGAAATGCTGGCCTTGCTGGGGTTACTTCCGTTGGGACTTAAACATTTGGTATCGCCAAGGATGCAGCATCACGGCCTCTATGGAGAGGCGTAATGTAGTGAGTGTTGCCCAAGAAGCGTATTGAATGACGAAGACACTTGCACCCACAGCAAACGGCATTCAAAAATTCTTTATCAAGCTTTGCTTTATCTTGGCCTGGAAAGGCGTGAGGGTTAAAATTCTCTGTTTCTATATGCCTGGCAAAAATTCGTATTGCTGCTCCTTCATATCCCAGCTCGGATCTCTCTGTGTGAGCTGATATGTGCCTACAACCCCTGCATATTTGCGCGTACAAATATTCTTATAACTACTTTAAAGAAATTTTAGTTGAGGCGCAATTTCATGTTGGAAGGTGAGCAAAATCTCCAAGTAAAAACCTCTTTTGCCTCATTATTGAGTCTGTTGCTGCAAACAGAAAAAAGAACAACAAAATTCCTACAAACAAAAATTAAAAAATAAATAAACTTCTATAAAGCTCTGAGTGTTGGGTGATGGGGGATGGCGATTCTCGTTTCTCACGGAGAGCAGAGAACTTTTTCTGTGAGTTTTCTTCACTGAAATTTCTCCCGTTCATTTAAAACATCATTTTTGTTTATTTGAGGAAAAGCTGAACATTTCCATTTTGCTTTTGGTTTTTGATTCAATGCGATGATGACATAAAAGGTTTAATAAACAATACTTGAACAGAATAACTTTCTTGAAAAGTTTCTTACCCTTTGTATGCTGGGGAAAAGCCGGTCTGGTCTTTTCTTGTTGCGCATTAGGCTACCCACGGCGTTCCAACTTAATTATATATTTCATTATTTTTCTAAAATTATTTTCGAGGCTATTGTGTTGGATGAGGCTTTGTGGCAATAAGAAGAAAAGGTTTTCTCGGTTGGGTCTGGGATTGTGTCGGCCTCTAATAAACGAAACGGAATTTTCTTTGGAGGTTCAACTACTAAAATCAGGCAGCCAGCTGCGCCCTTTGAAGCTTTTTTCCACGCATTGCAGTTTCCTGCCCTTCAGCAAGCTGAACAAGCCTGGGGAAAACTTATTCAAAGTAGAGTATTATTCAACTGAAGTCAAAAGAGAGCACATTCAACGAGGTGTGAGAGCAACGACAAAAATCAAAGGGGTCCAGTGACGTGGCTGAGGACAAAAAGATGACGACTACGAAGTGGTCAATCGTAGGGCGCTTCTTCTCGCACACGCGAGGGTGAAGCTGAGGGAGGCCACAAAAACGGCAAAAATGTCAAAGTAGCGCTGCAATATTTGCGAGGAAACTTGAAGGTGGTGTTTTGCTATTTGGGCCGCTTCATCCCCACTCTGTTCCTAAAGTGGTAACAGCAAAACTGGAAGTTGCTCTACGCCCAGTTGAAAAAACCAGTGAACACTAAAACGGTTCAAAAGAGGCAGGAATCAAGATGAATCGCCGCGCCCTCTTGACGGGCCGAAATTACACGATGCAAGATAGGAATGAACATTTTTAGTTCCATTGAATCTCAGAAAGAATTAGTTAATAAAACTTTTAAAGTGTTTTTTGTTTTTGCACTTTTTAAAGTTTTGTGTTTTTGGGGGTCCTCGAGAAACTGAGAGGAAATTTGCACAGAGGCATCGATGGCCTCCGCCTCAGCACTCGACGGGCCCTTCGTCCCCAAGCCAAATCAAAACAAACAAATTCAAATAAACAAATTCAAATAAACAAATTCAAATAAACAAATTTAAACAAACAAATTTAAAAACAACTCCCGTCTGACCTTGCAGATCCCCAGCAGGATTCTTCTGGGAAGAAACAAAAGGGTTTCTCCCAGCGTGGAGACACTCAGCAGTGCTGCTGCGGTCAAGCTGCAGGTGGCCTGCAGCTTGGGCATGCATTTCAAGGCGCTCAGCTGCTCCTTCTCACATACATCTGTTTACCTCTTTGATTCCTAGATAACAAGGCGATTAATTAGGAGAATTTTAAGTGGTAAGAGACTGGCAAAGACTGGATTGGCGAGCATGCGTTCAAAAGGCTTCACCTCATTCCCTGCAGGCACGTTTCATCAAGGCGCGGCAAGCGGCTCTCTGATGGCCAAATCCCTCAAACGCGAGAGCCGAGGCGAATCTAATGAATTTGAAAAACGTCAAGTTCATTGATTCGAACCGACTTGGGTGTGCTCAGGTCGCACAGCGGCCGAGTAAAACAAGCCTAAAATAAATAAAATAGACAGACTTTTTGGGGCCAAACGAATTTTAATTTTTTGTTTTTGTTGCCTCTTTGGGCCTTTAAGCAGGGACCTAGTCTGCTTACCACCCCTACAAGACTTTCCCTTATTAAGGGATCTGCTGTTTGCTTGCGGCCTTTAAAAAAATTGTTTACAAATATTTTTTCTTATAATTAACAAGTATTCTTTGAACCATTCGAACAAGCAACGCAGGATCTAAGGTGGGTAGGGTGTACATTGAGAGGCTGCTGGCAACGTGAGCGTCGGCGGCGGCTTGGAGAGATGCGAAGAAAGCGCTTTTGAAGTTCACTATTATTTAATTCCAATGGAATTTAAACATTAAATTAATCAAATTAAACAAAAGAATTCATGAAAAACGATCAACGAGGCCCTTAGAGGGAAGGCCCCCCAAAGACCAACCCCCTAGGTTTACTACCACCACAAACCTCAAACCACCACAGCCACAGGAGCTACCTCAGCCCTAGCTTCTTCTTTTTCAAAATCCTTCTGCACTCAATAAGGATTTTTTCTTTTTGTTTCAAATGTTTAATTTGGACTCCGGCAGAAGCACCAGCTGTACAAGGGGCCAAACGCTGCAACAGCTGTCTTGTGCAATAGAAACTTTCCACCCCCCTTAGCCTTTAAGCCCTACGAATCCTTTTGAGTTCCCTGCGTCACTTTTTGTATATAAAACACAAATTCTCAACTTTGACTACAGATAGCAGAAAGGAAGGCGTCTACAGGTTGCCTCCTACATTACAGGAGGACCACCTGCAGCTTTTGCTGTTTAGGGGGGCCTAAAACTTTTTAACTCTTTCTTCGGCCTCTCACGGGACGGAAAAGCTCCGCTGCTTTATTTTTTGGTGCTCCTGCTTTGGTGCTGCCTTCGTTGCAACAGCAGCACCGCGGCGCTCTCTACTGCTACTGCTGCACAAGTAGCTGGTGGTACAGCTGGTGCAGCAGCAGCAGCAGCAGCAGCATCGGGTTTCCTTGACACTGTGAAGTTATTTTAGAGAAGCAGCAGCAATGGAGCAGCAGCCGGAAGCAGCTCCCTCGCGCATGGCGGGGCAGCACCAGCAAATCAACCAACCCCAAGCCGCTAGCTCGTGAGCACTTCCCTTACAAATAGCAGCGCCAGCTGCTGCTGCTGCTGCTGCTGCTACTGCAGCAAAAGGAGTAGCAGCGGCAGCGGCGGCGGCCTCACCACCTCCAGGCCTCTTGAACCTTCAGCAGCAGCACTCTGGCAGTAGCAGCAGCAGCACTGCGAGCAGCAGCAACAGCAGCATGCCTTAACACGTGTCTGCTTTTTGTGTCTCCGTTGCTGCAGATACGTTTCCCCTGAAGAGGCCCGAATGGCTGAATTTGAGGTCATCAAGCCCCTAGGCCAAGGCCAATACGGCAGGGTGTACCTCATCAAACACAAGGCAAGCTGCTGCTGCTGCTGTTGCTGCTGCTGTTGCTGCTGCTGCTGCTGTTGGTGGTGGTGGTGGTGGAGGAGGAGGCAGGACACAGTTGTTGCTTTGGGTGTCTGTCTCTCTTTGGGTGTCTTTGTTGCTGCCGCAACTGTCTCCTTAGCTTTTGCCCTTCTATCCTGTCGGCCTTGTGCAGCACAGTCTCTTGGCGTATTATCTCTCTTTGTCTCTGTCTGTCTCTGTCTGTCTCTTTCTGTCTCTGTCTGTCTCTCTCTGTATCTTTGCTTGTCTGCCCGTGTGTCTGTTGTGTTTGAAAGGAGACAGGCAAATGATGTGTGTCTGTCTCGGTCATCTGTTGAGAAGACAGCCATTTGTTACCTCCATTTAATATTTTCATTTTTGTTTTGCTGCTTAGGAGACAGGAGCATTGTTGTGTTGGAAGATGGTGAGCTATGCGGGTTTGCGGCAGAAGGAGAAGCAGCAGCTTGTCTCGGAGGTGAATGTAATGAGGTGTCTCTCTCACCCCAACATCGTCAAGTACTACGAGCACATTGTCTCTAGAAGGAAGCAGCTTTTGTTTATTATAATGGAGCTCTGCGATGCTGGAGACCTTGCTAAACAAATTGAAGCAGCACACAAACACCTTGGAGGCATTGACGAAGAAAGAATCATCAAAGTCCTCATGCAGCTTTTGTCTGCCCTCGCCTACTGCCACGAAGGAATTGGTGAGAACAGCAGAGGAGACAGCTGGCACAGAAAGGAGACAGATGGCACAGAAAGGAGACAAATGAGACAGAAAGGAGACATATGACACAGAGAGGAGACAGATAACGCAGAAAGGAGACAAATGAGACAGAGAAGAGACAAATGAGACAGAAAGGAGGCAGATGCCGCACAAAGGAGGCAGATAGCGCACAAAGGAGACACTTTACACAGAGGGGAGACGGAGAGACAGAGAGAGGAGACAGTCGTTGACACAGGGAGACACACAATTCCCGATAGGGACAGACTGATAAACAACCCGCACATTACCTCTTGTCCCCTCTGCTGTAGCGGCAGGAGGGCGAGACAGAATATTCGGCGCAGCTTAGAGACGGCGAAGAAAGGAGACAGCTTATATATTTACTTGTCTCTTTGTGTCTGCCTGCCTTCAGGCCCCAGCCGGGTTCGTGTGTTGCACCGAGACTTAAAGCCGTGCAACATTTTTCTTAGCAGTGACCCTGAGGCTCCCTCAGACCCCTCGCGGCTGCAGGTGAAGATAGGCGATTTTGGGCTGTCTAGGCACCTCAGTGCAGACAGCGTCGCTCACTCTTGTGTGGGGACACCTCATTATTGGAGCCCTGAGCTGCTTAAGGAGGGACACAAGGCTTATGACAGCAAAACAGATATGTGGAGTCTCGGGTGTCTCCTCTACGAAATGGCCACGGGAAAAACACCATTTGCCGCTGCTCAGCACATCCTGCAACTTAGACAAAAAGTCGCTATGGGACCCAAACTACCTATCCCAGGGTATGTCGCCTCCTGCTGCTGCTGCTGCTGCTGCTGCTGCTGCTGCTGTTGCTGCAAGGACTTGGGATGCGCTGCTGTCTCTCCGGCTGCACGTTTTTCTGTCTCTTCCGCTGCCGTTTCTTTGCGACAATGATCAACAAAACCTATTCCATGCTGTCTCCTTTTGTCTCCTTTTGGTGTCTCCTTTCGTGTCTTTGTAAGCCTTGCCTTGTTCCGATGTGCAGCACGAGTTTTCTCTGGTGTATTGTCTCTGCTTGTTTCTTTGCTGCCCCTCTTCTGTCTCTCTGTGTAGTCTCCTTTGGGGTGTCTCTGCTGTCTCTTTTAGGGTGTCTCTTGTGTCTCTGCTGTCTCCTTTAGGTTTTCGCAAGGGTTTAATACTTTGGTTGCAGCGCTGCTGCAGGAGGACCCAAGGCGCCGCCCCTCCGCCAGGCAGTGTCTCGGCTTTTCTCTCTTCCGCTGTCTCCCTGAAGATGAGACGCTGCGTCTTGCTGCTCACAGCAGGAGCAGCAGCAGCAGCAGCAGCAGCACTTTGCTGCAGCAGCAGGAGCAGCTCGTTTGTGGTGCTGGGGCAGCTGCGCCTTTGGGGACGATCGCAGAAGAAGAGGAAGAAAACAACGATCCCCAGACAGGCTATTATATTGATTCTTGCTACAAACCCCAACAGCAGCAGCAGCAGCAGCTGCAGCAGCAGCAGCAGCAGAAAGGCCGCTTCCCGCTGCTGGACGAGCCCAGCGGTGCAGCATACAGCGCTGCGACTTTGCGCGTTGAGGATCCATGCAGTGCTCCGCAGAGGCAGCAGCAGCTGCTGCTGCTGCAGCAACAGCAGCAGCAGCAGCAGCTAGGCATGACCGCCGATGAAGGCGGCGCAAAGTCTGCCTTTATCACGCGTGTTTTATCTACCCTAAGGCTCCGCAACAAAGAGGCCTCTGAAGGAGACACCCCATCTACTCCAGCAGCAGCAACAGCAACTGCAGCAGCAGCAACTGCAGCAGCAAGATCGACGCTTCCTCAGTCCCTTACTTCCTTTGCTACACGTGGGCAGCAACACCACGTGCAGCAGCAGCAGCAGCAGCAGCATCAACTGCAGCAGGACCTGCAGGAGTTGCAGCAGCAACAACTGGAGAGACAGCAGTTGCTGCTCCAAAGGCAGCAACAGGAACTGAGACAGCAGCAGCAGCAGCTTCTGCTGCAACTGCAGCAACAAAGAGCTGCTGCAACTCAACAGCGAAGACAACGGGCAAGCTCCCCTGCAGTGCAGCAGCAGCAGCAGCACTTCCGACATCTGTCTCCTGGCTCTGTGCGGGGGAACAGCCTCGCTACTGCTGCTGCTGCTCGCTCCTCCACCCCTTCCTCTGCAGTTGCGGCAGCAACTGCAGCAGTTGCTGCTGCTGCCGCAACCTCGTTTCAAGCCCCAAGCAGCATGCAGCGGCAGCTGCGTCGACAGCAGCAGCAGCAGCAGCAGCGCTTACAGCATGGGATGCGGAGTCGATCCCCGGTGAGCTCTTTTGGCGCAAGGGCTATGGGGCCCGAAGGCAGCAGCAGCCGCAGCAGCAGCAGCAGCAGCAGCAGCAGCAGCAATACTTGCGGACTGCTAAACCCCCACAGCTCCCGTACAGCAGGGACAGCAGCAGCAGCAGCAGCAGCAGGAAGTCGTCGAAGTTTTGTAGACCCTTTGCCGCGCCTTTCAGAGGGGACAGAGGCGTCAGCAGCAGCAGCAGCAACAGCAACAGCAGCAACAGCAGCAACGCGAGCTGCTGCTGCAACAGCAGCAGCACAGAATTCATCGCCACACCTTCTGTCTCTGGGGTCTCGTCGCAACAGCAACTTTCCTGCTGCTGCTGCTGCTGCATTTCCCGCAGCCGTAACACCCCGCGTTTCTCTCTCTTGCAGAGGCAGCTCCTCTGCTGCAGCAGGTGTCTCCTCTGCTGCAGCAGGTGTCTCCTCTGCTGCAGCGCTGTTGCACCAGCCACAAGAAGAGCAGCAGCGAAGGCCCTCCTTAGGTGTACAGGCAGCTCGCACAGCAGAAGCAACAGCAGCAGGAGGCAGCAGCGAGTTTGTTTTTAACGGCACTGCTGCTGCATCTGTCTCTTCTGGTGGATGTACATTTCGTGCTGCAGCAGCCAGCAGCAGCAGCAGCAGCCGCACTGTTGCAGCAGCGCTAGATTCTCATGCCTCTTTCGAAAGGTTGGGGGGCCCCTTCAGAGGCCCCCGGGCCCCACGTTTAAGTGAACAAGACAGCTGGCGCTGGGGCCTTCAGGGAGAGTTGCGGCAGTACGAGTGGACTGAGACGTCCCCTGCTGCAGCAGCAGCCGCAGCAGACACTGCAGCAAGGAAAGCAGCACCTCCTCGCGAATTCTTATCGGGTGTCTCCACCACAGCCTCGGGCTACACCTCTTCAGGGACCCCTCAGTGGGAGCTGCAGAGCCTCTCTGGGGACTTCCAGCAGCAGGAGCAGCAGCAGCAGCAACAGCAACAGCAGCAGCAGTTTCTCAAGCCCTTTGGGTCCATTGTGCAGCAAATGCACCGCAGGGCGTCGGATTCGGGGGCCCTCCGCAGGGGCCTCTCCCCGCTTTCGGGTGTCTCTTCTCCTTCTCTCTGTTGGAGACAGCAGCAGCAATCGTTCCAGCAGCCGCTGTTGCAGCCGCTGCAGCAACCTGTAGCTACTGCAGCAACCCTAGGGCTCCCTAGCAGTCGCTTCGCTGTGGAGGCCGGTAACCGCACAGCCAGCAACTTATGGGGGCCCAGCTAGCTAGCTAGCTAGCTGTGCTCTGTATGTGTCTGCGCTCTATGTAATTGATAAGGCGTCTGTCTGCCTAAGGGCCCCCCTTTGGGCCTCTCTGAGAAGACAGGCAATTTGGGAACATATCCACACGTTCGTGTCAAGCGTATTTTACTTTGACATTTGGAAGTAGCTAGCTAGCTATCTAGCTGGCTAGCCAGGTCATTTGTAACATGCCAGCTAGCTAGCTAGCTGCGGAGGCCACTAGGGGCAGTAGCTAGCTAGCTAGCTAAACAGCCATTGTGTTTCAAAGAGACAACGAGGAGACAGTTCTCCTCTGTAGCCAGAATCTTTAAAAAAGAGACAGACACCGCAAAACTGGTTGCTGCTGCTGCTGCTGCTGGTGACGATCCCAAACCAGATACGGCGCACTGCACTGTGTCCGCTGTCTGTAGGTTCCATCTTCTCTGCCTGCCCGAAGCAGCAGCAGCAGGAGCAGCAGCAGCAGCAGCAACAGCAGCAACAGCAACACGTTTGCCGTTAGCTCTTACGAAGTCTGGGGACAGTTGATTTGCGCCTTGGGGGATCGGCGCGGCCAAGGGGAAAGCAAAAGACGGAATTCGAAAACGTGCCGTCTGTACACCTGCCTCCGAGAATAATGAAGCTTCCCTGTAGCAGCAGCAGCAGCAGCAGCAGCAGCAGCAGGGCTAGCAGCAAGCACAGGGAGACACAACGGCGCCAGCGACAACAGCGGTAGCCCCACACCAAGCAGCAGCAGCAGAGAAGCTGCAAAAGATACAGCAGCAGCAGCAGCAAAGCAGCAGCAGCAAAGCAGCAGCAGCAGCAGCAGCAACAGCAGCAGCAGCTTGCCAATGAAATACTGGACGCGGAGAGCTCGAAGGCATTCGGCCCTGAAGAACTGGCGGAGGCGATACACCACGTCTGACTATTCAGATACAGCTGGTACACACAATCTGCAGCAGCAGCAACAGCAACAGCAACAGCAGCAGCAACTGCAGCAGAGACAGCCAATGGGCAAACGGTGGCTCCCTCCAAACAGCGGAGACACCACAAGGAGACGCCCTTCTCCCCAACCCCCTCACAACCAACCCCACAAGAATCACGCAGACACAGCATCAGCAGCAAGGGAAGAGACAGCAGCAGCAGCAGCAACAAGCGAAGAGACAGCAGCAGCAGCAGCAGCAGCAACAGCAGCGTACCTGCACAAGCCTCGCCACACGCGTTTCGCCCTCCATATACGAACAGGCTGTCTCTAAAAATACCAGCCGAGTGTCTGCGACAGCAGCAGCAGCAGCAACAACAGCAGCAGCAACAACAACAGCAGCAACAGCAACTTTGTTTCCTCGTTTGCCGTCGTCCTGTCTCTCCGTCTGTCTGCCCCCTCTCTGGCTGTTTTAAGGGGGCTGCTGCAGTCAAGTTTGCTGCAGCATGCACTGTTCCCAAATAGCAGCAAGAGCAGCAGCAGCATCAGCAGCAGCATCAGCAGCAACAGCAGCAGCAGCAGCAACAGCAGCCTCACCGCACGCGGGGCTCGGGTGGCGTTCCCTTGGTGCTGAGGAGACACCAGACTCTGTCTTCAGGATAAAAACGAAACACGTCATTCGTGAGGGCCGCAGCACTGCTGCTGCTGTTGCTGCGAAGGCCCCCGAAAATAACAATAGAGCCGCCAATAGGGACTGTCTCCGCTGCAGCAGCAAAACCTTTTTTTACTGCAGCAAGCGTGAGCTTGCTCTGCTGCTGCTGCTGCTGGGTTGCGGCAGCAGGATGAACAGGGGACGCATCCCCGCTGCTGGCGCTGCTACTGCTGCTGCTGCTGCTGCTGCTGCTGCTGCTGCTCGGCCAGAGACAAGCAGCATGCAGCGCATGCCCGGGGGTCTTCAGCTGCGGTCCCTCGGACATCCAGAAGGCAGGGGGCAGCATCCACAACTCTTTTCGCTGCTGCCACTGACACTCCAACAGGTCAAAATACCAACAGTCAGACAGCCTGCAGCAGCAGCAGCAGCAGCAAAAGGGTCAGGAGATAGTGCAGCAGAGGTCCCCCTCTCTCCCTCCCCAATAGTGTCCCATTCCGTCTCTCTAGCCAAGCAGCAAATAAATAATAATAATAATAATACTGATAATAATAATAATAATGATGATGATGATGATGATGATGATAATAATAATAATAATAATAATAATAATAATAATAATAACAATTGCTGCTGCTATTGCAGTTCGAAGGGTGTACGTACACTTGTCCTTGTGCATCAAAGCCCCCATAGAGAACCAACACGAAGCTTCCCGCTGCGGGTCTGAAGAGGGTGAGAGACATTCCGCTCCGAGGACAAGGCAGTGAAGCAGCTTCTGCTGCTGCTGCAGTAGGGGCCCCAAGAACCCTCTGCTGGGCCCCCGACGCCAGCTGCAGCCAAGCGTCTTCCTCCGTCCCATAGACCCACAAATCTGACAGCAAGCGGGGCTCTAACAGTACCGCCCTATTTCTTTCCTGCTGCTGCTGCTGCTGCTGCTGTACGGAGCTGCTACTGTCAGGGGCCCCTCGAGCGTGCTGCAGCAAACGAATGGTTTCTTGGCGCTCAGCTTTCTGCTGCTCCTGCTGCTGTTTGGGATCGACTCTTCGGCTGCCGCGGCCCCTAGCCCTTGAGACGCCCTCACTGTTGCAGCGACGAAGGGAGGCCCCCTTGGGGGCGCGTTCGGGGGCCCCTAGGGGCCCCTCAGACGCGACCCGGCGCCCAAAAGAACAGAGGGGGCCCTTTTGAGGGTGCAAGGCAACCCCACCAAAAACCACCAAGAAGGGCCCCACTGCAGAGGCCCCTTGGCCAAAACGGCCTGGGGGCCGGGTCCAACCCATCCCAATTTGCTCCCAGAAACGAACGCCTGAGGGCCCAAGCCAAACCCTAAGCCCTAAACCCTAAACCCTAAACCCGAATTGACCGTCCATAAGCCTTTTCACGCGCATGATCCTCACTGCTTAGACACATAAACCTTAGGGTTTACGGTTTAGGGTTTAGGGTTTAGGGTTTAGGGACGTACAGCGAAGGGGAGGGTTTCGGAGAGGCGCAACGGCCGCCATGCTTCCGTCGGGATCTTGAAAAGAAAGGAGACAGCAGAGACAGCAGAGACAAAATAAAATTCAGGAGCGAGACAAGCCAAAAGAGACAGACAGAACAAGAGAGCCAGACAGAGAGACAGACATCGACAGAAAAGAGACAGCAGAGGCTTGTGGAGACACGCATCTACAAACTGTCAGAGAGAGACAGAGACAGACAGAGACAGAGAGAGACAAAGAGATATAGAGAGAGACAGACAGCCGAAGAAAGACAGAGCGAAATAGAGAGAGACCGAGAGCATCAGAGACAGCAACAGACAAACAGAGACACAAGGAGCCCAGAGACAGCAGCAAAGAGAGACAGACAAACAAAGCTGGCGTGGGAGAGGATGAGGGAGGCAGAGAAAGACAGACAAGACAGACATACTCCACTGTCTCCTGTTTTATTAAATGCTTACAGCAGAACTTTGGGGGCCTTGTGTTCCTAAAGCTGACGGACGGCCTGCGGCTCTTTGCTGCTGTCGGGCTGTCTCCATCTGCAGCAGCCGTTGCTGCTGCTGTCGAGTTGTCTCCGTCTGAAGCAGGAACTTCCCCTGCTTCTGTCTCTCGCTTGGCCATCTGTCTCCCCCTTGACTTGTTGCTGAGGATCGATCGCCTCTCACGACTTGTCTCCCTGCTGCTGCCTTGCCGCTGCCGCTGCTGCAGGGAGACGTTCTCATTCTCCTCCCAGGTGTCTCCGCAGCCCGCAGCCACAGCGGAAGGAGACATAGTATATGAGGAATCGCTTGTGCTGTCTCTTTCTGGAGTGTCTCTTGGGATGCAGCCCGTCATAGTAAGCACCACATCCGAGGGGCTGCTGCCAGTAGCCAGGCGTGTCTCCTCTTGAAGAACGTCAACAGCTACCAATACACTCCGCAGTTCTTCAGCAGCAAGCAGCTGCTGCAATTTAGAGACACATCTTTCTCTGTAGGAAGTGACACCCAAGGCCCTCTTGCTGCCCCGCCCGTCCAGAACCGCCTTGCGAGTCGTCTCCGCCTTTGCCCGGAACTGAGACACACCAGCAGCAGCAGCAGCAGCAGCAGCCGCAGCAGCAGGTGCTTGGAGTAGCGCAGGGGCAATAGACACCATTGCAGAGGCAACAACAGCAGCAGAAAAAGAGACAGATCCGGAGACACGAAGCTCGTGACACCAGCACGGCAACCAGGGCAGCAGCAGCAACAGCAGCAACAGCAGCAGCAGCAGCAGCAACAGCAGCAACAACAACAGCAGCAGCATACAGCAGAGTCTCTCCACTGTTCCCTTATAGCATCAACCCATGCCGAAATGGTTTCCAGCTTAGCGACAGGCAGCATAGTTGCTTCTTCTAGCAGTGTGTCCTGCTGCTGCTGCTGATCCTGCTGCTGCTGCAGTAAGAATTGCTGTTTAAGTTTGTATTGTTGCTGCTGCTGCTTCGCCTTGAGGACAGTTAAGGGTCCCTTGAAAAAATGGTCGATGGCCATTCGCAGCTCACTTAAAGACTCATCGACGATCCCCACGGCGTCTCCCAAATCCATCCCAAGGGCCCACAGCTCCTGCTGATATGCTGCGCATGCACAAACCATACGGAGACAGCAAACGGGACAACTGCAGCAGCAGCAGCAAACGCTGCTGCTGCTGTACGGACAGCTGCAGCAGCTTTCGCTCAGCAGGAAACAGGAAGGGGGGCGGGGAGACAGTGGGGCTGAAGGAGGAGACAAAAACAGCAGCAGCAGCAAGCCGGCAAGAGACAAACTAGTAGCAGCACGCTTAGTCGCAGCAGCAGCAGCAGCAGCAGCAGCAGCAGCAGCAAGGTACCTATAGGCAGTGGCACCAGCTTATGTAAAGCGTTGCTGGCAAGGCCTCCCTCATCGAGGCCCCCAAAGTTAAAAAGGAGCCCCCCGCTCTCCAGCAGGCTTGAGCCGCAAATGCAAGGGAGACAAGTACCACCTGCAGCAGCAGCAGCAGCAGCAGCAGCAGCAGCAGCAGCGGGAGGGGTGTGACAGGTGCTCGGTTAAAGCGCGGACAGCAGCAAGCGGAGACAAAGTGGCACACGGAGAGACAGGGGGGACTGATACTACAGCCTGCAGCAGCAAAAGACACACAAG
>NPHX01000157.1:27550-64311 GCA_002271815.1 Eimeria falciformis | reverse complement strand
TTAGGGTTTAGGGTTTAGGGTTTAGGGTTTAGGGTTTGTGTGCAGTTGTCTGCTGAGCGGAGGGTTTACTTGCTGGGAACCGCATCCGACGACTTGGGGGTTTTGTGCGCTGACAGCAAAGCGGGGGGGGCCCTGCAGCCCGTCTCCTCTTCTCTTATGAGGTGCAGCGTCACAGGCCAACTCGAAAGGAGGTATCAAATAACCACAAACCACAAACCACAAACCCTGAAACCACAAAACACAAACTTTGCGGGGTTTAGGGTTTAGTATGCTTGCTACTGCGTTGATTGTGCTCTCAGGAAAGTGGCGAGACCGCCAGGGGTTTAGGGTTTAGGGTTTAGGGTTTAGGGGCAGGAAAACACGAAGGGACGACTGCCTCTGCAGTTGCTGCTGCTCGTGCTGCAGCTACAGCAAAAAGGCAGCAAGGGAGACAAAATCTGCAAAGCTCGCGGAACGCGCCCACGCGCAGACACTCCACAGTTGCTGCTGTGGCAGCACCAGCACCAGCACCAGCAGCACCAGCAGCAGCAGCAGTTGCTGCTGCTGCATTGGCACCCTTGGAGACTGGAGGGTTTTGTGGGATCGATTTGTTTGTTGCTGATTTTTGAATGTTGAGCCTCAAGGCTCTCCCGGTGTCTGGCGAAGGCCTCCGTCTGTCTCATGAAAAATCAAATTATTTTATTTGTTTTGTTCTGCTAAACTTGACAGCTTTTACTCCCATTTTGGGGTGTATGTACACTCAATTGCTCCAATTTTGTGGTGTATGTACACGCAAGTTCATTGCCTTCGAGTCCCAAATGCAACAGATGACGGGAGGCAGACATTCACACTACCAACGTCTGCAGTGTACAGACACCCCGCACTCTTCCCTCCAAATGGCGCAGCCTTTCCTCCTATCAAACCCTCCCAAAGACTCAAAAACAGGGGCCTCGGGGAGCCCCTCACGTCAGGGGCCCTCGGGAGGCCCTCTGGGGGCCTCCTTGGCTGCAAGTCCCCCGACTGTCTGAGCGCCTGAGGGAATGGGGGGCCTCTTAAGCGATTGGAGGCCCCGCAGTGCCGCCATGGGCAGGAGAGAGTTTTTAATGGCTGACTCGAAGAGAAAATGAAACTTGGTTTTTGGCAGGCCTTCCAGAAGGACCTCTGCATGCAGGGCTATTTCTGCGTTCGCCTGTCTGTCCATACAGCTGAGGGTTTTGCTGATTATCTCAAGCAGACTTGCATTTTGATCTTTTGTAGACAGCGACATGAAGTGGTTAGGGATGCTCTAGTCTAGTGGTCAGCCGTGCAAGTGGAAATTTAATTAATAAATATAAAAGGGCATTTTTAGAGGCTTTTGAGCGGCACGCACTTCACCATGTTCAAGTGTATGTACACTCCAGCTATCCCAAAAGTCCTTATCTTGGACCTGAGGTGTATAGGCATCTTTTAATGCATTTTTGTTTGCAACCTTTTAAATAAATGTATATCATAAATTAAATATTTAATTGAATTATCCGATTGTCTTGGAATCCAAAGAAACTTCTCTCTAAAACCCGTGGGTCACCAGCAGCTGCGGTGTACAGACACCAGGCGACATTTTTCATTGTTTCTGTTTTTGAAACATTTAAATTGCATTTTTCACATGTTTTAATAAATCTAAACAAAGTCTGTACATTTATCGGCTTCTTAACATGCCTAAGGTGGTGGGGCCCCTCTGGTGTGGTGGCTGGCACTCTTAACTTGCATTCAGGGTTTGTGATTTACGCCTTTTGTTTTTCTAATTCGTTTTTAAATTATTATTTGTTATTTTCTTTGAAGGGGATTTGCCTGAGGTGCCTCGGGGCCCCCTGAAAGAAACAGCACAGACACCCCATATGGAGCGCAGGGGTGCTGCACAGCGGGGGGGGGCCCCCAGGGCCTTTGGCAGGGCTGCCTGGGGGGCCCCTAGTCTGCTGGGGCAGGCTCTAGCGGCAACCAGGGAGGGAGGTAGGGGCCCCCGAGAGCGAGGGTCTCCCCGGTTGGTGGTGACTGCGAGGAGTCGCTCCCGCTCGCAGGAGCGGCGATCTGGGGTGTACAGACAGGTCGAGGGTGTTGAAGCAAACAGCAGAATGAAGGGGGCCCCCCACCGACACATCAAGGGTTGGTTAGGTGACTCGGGGTCTGTCTCTGTGTCAAGGGGCCCCCGTAGCTTCCTACGAGATGCAAAAGGGGGGCCCCTAGGGGGGCCCCAGCAAAACAGCAGCCTCAGGGATGAGCTATGGGAGCATGACTTGTGGGATGGAGACGAGGGAGACGTTGGTTCTGCTGTCTTCATCAGAGGCCTCCCTGCAGATATTACTCGACAGGAACTCACATCCAACTTTGCAAAATGCGGGCGGATTGTCGCTGTCAAGGCACGCAAACCCTAAACCCTAAACCCTAAACCCTAAACCCTAACCTTTAGCTCGCTGTCTACCCACAACCCTGTCGCCCGGGGTTTACGGCTTAGGCGTTCCCTTCCTTACTCTCCACTCGCCCTGCAGGGTTTGGGGTTTGGGGTTTAGGGTTTAGGGTTTAGGGTTTATGCGTTTCAGCTGGACACTCGGGGTCGGATAGTGACGGCTCAGGTTTCTTTTGCCCAAAAGGGAGCAGCAGCAATAGCAGCAAAAACATATCACGGGGTGTCTGTACACTCGAGAAAGGGCAGAGACAAACACACCTTGAAAATCGCCGTGCTGGATCCGACTCAACAACCAGAAGCCGTGCAACAAATTGATGAAGACCTCCCTCTGGGTCAGTCCGCATTTAAACATTTCATTTATTTATTTATTCATTTATTTATTTATTTATTTATTTATTTATTTGTCTTTGATAATATATTTTTATTTATTTTTGTTCTCTGCATGCGAGGGAATGATGGGCATACTGACCTGTCTCCTTTTCTGTCTCTCCTGTCTGTCTCTGTCTCTCTGTCTGTTTGGTGTCTCCGTCTGTCTCCGTGGCTTCATGAAGGGGAGAGCAGCGAATGACGGCTCTTTGTGTGAGCTATGCTGTCTCCTCCTGTCTCCTGTCTCCTTCTGTCTCTGTTTGTCTGCTTAATCCCTCTTACAAGTAGCAAAATAGTATTTAACTATCAACTGTCTCCTTTCTGCAGTAGGAGACAGATTTAGAGACACAAAGAAGCAAATCAACTTGTTGTTGTGTGCTGCATGCAGCAGACGGGCCCACGCGTCTCGTTACACTCTCGAGGGGGGCCCCTGCTGGGGGCCCCTCCATCTCCGCTGGGGGGCCCCTCTACTCTGCTGCATCCCGCAGGGGGGGGCCCCCCAATGCTGCTCGGGGGGGCCTCGCTGCTGATGCAGCCCGCGTCTCCATTTTTGATAGGCTCTCGTGAGCACTGCAAACTTCAACTGTCTCCAACTGTCTCCTTCAGTCCCCTAGAGAGATTAGGGTTTAGGGTTTAGGGTTTAGGGTTTAGGGTTTGTAGGAAAGGGAGTAAAGTACTGCATCACGCCCCACCTGCAGGAGGGAGACAGAGCACAGCACGTTAATTGGCTTTGTTCTAACAGATTTATTTTCAGCAGAGACACTTAGCAGAGACACTTCGAGGAGACACTTCGAGGAGACAGGAGACAGAGCACTCGAGAGGCATTGACAGACACACAATGATGCTTTCTTGCTTCATGCAGACACTCCAGCAGACATGCACAAGTGGAGAGACACACAAATCAAGTGACCCTACACACAAACGGAGACAGGTAGTCTCAGATGAAGAGAGGCAGAGTCGCCGACAGAGACGGAAACACATGGAAAGAGACAGAGACAGACAGTCATATACAAACAGAGACAGAGAGACAGAGAGAGACAGACAGTAATATACGGAGACAGAGACAGAGAGAGACAGAAAGAGACAAAGAGACAGAGAGAGACAAAGAGACAGAGAGAGACAGAGACAAAGGGAGACAAAGAGAGACGGTTAACTACACAAAAACAAGCAGAAAGGCTCGTAGTTGCATCCTGGCTTAGAGAGGCCGGCACTGTCTCCTCGCCACCCCAGTAGTTACAGCAGCAGCAGGAGCAAGAGCAGAAGCAGCAGAAGCAGCAGCAGCAGCAGCAGCAGGAGCAGGGGTCTTACTTTCCGTTGACCATCCACTTGGGGTCCGCAGCCGCAGCAGCACTCATTTTGTCTGTGCTCATCCCGCATCTGCAACAAACTCACAAAGCATCAACACTACCTTTTCTGCAGCTGCAGCAACAATAGCAGCAGCAACAACAGCAGCAGCAACAACAGCAGCAGCAGCAGCAAGAGCAGCAACACTTTCCCGATTTCTGCCTTGAGGAGACGCAGGGCTAAGACGCGAGTGCAGCAAAAGGAGACAACAGAAGTGAAGGCTTCGTCACGCGGCCACTCCCTGTCCCCTGCAGCAACAGCAGCAGCAGCAAACTGTGTTTGTGAGGGCACTGGCTGTTGGCAGGGCAGCGCAAAAAGCGTGTGTGTGCGGCACTGCGTGTGTCTCCAGGTGTACAGACACCCCAAAAAGAAGAGCTAAGAGTCGCTTTGATGAGGTTTGCCAGGTGGAGACACTTACCCAAAAGGCGTCTGTAATTCATGTCTCCCTTGAGGATGAGAAGGGCTGCCTCTTTTTCCCACGCTGCATGCATTTCTTTTGGGGCTTGCCGCAGCTCCAGAGGAGAGCAGCAGAAGAAAGAGGCAGAGACAATCAATCGACCGTCTCTTTGCCAACCTCGCAGGAGAGACGCCCAGGCCGCCAGATTCTCATCCTGCACCCAAAACCATTAACCCTAAACCATTAACCCTAAACCCTAAACCCTAAACCCTAAACCCTTAATCCTCAAAGAATGGACTGAACTCGGAATGCGTGCAAATAACACGACAGCAAGCTTAGTGTTTAGGGCTTAGGGTTTAGGGTTTAGGGTTTAGGCTTGCCTGCTTGCCTCGTTGTTCGAGCCATCTGAATGTGATTTCTACATCAACCTTGGTGGCGTCTGAGACATACGTGGGCTGCTGCTTCACGCAAAGTCGCACGCGCTGTGCTGCTGCTGTCAAAAGGAGACAGCTGCAGAGCAGCAGATCGGCTAGCAGCTCCTCCCCCGCATTGTCTGTCCACAAATGCACCACCCTGCTGCACTTGTTGCAGCTGCTGTTGCTGCTACTGCTGCTGCATTTGCTGCAGCTCCTGTTGCTGCTGCTGCTGCACTTGCTGCAGATTTTGCTGCTGCTGCTGCTGCTGCTGCAGAAGTCGGAGAAGAATGCCTCGAAGTCTCCCGCGAGGAGCCACGTGGGATCGTCTCCAACGTCTGGAGCAGTTTGTTGAATTAGTGTCTCTCTTTGTTCTGTTGCTGCAGCAGAGAGGGCCTTAGGCCAGAGAGACAGGTCACCTGCATTGCCTTCGAGAGACGCGAAGACAGCAGCTTTTAGCTGAGGCTTAAATGAGCAGAGACAAGGTGTACAGACACCTGGAGAGGCCTCCGTGGAAACCTGCTGCAGCAGAGACACTACCTGCTGCCCGTACACCCCAACAGCAGCAGCAGCAGCAGCAAGCCCCGCCAGTTTTTGGCGGGCAAAAGGATCGTAAAGTGTTTCAAAGAAATCAAATGCATGCAACATCCGTCTGCAGCAAAGCAGCAACAAAGCCCCAAAAACAAAACATTAGTGAGCTGCAAATGCCGTCTCTCTTCTCTTGTCTCCTCTTTTTAGAAAAGCCTCAAATTAAATAAGCGCATGCAGAGCCTCAAATACCCTCCACAGGCTGCAGCCTTCTGCCTGTCTCCTCTGTAGAGACACCCCATGCCGCAACTGATCTCTAAACAAATAAGACTACTACTAATAATAATAATAATTATTATTATTGGTATTATTATTGGTACTAGTATTAGTATTATCACCTGTAGCAATAAACCTCAGACAAAATCCAAGGCGCCTTGCTGAGCACGAGGCCCCCCTCTAGGGCCTCCTTAAGCAGCACTCCATTCCACATCTGCAAGTCTCGCTCTTCACACGCGCGGCAAAAGCCGCAGGGGGGGCCCCCAGGGGCCCCCCTGCGGCAGGGCGGGGCCTCGGGGGCCCCCTCGGGGGGCCCCTCAAAACACTCGAGAGGACGGATTGGGGTTGTGTCTGCATTCCGCATTTCTTGCTGCAGCTGCAGCAGCAGCTCTTTGCTGCTGGGATGCTGCTGTAGATACACCTCATTTTCCTGCAGGACGCGGCCAATGATTTCCTCTGGAATGCGACGCACCAAAGAGTCTCTAGCCTGAACAGCAAACAGCAAAGAAGATACAGGGGAGAGAGAGAAGCTAGCGATAGTTAGCAGTCCGCATATCCGTCTGATTATGTGTGTAATTTCCCTGTTTGTCTCTGTCTGTCTCTTTTCTGTCTCTGTCTGTCTGTCTGTCTGTCTCTCTCTGTCTCTGTCTCTGTCTGTCTGGCTGCCTCTGTTTCTGTTTATCTGTCTCTATCTCTCTGTCTGTCTCTGTCTGTGTTTCTGTCTGTCTCTGTCTGTCCGTGTCTCTGTGTTTTTAATTGTCTACGAAATCATTTGCCTACAAAACTGCCTGGTTGCATGCTGTTGATCTGCGGCGGCAAAGTTTCATTTTCTGTCTTGTTTGAAACATCGTCTTCTCCAAATACAAAGCTAAAATCCTGGGGGCCCCGCAAAAAAAGCGTTTTAAGAGATTCATCCGCTGCAATAGAAGCTTCCATTTTTTTGGAGTTATAAAAGTCGGCAGATGATACTAAAAATCAAAAAAGAGAGAAACGATGAGCTGTTTATACACCCCAAACAAATACTCTCTCGACCTTTAAGGTGAAACAAATCGCCAGAAAAATGTTTCTAAATTTCAAACTCAAAATATTTATTTAATTGGGTTTATACGGGGAATATGGAGGGAAAAGAATAAAAACAATAATGAAACAAGCTCCATGGCTGATCGGTTTCTCTGTGGGGTGTCTGTACAGCTCACTGCACCTGCAAGTAAACGTCAATAAACAGTTAAAATACTTCATTTTCCTTTTTTTGTATTTTTCTATTCTTTTTTTTAATAAAATTCGGGGGAAATTACATTTATCGCAGAAAAATGGATGGGGGATATCAGCAGACACCCCAGTGACCCGCCGCTGCCGAGGCCCCCAATCGGCATTTTGCGAAACAGCTGAAAATACTACGGGAGTTAAAAAAAGGCATTTGACTGGCTTGGCAAGCAGAGAATCTTTTATAAGCATTAAAGATCTTTTTCTGCTTCTTTTGTGTCTCGTGTTTTTAATTCCACACAGCACCCTGGCTAGCAAGACAGTACTAATTCACAAACGCGCCCCAAGTACGTTAGTATCCGCCGTTCCCTCCTCCGAGAGCACCAAGAGAGAGTCGTGCCTGCTTAGAAAAAGAGCCCGGCAACCGCTAGGCGTTGCTTTAGAACACCTTTAAAAGATATTGGGTTGACTTTTTGCGCTTGTGGAGGCAAGCCAGTTGCCGCCAGAGCAGCAGAAGGCCACCAGCTGGGCTTCAGCTGTACATACACCTCAGCCTGGAGTGGAGGGGTTTGAACTCCAATAATCTGTGCCTTGAATGAGGCCCCGTGCGTCGTGGAGACGCATGCTGAGGTGTACGTACACTTGGCCTACTTAGGGGCCAGGCCGAGGCAGCGGGCACAGACGCCAACAACCTCTTCCCTGCCACTGTTTCACAGTTTCAAAAACTAGAAAAGCCCCAAAAGGGCCACGCTGATGCATGCAACCAAGAGGCCAGTCGCTGCCTCAGAAGTGTAGGCCGCGCTCTTCGTGCCTGCCTTTCCTGAGCAAGCCATCAAAACACCCCAAAATAATTCAAGTGTCTCTTCTCCTTGCGGTGACCTTGGGGTTATACAAATGCCACCAAATGCAACATTAAAGAAACAGAGACTCGAATTGAAAAGACAGATTTAGCAGCGAGGCAACAAAAAAGCTCATCCAGTTGGCTTCTCACCCTCCGTTCGAAGCACCTCTGCAAAACCACAAAAATCAGAAAGCAGCAAACGCTTGCATTTCTCCTCAGCTCCGTCGCTGTCTATTAATTTTGTTGTCTCTAAAGTTCTTTTAATTGGAGACCAAAGAATGTCACTCAACAAATGCAGCTCAGCGTACCCGTCAGCTTAATATCCTGCTCCACATGGCGGCCTGCACGAGCAAAGTCGCAGTCCCTACCGAAAAGCAATTTAATTAGCTAGCTATCTAGCTAGCTGGCTGGCTAGCTACCTACCTGGCTAGCTAGCTAGCTAGCTAGCCAGCTAGGAGTTGATGTTAGCAGTGCGGCTTTGTGTGTGTCTTACGTTGAACGACGTGGCGATGAGGGGCCTGAATCTTTGGAAAAGATCCTTGAAGGTCAGCAGCAAGCTCTTCCTCCGTGGTAGACGGCATCTCCTGCTGATCTCCGCCTGCCTCTTCTGCGCGTCTCTCGAGGGAGCCGGGCCCCATCTCACCTGTTGCATGCAGAGCGGCCTCGTCTCCTTCTTCAGCTACCACATCTTCTTCTAGATTTCCGCCGTATCGAATTTCAGGATCTGCGGGACCGTGGTAGCTCTCCTCGGAGTTGGGATCCACAGGCTCTCCTCCCTCTGGGAGACGCTCTTCAAAGTTGTTGCTGCTGCCGCTGCTGCTGAGCACCGGCCCTTTGTCAAAGCCAGCGTCTCCTGGAGCTCCTTAGAAACCACAAAGAATTAGCAGCCAGAAGAATTTCGTTTGTTGTTGCTAGGCTATCTCCTTATCTCCTGAAGAGAAGCAAACTTGACCATTAAAGAAATTCATTTTAGTGGCACTTTTATTTATAATTCAGCTTTGCCACACCTGTCTCCAAAGGCTCGGTGTGTGCAGGTGTCTCTCCAGCCTCTTTCAGCATTTCATCTTCTGCCTGCGTCTGGTCTGAGAGCTCCTGGGGATCGATGGCGTTTTCAACGAAGGAGAGAGGAGGTTTGTAATGATTGTGTTTGCCGATGCTTCTTTTAAACCCCAGTTGAATGAAAGAGGTTCCCAGCTCTTCATCTTCTTCTTCTTCCTCGTCCTCATCCTTGTTTTCTAGCCTTGTGTCTGTCTCTGTCTCCTCCTCTTCGGGAGTCAGGGAGCGTGCTGCTGCGGCTGTCTCCTTAGCTTCTTCTACATACGAATACTTTGAAATGTCTCTTTCTGCAGGGGGGGCTGCCTTGTAAGGATCTGCGACCTTGTGCTCAACAGCCTCATCAACCTCCTCCTCATGTTCTCCATCTTCAGGGTTATACAAATCCTCGTTTTCATCAACGTCTTCAGGATCCTCAACCTCCAAAGAATCCTCAAGGAAGCTCGAGGCCTCCTCTGTATTCTCCTCATCTGTCTCCTCGTCTGCCTCCTTATCTGTCTCTTCAAGGAAGCTTGAAGCAGCCTTAGCATCACCTTCTTCTGCCTCTTCATCTGTCTCATGGCGCTCCTCGTTATTGTCGTCGTCTGTCTCCTCGAGAAAGCTGGGATCGTGGTCTCCAGGCTCTTCTGTGTCCCCTTCGTGCTCTTCAAGGAAACTAGCTTCCTCATCCTTGCTGTCTCCATCTGTCTCCTCGTCTGTCTCCTCATCTGTCTCCTCATCTGTCTCCTCGTCTGTCTCCTCCATAAAGCTGGCCTGCCCTCCATCATGTCCTTTATCTGCCTTCTCATCGATCTCATCCGCGTCTTTGGCCTTCAAAACATCACTTTCGGCTGTCTCTTCGGGATTGGCCTCAGCCGCATGTTCAAGGAAGTTTGTCTCTGTCTCCTCATCTGTCTCCTCGTCGTCATAGAGACTGTCTCCCTCTTCACTTTCCTCATCATCTTCATTGTAATCTGCTTCTCTGTTTTCATCTTGATCAATTTTGGTGCCTTCGCTGTCAAGCTCAAGGAGAGATTCATTTGGCTGCGGTGTTCCAAAAGTGCTGCTCTTCAGCAGCGCCGCCTCAGCCTCCGTTGGGAGGCTCTCTTCAAGGCCCTGAGGTTGTTTCTCGTTCCCAGCTCCAACAGCTTTTTGTATTTCAGTGACAAGGCGGTGAGCGCCGCCCCCAAAGAGCTTGAAATCGCCCAACTCGAATTGGCCTTGTCGGCTGTATGCGTCTGCGGTGTACAGACACCCCAAAAAGAAAGAAAGAGAGAAAAGATGAAGCTGCTTCATCTTTTATGTTCTGAAAAAAAAGACAGACAGATTTCAGGGTTTCTAAGGTGGGAAGAAGTAGCCAACCGTCCTGTCTGCTGAGGCCTGGTGTTTGCCGTCAGCACTGAGGATTTGTGTGGCTCGCTGTAATAAAAAATACTTTATTTAAATTAAACAAAATATGTTTTTTATTTTCCTTTATTTACTACGCGCAGGAAGGATGAGGCCTCTGCCGAGGTTTGTGGCTCTCATCGGACGGACCGGTCAAGAAGCTTCTTCGCTGAAGTTTTCTTCAGCTGTACATACACCGGAACGGCTGCGGGTTCTCTGTCTCATTTTTCGTGTTTTATGCATTTTAAAACATTCTTCTTTCTTTTAATTACCATTTTATTTTTATTTCTTGCCCTTTTAGTGCTCTAGCCTCTTAAATCCACCATCTATAAAAATGCTCTCGAACCCCTGCTTGAAATCTCTGTCTCTTAAGCCAGCCCTGAGCTGTAGAGTTTGTTTTACTTCTGAAAACAAAGTCTAGAAACCCACAGAGCCTGCGAGAACGCGTTTTTCTGAGGTGTATGTACACCTCACTAAACCGTCTCAACCAGCTCGAGTAGTACCCTCAGTCATTGCCTCTCACATTTTCAGATTACCTAATTTAGTGATTTAGTTGTTATTCTCAGGTCGCAGAATTAACCTAAACCCCTTTTGCTGGCTGCTTTCTTTCGGCCTCTCTCGGCCTGTCTGTCTAGACACCGCAGATCGCCTCTCCATCTCCTCCCCTCATACTTCACACAGCATCTGAAAAATGCTTGAAACGCTGCTACGCCTGACGACGCCGTTTCTGTTTGAAAGAGTTTGCGGCCCTAGGGTGAAAATGAAAGATTTTAGGGGCACCAGGGACTCGACGCTCGCTGCAGAAATGTTTTACTGACTACCGGGAGAAGGGCACACAATGCAAAGCGAGAGAGAGAGGCTCGTCTCCCTCATGCACTCCGCTCGCTGCCCTGGCTGATATTCACTAAAATAGCGAGTTTTAATGCAGCAACATCAAAGGGCAAAGTGTGCAAAAACGCACAAATTTGCGAGTGGCAGAGACACCCGAAAAGGGTGCCTCTTGAGCTGTATGTACAGCTGGAGAGCGAAGAGAAGGGACGGTCTGTGTTTGTGCTGATGAGAGAGAGAGAGACATTGTAGTGCGATGATCAAGATAAAAAAGAGCTGCTGTTAGTCCACAGGAGACTCAACCTCATAAATCCAATACCACTGTCTGCCTATCACCTTCACCGTCATCGCCGTGTACACCGCCTCGTCAGCCATGTACAGCACAGTAAACACTGGAACTGAACAAACAACAAAAGAAATATATTTATTTATTTAATTTAACCAAGTAATCAATTAAATACATATGTAAACAAAGTCTTGAAGCAGGGACAGAGACAAACACGAGAAGGGAGGGAAACACAGACAGAGACAGATAGACAGAGACAGATAGACAGAGACAGACACAGAGACAGATAGAGACAGACACACAAAGACAGACACACACAGACACAGAGACAGGGACAGACAGAGACAGACAGAGACAGACAGAGACACAGAGAGATAGAGACAGCCAGCGACAGTGCGAGCTGGCCAGGGAAATTGAGTGCACGAAACTGTCTCTAAACACCACCGAAAGAAACCCTTATTCAGCACGCTAGAAACGCAAGCATCCTGAAGTTTGAAATGCCTCAAGCCCCAAAAGTCTGTCTCCTTTCGTTGAGGGTCGGCTGCTTACTTGTAAGAGACCAGATGATGAAAGTCGGCACCCAGAAGAAGAGAAACTCTGCCTTCATTAACAAATCATGGCTGCCGTGCACTCGCGTTCGAGCGCGAGGGAAGAAGGGCATGTTCAGCTGTACAGACACCCGACAGAGAAGGTCAAAAGGAGGAATGTCTACATAATCTTTCATTCTCATGGAAGTGTCAATATGCCAGCAGCAAAACAAATACAAACAAACTCCCATTAAAATAACAGACAGAAAACTGCAGCTCAGACCTTGTTGCTGCCATATGTACACCCGCTGAATTCGCGCCTTCTTTTCTACGTTTAAAGCCCCAAAGAAATTGCATTGCATTTCCATCTGCATGCATTTCCATCTGCATGCATTTCGGCTGCCTCTGCTGGCCTTAAAAAGAAAAGAGAGACAAGCGGGCGTCTCTGTAACCCCAGAGGGTGAACAGGCATTAGGATTAGGTTTATTATTTTGAAACTGTTTGATTTGTGTTGGTGTTCATACCTGGTGTATGCCGAACAATTCCACTAAGGATCTTGTTTCGATTCCCTTGATCATCTTCTTGCCCCCAACAGAAATAATTTGCTGTTTTGGCACGTCGCTGTACGCGTCTTCATGGTGAAACACATGCGGTGTAATAGGGTAGGTGTACGTACCATCTGGATTTAGGAACATTCGGGGATCTCCGTGGTGCCCATGGCCTTGCGGCATATTATAGATCCCTTTTGTCTCCTCTTCATGATGTGCTGCCTCGCTCCCATGGCCTTTGGAAGCAGAGGTCAAAGAAGAATGCGTTCCAAAATGCCGAAGACCGACGCGTGGGCTGTACCGACACGCCAGCTGCTTGTGCAGCGGTGCTAAGGAGCGAAACGGGGAGAACAGCATTTTATTTATTTATTTAGTTATTCTTTACAGATGCAAAGAGGCAAAAAATGAACACCTCCTATCATCCGCATCAATCCAATGGGTTGTGGTGTACGGCTGCGGGGTGTACATGAGAGGCTCACCCCAGGCCGCCCATTCCACGCCTCAAACTTAAAGAATAAAATATCTTATGTTAATAAGCTCAAAAAGCGTTCTGTTGGCATTCAGAAAAGAGTTGGTTGTTTGTGGATCTCTGCATGCAGCCCCAAAAGTAAAATTCGTTTGGGTAGCTCTCTGCTGCCTCTCTAACCTCTTGTACGATTTCTTCGCAAACCCACCAAACGTTTCTATCGAAGTGCATGCGGCAAAAACAAGAAGGATATGTGGACTTATAGGAAATGTGTCTCCTTAGCTGTGTGCAGTAAACCCCTGTGCTCTCTTCTAATTACCCTTCTTGTTGCTAATTAATGACCTTATAATTTCGTTGGATAGACACAGGCCCACCGATTTTTATTTAAAGAAAAGAGACAGGATGCAACCGATCGTCTTACGCCGTTCTGAGGTGTACAGACAGTTAGCAGATTTCCCTGTGCACACAAATACGCATATACATTTTAATGTCTCTCACTAAGGAAATATCGGCAGCAAACACTTTAAAAATTCATTGGGAGGGCTTATCTTTATTTTTACTATCTCCGCATACTCATCCCCTTAACATTCAAACGAGTGAATTGCCTGCAGGGAGACGTGGCTATTGGTGGCTGTGGCTACAGCAGCTGCTGTTCTGATCAGTGTTGAAAGTGGTGTATTTGTGATGTGATCACGGTCGACTTGTCTGGGTATTAAATAATTATAAAGATCCCTCTCTTCAGAATTTCCTAGGGGACGATGAACAGCTGTACATACACCCCAGAATTCCACCAAAAGGCAAGGGCTAGTCAACATTCAATAAAAACACAAAAAGTTTAACTTGCCATTCTTAGCTTTTGCCGCCTGCATTTTTCTGCAGTGTATAGACACTGTGCACTAGGGGAGGAGGAGCTGCCAAATTTCTTCTTCCCTCTGCCAGTTTTAAAGCAAGAGTTTTTGCGCGTTTACGCTCGGGTGCTCGTGCACTAAGCTGCTGGCCAGGGGCAGCGACGCATGCAGCCCCAAAGAAATGTATCTAAAAAAACTCGTCTGCGAGGATTGTTCGAGAAACTATTTTGTTTTAAGTTTCTCTCTTAGCAGGACTCAGCTTGTCTCCCCCGTCCAGCCCGTCAGAAATTAGTTTGATAAAACCCGACTTCCAGCGTTGCATAGAACAGAGGGTTGTCCTTCGAAGGCAGCCTCCGCCTGCTGCAGCTCCGTCTGCGGGGGAAGCGCGGCGCTTCAGTGTCTCTACAAGTCTCTGGTGCGCTGCACAGGAGGCGAGGAAGGGGCAATGCGTATTTTCTGCTTTTTGCAAGGGGTTGAAGGCCTCAGCTCCCAGGACAGCAAAAGGGTATTTTAGCCTTTTACAACCCTCGCCACATTCCTCCCCATGGGCAGCTGCATGCACTGGCCCTTATATAAAATAACTTATTTTGATATCTGCGTCCTGCGCTCGCCTGAAGGCTGCTTGCCGCTGCGAGGAAGAGTCAGTGAGGTCTGGTATTACGGCGAAGACTCGAGAACTTGCTAATTCCCTCCCTTGCGCGTTCAAATGGGACCACCACAGAGCATCAGCAGCAGCAAGAATTGAATGCGTGGACTGACACCAAGTCTCAAAGACAGGTATCACAGAAAGCTCGGCATGAATCGCTCTACAAGCCTCAGCGTGGGGCTGCTTTCTCCTGCTATGCATGAGATTGAAATAGAGTTCAGAGAGACAGGCTGCCATTTCGTCTGTGGAGAGAAACAAAGCTAAGCGCGTAAATCTGCATGCATTCCTTCTAGGGAGGAAAAGCGAGAGGCGTCAGTGCGTCTGATGTCTTGGGGCCCTCGTCAGGAAAACTGCCAAATTCAAATGAGATGGAAACGGCGGAGTTGCACGCTTCGGGTGCTTCGCATGCAATTCCCTTTTCATTCCGCATTTTCCGTAGCCACGCTCATCTGCCCGTAACCTAGTGCAAATAAGCAGCCACTTCATTACAGGGAGGCACTGCAAACAACTCTGCCCCAAGGAACAGCAGAGCTACTGAAAGTCAGAGATCTATGCATGACTCTAAGAAACTCTAGCCAAGTAAAATCAAATTTAAATTCCATTTATTTCTTTTAACTAAAGCAGCCCCGTCATTTTTATGTGGCTTGAAAAGGTGGTGCAGCTTTCGGCTGTCAGTAGTACACCCCCCTGAAGATGCATATCGAGCCTTGTGGCTAGCAACCCCGTTCCATAACAAAATCAGTTTTATTCGCTGGAAAAGGTGGTTTAATTCTCAGAAATACATTTGTAGCAACTGCGGAATTTGTGTTTTCCACAGACGGCATGAATGCGCTGGCTGAGACTGATGCAGACCAGCGGTTTGCCAGCAGCCCCCTCGATTCGATTCTCTGCACCTTGCAAAATTTTGAGCGCTTCATGAATTATTAAACTTTTTAATTTCATCTCCCATAATTCAGCTTTCTTTATTTCATGCTTTCAGGGAGATGGGCGCCGTGTAAGTGATGCTTTTCTAATGGCGGGTCTTCGAGCCTTCTGGTAGCTGTACCTCATACAGCAGTCTCACTTGTCCGCCCTTTCTCATCTGAATAGAAGTATTTTGACGTTTGTGGTTGCATTTTTTCCCAAGTAAAGAGCATGCATTCGGGAGGCTGCCTCCCTTCGTCAAGACATTCCTACTCAAAGAGCACACAGATCATTGAATGATACATGAGCTTTTTTTCCTCATCTTTTCCGTCTAGTCTTCTTATAACCCTTAGCAAATAACAAACATTTGTTCTCTCTGGAAAGAGGCAGATATGCCAAACAAACGCATCCCCACATCCGCCAGCCAAGAGAATTCGTTTGTTTTATTTTTCTGCTTTGCATGCCAAAGAGCACTCATTGAATTACGCACAAGTCAGAAAGCCAGCGAATGAAGGAAGCTGAACATTCGATGAGTTAAAACTTCTTCTCTAAGCAACTTCATTTCTCATCCGGATTCAATTCTGGCTTTCCACGTCATTATCACCTGGAGTTTGTCTCTGCCGACAATTCCATTAATATATAAAACTTGAAATAGTGAGAAACGCGAGGTTCATAGCATGGCATCAACAGAGAGGCACCATGCAACCGCCATCATCTTCCTCGTGGCGGTTTGCTGTTTTCGAGTGTCTAGTGGTTATTCACCTTCTCCAAAGCAACACAACCAAATCCAACAGGGAGGGAGAAGGGCATTTCAACGGCAAGAACAATTTGCTTCTTTTCTAGCATCAGACGTCATTGCCCTTAATGACCAGACTACAACAGAAGCAGCACCCCACATCGAATCAAAGGATGAGAACGTTGCCCGCAAGGTGGAGCGAAGTCTCCAATCTGCTTTGTCTTGGAACCCCGCGTCTTCCGTAGAAATGAAATTAGAGGCGGGAAACCCCTGGAGGAGCGACGATCTAAAAGGCTTCATGGGAAGGTTCGATATTCCAAGAGTTCATGGTGGGAGCAATCACAGAGACGCGCTGCACCTTGTGCTGCCATTTACTGCCTAAACCGTTTAATTTAAACATTAAAAAAATTTCACAAAGTGCAAAATAAACGATTCGCTTTGTGCCTTTGCAGGAGCTGGGGTGTTCGTGGACTTGTCCAGGGTGGGTGGGGGGTACAGGCAGGTTGGAGGTGGCTGCCCAGTACATGGAAAGTATATAAAACTTCACAAACTCGGTGCTACCTTCACTACTTTCCTTGAGGATTTTCCTATTAATGGAAGTTCAGAGCGCCCACTCCCAGGGGGCTTCAATTTAGCGCTCGAGAGTTCAGGGAACAAATTTTCGCCGGTTTCGGATTTGTTTATTTATTCTACGCTTCGAGGTGCGCCAGCATTTCCACCCTAATCTGGGGTGTATAGACAGCTGACGTTGAGAAGCAAGTTGCATGGGATTTTTATATTTTTGTACTTTTTCACAGAGAATGGGCCTCAAACTGCCGTGGGCCGATGTGCTCGATATGCTTACCTGATGGTTTTGATGGAGAAGGGGACAAACAAGGCGCTTGATTATCATCTTCCATTTGTTTTTAACAGTCAAACCAAAGACTGCTACGTTCTCCACGTGTCCATGCAAAAACTTACAGGCCAGAGGTGAGAAAGAAATCGCCAACATCTGCATGCAGGCAGGCAGGCAGGTGTTGAGAATGCATGCATGCAAACACATGCACGCATATATGAACTTGTATGCATACATGCACTTGTTGAGAATGCATGCATGCATGAACTTGTTGGGAATGTATGCATGCATGCGCCGGTTGAGAATGCATGCATGCATGCATGCGCTGGTTGAGAATGCATGCATGCCCTTCTCGAGAATGCATGCATGCACTTGTTGAGAATGCATGCATGCATGGACGTTTGCAACCTAGCACGCATTGAGCTAGCAGCTGTGTGTGTTGCTTTTCTGATATCTTCCCACGGTCCTTTTCTTACCTTTAGTTGGCTGGTTGGCTGCCCTCATCATTTTTGCTGCCGTTCCTCCATGGCGCGTGGGCATCCGTTTGCCGCATGCATGCATGCAGATACTGCTCTACAAACGGACATCCTGCTGGCTTTGCGTGGCCGTGCTTCGATCCACATAAGGACCACAGACATTCACGACACTTAATTTACGGCTCCAGTTACATCGGCCAAAAAATGTTGGATGTTGACAGCTGGGAAAAGAAATGCCGTAAGCGCTGCCAATTCGAACAAAGCCTGATAAAAAGCTGAAGATCAAGTGGCAGGATGCTGATTGATGTTCTCTTTCTGCTTAATACAGCTCCAAAAAAGAAACTTTCCGGTTTGTGTTTTTGTTGCAATTTTTTTCTTTCTCTCAGCCAACAAAACCGTTATAGACGCGGCTTTCGGTTTATGGACTCATAAAGGTTGCACTGTCTTCTCGAAAAATACTTCAGGTGTGATCGTGGTTGAAGTTGCTAGCAAAGAAGAATGCTGGGAACTCGTATTTGCTGAATCGGCCACGGACGAGGCAGTCGCCAGCAATCCCAGCAACTGGGATTCAGTTTGGCCAAAATTCGATAGCGTGGCGTCTGATTCAGGTACATGATTTCTCTTTCTTCAGCGCGTTTTGCGGTTTGCAGTTCCTCCATGGGCAGTGCAAATGTTGCTGGTTGCTGTCAGTACACCGCAGCTTTTTCAGCTTTACACCGTTCCGGTTGCGTTCACTTCATTTTCTTGTGTTTTTTTGAACTATTTCCATATTGGTTTATTTTGTTGATGAAATGCAGGCGGTGTCGGATTCAATTATGCGAATTATTTTCCCAAGCCCGGCGGCGGTGGAACCTGCGTGATATTTTCCGTGGTGCCAACTTGCTTCGTAAGAGCAAGAGGACACTACGCGTTGAATGCCCTTGGCAGCCTTGAGGAGGAGGAACTTCCCTTATCTTTTACTGAAGAAGGTGGTGGTGGAGGAGGTGACGGTGGTGGTGGTGAAGAAGGTGGTGGTGGTGGTGGTGGAGGAGGTGGTGGTGAAGAAGGTGGTGGTGGTGGAGGAGGAGGTGGTGGTGGTGAAGAAGGTGGTGGTGGTGGTGGTGGTGAAGAAGGTGGTGGTGGTGGAGGTGGTGAAGAAGATGGTGGTGGTGGAGGTGGTGGTGGAGATGGTGGTGAAGAAGAAGGTGGTGGTGGTGGTGGAGATGGTGGTGGTGAAGATGGAGGCAGTGGAGGTGGTGGAGGTGGTGGAGGTGGTGGAGGCGGCACTGACGGGGGACCCTCAGGGGGAGGCAGCAACGACGATTCTCAGGGTCCAAAGGAGGGAAAAAGTAAATATCACTTCATCACCACCTCGCGCGGGAGAAACGAAATCATCAACCATCTCATGCTGCCATTCTATCGCCAACAGAGCGGAAGCTGTATTAGCACTGGTTCTTCGTACTAGTTTTGTATTTGTACTAGTCGCTGTTGTTACTCGTATTATACTTGTACTGGTCCTTGTTGTTATTGGTATTATATTAGTACTAGTCATTGTTATTACTGGTATTACCCTCCACAAAACTGAACGGAAGCATGCGCATCCCCTAGAGCATTCAGCTGTCTTCACCCTCAGTTGTGTTTTTGTTGTTTCTCCTTCAGATATTAACTGGGCACTAGCTGGCGGTATTGTTGCTGGCTTGGTTTTGCTGGGGCTGATCGTAGGAGGCTTTGCTTTCTACAAGAAAAGGTAAAGAAATGGTTGTTTAATAGGCTGCAGCCCCAAAACAATGGAAACGCACTGCGCTGCATGCGCTGTGTGGGAAGTGGCACTTTGGGATGAGATGGAGAGGCACCTCTTCCACCTACGACCATCATGTATCTAACAAGACAACAATAATAAAATGAAGACCTAACTAAATAAAAACGAATCTTTTCACCATAATAGAGAATAGCAAAAGCAGACAAACACTGTCGTTTTTTCCCCGGCATCTATCTATTTGTCTCGCAGGCCTCCCTCAGCTCCACGAGATGAGTCCATGAACAATGTCTCAGAGCCAGGCTTAGGTGGAGCTGAGAGACCCTCGCTGTTAGAGGCAAATGTCAATCCTGAGGAGTCTTTTTGGCACGGTGAAGGCTAGCATGCTGCTTTTTGTTTCCCTGTCCTTCGCTAGTCTTCATTCGCAGCGCTGGCACTTTGGAGCCCATCTGGCGGGTGCATGGTAAGCAACTGAAAGACACAAAGGAGGAGGGAGAACATTTTTGGTGTCGTGTTTTGCCCTGGCCTCTCAGGCCAAAGTGACAAGCCTCTCAATGTGAACTACGACAACTAGTAGAGACCTACTTTCTCCAAGATTAAAAACATGTTGCCTCGTCCCCCATTTTTGCCCCGAAAGGAAACCGACAATTCCCACTCATCACCTCCTGCGATCTTCAACAGGCAGGAGAGGAAGGTGCGTCTTTCGTCCATACACCCGACTGACTAGCAGGCAGCGGCACTGCTCGGTTGCTTTACGAAGAACAAAAACGTTTAGCGCTGAGGGAGCATCCATCAACTTGTTGGGCAGCTCCACCACAGGCGTATTGGCCATGAAGTTTTTGAGCTTGACAACTTTAAGAAACAGCAAGCGGAAGGACCAACTGGTCGGGAGTGCGTGCAACATCACTACTTAATTTTCTTGGGCTAGCTGTTGTAGTGGCTAGCTGTTGTAGTGGCACACACCTAAAAGCATCTAAAGTTCATGTGAGTTTTGAGGGAGATTTAGTGCTGAAGAGTGCCTGACAAAGAAAGCTGCTGTAGCACATCCTCGGCAGTATCCGAATGGCCATAGTGTTTGGCGCGCCAGTTTGCTACAATCCATACTCCTAAGTACCGCCTTCGTGTGGCAGCTCTTTCCCCCTTAAAACGGAAAGAAAGGTTACTTCCCATAAACTCTTGGCCTCACAACCTGACGGCTATTCAGCTTTCGTTAGACTGGCTGTTCGCATGTCGTTAATCTCGTTGCAGCGTTTCCTCTGCACCTCTCCTTCCTTTTGTAACACTGTTTGTTGTGTCCTGTTTCGTTGCGCCCTGCTAGATCTCGCCTTTGCATTATATTTTTCTCATCCTTTCTCTGTTTGTGTAAATAATAACAATTCACTAATATATCCGTTTGAAAATGGTGGCGACAGTCCCTTCAGAAAAGCAAGTGATCGATATCGATTGCCTGTGTGCAAAAGAATGTGTGATGAGAGGTACCTATATACCCCAACAATTCGCCCGGTTTAGGCATTAAAAAATCACTGCACTTCCCGTTCCAAGGTTTTTGGAGGTTTATAAACCGGAGGAAAAGTGGAATACCCAGCAGGTTTCGGTCCATCCCCACACTACACCCATGAAGGCATCGTACCAAGTTAGCACTGCAGCGCCTCTATGTCCCCAGAACAAAATGCATATATTCCCTTCAATCGACAGCATATTACTGGAAAATTTGTGATAATGCAATGGGGCCTCTGTTTCATGGTGCTTACCTTCCATCTCACACCTAATCGGAGCCCAGAAGAGTGCTGGCGACTGGAGGCGATGATCAGATTGAGGGCTGCAGCTTACCAACAAGTTTCGGTTACTGCCTCTACACATTCCACCAAGTAATTATATTTAATTGGTAATTTAGTTTTGTTTTTGAAACACGCAAGCATCCGTGCTATTCGATCTTTTTTTTCAGTCTGCGAACCTCAGCAGATCTTGTGGCAACAAGGGGCGAACCTCAGCTCGTCGTTCCCCTCCATCGGCTTTTCCGTCCTGATCACGTACAATAACAACCTCTCCACAAAACAAAATTGATTTTGGAAAGTGCGGTTGGAGTTAAAACGAAGGTCCCAGGTTGCCTGTACATCCCAACATTATGGGCTGCCCCAACAGCTTCAACAGAAACGCGTTTATACCAAATTCACATGTTGGAAGACGTGTTTTTTGAGTCTTTTTCTTTACCAACATTCCCGATTGCATGCGGCGATGATGGTTAATGCGATTATGTCTGTACCTTGGATTGTTTAGTTGCACCCAAACAGTTCAGGATGATCCCTCTACGAAAGAGAGTCCGTAGGTCGGTTGACAATGACTATATTTGTGCCTGCTGTGCAAGATACGCTTTTGATTGGAACCGCCGACGGAGCGGATGGCGGCTGAGCATCTTTTATAAAACCTTGACGTTTACAACAATAGTAGGAAATGTGATCAACCTTGGGCTGTACGTGCTCATCAGCAATAGAGACTTTTTCACAAATTACAGATGCGGAGAGAAAGCCATGAGCCTCATTTCTGTGAACTTCTTGGCTCTCATGACGATCACTGGATCTGTTGGAATCGCAGGGGTCCTCATGTCTCGTGTGTTGCTGCTGTTCAACAAGTTCCCGATTTCAGAGTTTATGAGTTGCGGCAAATGGACTAGCAGACTTGGATGTATTGTTAAATGGGTGCCGATGTTTATGACTCTTTGTTTCTTTGCCTGGTTCATCCTCGGTGTTGTTAGCAGCATCTGGATTTTCGCACTTCCTGAAAATTGGTGCAGCCGCAGGTGGGGCTTTGGCGCCATTGTTGCCGTAAAAAACTGCCGCATGTGGTACAGAGCACAAGCCAACTGTATAGACACCCGTAAGTCGTGCCCAGATTAAGCAAGCCAGCATCTTCTTAGCTACTAAACACTTCATAGCCTTTCACTGTACTCATGTGAACAAGAGGGAACAAGAGGCTCTTAGCCTTCAACGGGGACGTCCAGGGCCGTAATTTAATATGGTTGCAGTGCGCACATCTCTCTCGGGTGTACGTACACTTTGATTTGGTGAAGTGTCTGCGGGAGTGCTGCAGAGGAGAAGGAACGCATTGATTCCTCGAATGAGCATACCTGCAACGACGGGGAACAACTCTATAGCAACAATTTCTTCTGGTTTACACCAAAGACAGAAGACAGCAGCTGCTCCTTTAATGACATTTCCGTGTGCAGGGCCTACAAAGTCCTTTTCTCTACTTTAGTTACCAGTGGCTCGCCTACAGTCGATTGGCAGAGCTCGGCACTCGCTGGCTGCACTGGCCCACTGGCATCTGATGTTCCCCCTGAGGATTTTATGGACATCTCGGGTGTAAGCGACCTTTACCGTTATTTGCGCATGTATATCATCGGATGGAACATTATGCTTCTCACTTTAGGTTTGTTCTTCTTCTACATAAAGTTCAGCAGCAAAATGGCCTCTATCTTTCACCTCCCGCGAAAGCCAAAGCAAAATATCATTGTAAAATTACTCAGACTCTTCTCCCCATTCGACCGCTGAGCGCATGCAGCCCCAAAAGCTTACATGCATTTCTGAGCGCATGCAGCCCCAAAAGGCTGCATGCAACGCCGCGCTCATGGGCAGCCCCAAAAAGCTGCATGCATTGCTGCGTGCATGGGCAGCCCTTCGCTGCCAGCCGCCGCCGCATCCCAACCCGCAGACGCCACTCAAACTGACTGGCTTAACCCCTTTTGACCTCCTAATAGATTATCAAATTGTTGTGATGATGCAGCAGAATCTGTGCTTCTATTAGCCACAGGAGGCCGTAGTACAGAAGGCGCAAGTGGTGGCAGGGAGAGAAGGAATCTCATAGTAGCCAAGGTAGCCAGCCACTCGCAGCCCCATGCATGCAGCAGGCCTGGACTCGAGGCCTCAAGCAACCTGAGGCCGGGGTGCCTTGTAGCAGCAAACTCCTAAAAGTGCAGAATGTTCATCGTTAGGGTTTAGGGTCTGCGTTGCCATTCGACACTGCCAAGAATCCCTGGCGACTGCCTCCTTCAAAAAGAGAGGAAAAAAGATGTGGTTTTTTCAAGCATTCCCCATAGAGGTTTCTTTTTCTTCGCTCCCAAATGATTCTGGCGGGAGGCGGTTGCCGCGGCGGCGGCGTGGCTCTTTTTGGATTTGCTGCCTCAGTGCGGCTGCCATCTCAGCCCCACAGAGAGCAGAGAAAGCAGCAAGTGCGACGTCAAGAGAGCCCCGCTGCAGCGCCTCCTCTACTGCGGGCGGGTGGTGTACAGACATCTCCCTCTTACCCGTACGTAAAGCCGCCATTGCAGCACTGGCAGCAAGCAGCAGGTGGCTGAAGCTGAGAGGTGTCGATACACCTGAGCCTTCTTGCTGCGCGGATGTGACCACATCTGCTGTCATTGTTTTCCTCTCTTTATCCGAAACTTGTTGGTTTTTTAAAAAGGGTAGCTCAGTAAAGGCAAAATCCAAACCCTCATTCTCCCGAAAGGCAGCCTTCACACCCTGGCCAGCTTTCTTCGGGTATTTGGGGGCCCCAGCGGAACTAAGCCAGCCCTTGCTTGGCCACTTCTGTCCATGCAGAAAAACATTTGCGCTTGGCAGCCCCCGGCCCTCCACCCACGCGCAGACTTCCCTCACTAAATAAATGATTACTGCCTGCAACCGACGCAACAAAACCACCAAAAAAGGCAGCAAATTAAAAGTTTATTGGCAACATTTATCCACTGCTTGCAGCATAAACATCAGAAATCATCTCATAAAGAATAGAAGGATATCATCATTCATGACAGACAGCAAACGCAACAGCGCAGAGAAAGGAGAGGAGAGGAGAGGGGCGCACCTTGGGATACACGGGACCCACGAGTTGTGCTGAGGAGGACGAAAAGCCTTTCTTGCCCCGCGTGGTTTGCTGCCTTGGCCACAAATACAAGACCTCTACCTCCACAAGGGGAAAATGCAGCAGAGCCGCCACAGCAAAAACCTCATGAAGGTCTGTGGAACGTGGCATGAAGAGACACACATTCGGAGACACCCTGAAAACCGCAACAGAAAACAGCAACAAAATCATCTGGGTGTACGTACAGCAGACAAGAGCTAATCAACAACTGCCACCTCTTAGTCGCCATTGCCCTCCCTGCCAGAGGAAGAAGAGTGGCCTCGAAACCCTCGCTGCATGCAGTGCGTTTAGGCCCCAGTTGGCTCCCCCACGCCAACTGCGCAGGGCTGTCTCTGCATGCGCAGAAAGCGTATATTGAACATCTCATTTCTACGTGTTGCTCCGCCACCCTAGAGGCGCGAGTTGAGGTGTCTGCGCACTTAGCCGCTGCGACAACGAGGTCGATTAAACCCTCATGAGCAGAGGGAAAAAAGCGGGTGGCGTAGAAATCCGTACAGCCCTCGTAATTCTCGCCTCCCCAGGGAGGAGACATGTAAAGCCAGTCTACAGGCAGCACTTGGTCTGTCTGTAGCATGTCCCTCACGCTCCTCCGCCTCTCTCTGTACTCTGCTGTCTCTACACCTCCTTCGTCTTGCAGCTGACAAGGCGGCGAGACAGGCTGCTGCTGCTGCTGCTGCTGCTGCTCCTGGCTGCTCTCCGTCTTGTCTTGCAGCAAGGCCTCCACTGCAACAGCAGGAGCCGTGCAAAGCCGGCAGGGGAGGAGACTGAAGGGGACGCAGAGACAATTTCCCGTGCCGCAACCACCACCCCAATTGCTTTCATGTGTCTCTCCTTTTCCGTCCTTTTCTCCTACAAGAGAAGAAGATGATGATGAAGAAGAAGTGTCTCCTCTGTCTCTCTGAGTCTCCGAAAGCTGAGAGGTCCCTCCTTGGCCATCCTTAGGGACTGCCTCTGCCTCCATTTGATCTCTTGTTTGCCCTGTGCCGCGCCAGAGGCCACTGGAAATTCCGCGAAGAGAAATTTTGTTGTTTTCCTCCTGCTGGTTTAAAAGGGCGGCGAGGGTCAGCTGCATGCAGTTGGCCTGGGACGCAGGGGATCTCCGCACACTCCAACAGTCCCGAAGTTTTGCTATTTGCTGCAGCTGCTGATGAAACAAAAAGACAGGCGCACAGCCGGCATCCCGAGAAGCAAGGATTTCACAGTTGTGCCGGCAGAGAGCAACGCGCAAAAGGTCGCTGTCCACACCGAGCACCAAGTCGAAGTGTCTAGACAGCTGACGCACGTCGCCTCCTGCCCCGCAGCAACCGTCTGCAGCCACAATTGGCCGAGGCCCATCAAACTGCAGAGGCGCTTTACCAATTCCTAACGAAAAAACACCGCCGTCGCTGCTGCTGCTGCTGCTGCTGCTAGTGAAATAGGGGAATGAAGGGGCTACGCGTCGCGCCTTCTCGAGCTCCCTTTGCAATGCGCTGTGGGCAGACATGCTGAGTGCAAGATATGCTGCAATTGGCTCAATGGTCATTAGAGTCCAAGACTCCGCCTCGAGCAGCAAACCATCCCAGTAATGCTTAGACAAAACTGACCTTAAAAAATATTTACACCCTGTGTCGTTGCCAATCGCGTCGTAGGCTGCTGCTGCATGCGCTTCAGAGCGCCAGGCCTGCCAGCTCTTTGGGGGCCCCTGGGTGTCCCCAGTTTTCCTGCTGGCCAATGTCGCACATGTAATTGACGGCGCGGAGGTGGAGACAGACACCTGAGAGGCGTCGGCTGTCTTGCCACCCACGCGTCTCCTTGTCTCCCCTTCTCTCTTCACACTTTCACTGTCTCCCTCCTTCTGCCTTTGATACGCCGTGTGCCCTGAGCAACAGGAGCTTTCTTTGTCTCCTCGCGGGCGGCCAGTGGAGCACAGACTCGTCGAACTGGCTCCCTCTGCTTCCTGCATGTTCGTAGCCTCCAGGGCCTCCGCGGCCGAAGGGGACCCCAGGGGGCCCCCAGGGCATACATGCGCCATCGACGAGGAAGCGGGGGAGGCTGCGGCCATGACAGCCGATTTCAACTTAGCCTCCATTCGGGAGTAGAGGAGCAAGAACTCTGCGGGGTCTAGCGAACGAAGTTCCTGCATAATGCGACCAAGAGAATTGGATACGTCCTCCTGCCCACGATCATCCCCGTTGTTTATACACCCCAATATGTCAGCAGCTTTCCCAACCTCATTATTACTAGCTGCTGGAGCCACAAGGTCACCGCTGGCGTGCTGCTGCTCGCTCGCCCTCAGTAAGGATTCATACCGCTGCAGCTGCTCCCGTGCGTTTTCATCAAGTTCAGAAGGAGAGCCAGGGAGCTCACAGGCTCCTCTAGATTTGCCTCGACGAGAAGGGGCCTCTTTGGCGCCGCGATTCTGGCGGGCTGCATCCGGCCCAGGGATTGTTGGCCCCTGGCTTTCCTTAGCAATACTCTTGTAGGGGGTCCACCGAGAGAAAACAAGACATGTGTGAGTTACTGTAGACTCGCCCTCCACACTTTGTCCCACAGCTGTCTGTGGAGATGCTGCTTGGGGAGCTTCTGCTGTTTCTGATGCTCGTGAGGGACGTGCTTGGCGGCTCTCAAAAGCCGCTTGTGAGGGTCTTGCATGCCTGCATGCCGTTTTCTGGGCAGTCGAAGCTGCATGCTGTTGGTTGTGGGCTCCTCTAGCACACTCGAGGAACCGCTGTAACTCGTCGTTCGTTGTCTGTAGAGTGTACAGGCAGGCCGGGGGAAGCGACAAAAAGCCACACGCAAGGGATGAACAGAGAGGGCCAAAGGAAGATTTTGTCGCCATGGTGGTTCACAAGGCATTAGAGTGTAATCGTTAAGGGTTCTGTATAGTAAAGGGCGCGAGGTAGTTTGAAAGCAATTCAATTAAAAAGTCAAAATGTACATGCTGGAGTGTGCAAAATTTGACCAAGAAAGCCAATAAACTTATGAAATCTGATCATAAAAGCTTCTGAACGGTGGGGTGTCCATACACTGCCAAAGCACTAATAAAAAAGAGAGGCGACGGTGGGGTTGTTTTATGAACAATTTTCATTGGAAACTTCGAAATAATGAATACAAAGACATATTTAATCGCCACAATGTACATATGCAGATTATTAGCGCAGCCAAAATGCATGAAATAGGACTTCAGATGCTTTTGTAAGAGTATACGAATGACTCAAAGCGACGCATACACACACATTTCTCATTAACAACTATACGGGAAAAATTATTTTGTAACTACATGCCGCTTCATTTTCCCAGCAGAGCATATCTTATGAGAAATCTCTCGAGTTGTACAGAAAGCAGCTTGAAACGATGCTCGCCATATGACAAAATACATGCAACAGGATAGTTACTGCGAACGCATTGGCAAAAAGCATTTATGGCAGGGCATTAAGTACTTGGTTAATTCTTAGGGAAGCAAAGTGCGTAGTAATGACGACAAATGAAGGATTTTCCATGGTGGCCTTCGACCATTCAATAAAGCTTGAGTCTTTTAACCTGCCATTATGGAGTGTTAAAGCTGCATTTGCATTTCAAGAAAGCGCCGGGGGGTGCCGGATCTTTTTCTGTTTATTTTCTTCATGTGCTCTGTGCTGCGTATCTGCCTCTTTTTCTTTTTCTTCTTTCTCCTCCATGCATGCGCATGCCCATCTAACGCGCGCACGGGGTTTGTGCGTATCTGTGGGTTTAGGATAACTTGCCAATATGTGAGCTAGCATACAATAGGTTTACATGGGAGCCCACCGTACCAACCCTTCTGAGGTGCAACTTCATCACATGGTATCTCCAGTGAAATCGCTACCGTTTGATGCCTTCCAGCGAGCAGACTTCCAGGCTTTTCTTTCTTTGTGGGTTGCTGCACTAGGGGTGATGTTGCTCTGGTGGCGTCTTCATCCAACTGGTGGATCCAGAGGATTCCAAGGCTACTTGAGTAACAAAATGATTTGGTATCTGCCACACAAAGCATCTTTTATTTTTAGTTGAATTTTCCTTCACCATTTGGTGGCGCAGAGATTATTTCGAGTAGAGGTGGTTTTGTGTGAACAAAGAAGGCGATACTCATGGCGGTGCCTTTCGATTGGCGTGTTGCTATCTTCCGCCCGTTGCTTTGGCTCGCAGCAAAGGAGGGCGTGCGAGCATCAGTAGACACGAAGAGACTTGGGCTGAATTGTTTTTCTTCTCGCACCTCACCATTGGTCAAGGTGGACCAGAGAGTGTGATGAGAATAGTGGGGAAAACAACCACTGTCGAGTGAATCTTATTAGAAATGAGATGGAGATTCTAACGGTTGTACTTAGCCTCTGCTTACATGATAACATAAATAATACAAAACAATAACATGAGAATGGTCAGGACACAAAAACGTCTGTTTTTGAAAGGCTTGCCTCAATGCGGCCATGCCAACCACCGTACATCCAAGTGAAAAAGGGACGCTCAGGTAGAGCTGACCTGGACCTTAAACACTTTATCCATCTAAATATTCACCATCCATCCTTGGAGTTAGGCTAGTACTGCTTCTCACATACGACGGCATAATAACTTTCTCTTGATATAACTATTTAGGTTTCAAGAACAGACACACACGACAAAACTGAACATGCAGATTCACCTGCAAAACCCGAATTTAGAAGCAGGAAAGATCTCAGCCAAAGAAACCAGCGGCAGCACTAACTGAGGATAAACGTATGCCGCAGCATGAACCGCCGACTTCTCAACGGGCCCTCCTCCCCATTTCTGTGTAGCTGCTCAGATGAGGCTGCTAGTCCAATCCGACATCAAAGGCGCTCCCACACTCCACTTGGCCTAAGACGAGATCCTCTAAATCTTTGCTTTTTACTCTGAACGCTTCAAGGAATTTGGATTCTTTGGTTTCTCCGACGCTTCGCTGCTGGATGTGCTATTTGAAACCATGAGAAACCTCTTTAAGGTAACTGAATGGCGTCTCTGTTTTCATTATCGAGGGACATGCCGTGCATGCTATTAGTACCACTAGGAAGCAAACAGCCTAGAAGACATTGCGGGAAGACAGAGCCAGCGAAATATCTTCGGATTCCTTGCATGCGAGCGATGAGGGCTTCTTGTGCCTGTCTATGTTTGCCTGTCTGTTTGTCTGTCTGTGCCTCTCACTGTGTCTGTGTTTGTGTGTCTCTGCAGTTGATGATTAAAGTTTTCAGGGGTCGAGCCTGCTTGCCACCAATTCAAAAGTTTTATCTTCGCGTAGCCACGGGCTGCTTTGCGCCTCCTACTTTAGCCGTTTGTAATAATAAAAAAGTACGCACTCTATGGAGGCTACTGCACATTCCAGGCAGGCCAAAAAAACAAGCCTCCATTTTAAAAAAATATTTAATGCCTTTGAACGAAAATTTTACACGATGCAAAGTCTCTCAGACGATCATCAAACACCAGAGCTGGAAGTGGAGAGGTTTCAGAAGGGGTTAGCCGGCTGCTTCAAGAGTGCGCTCAAGGAGGCCGTCCTTGTAAAAACTCTTTATGAAATATTAATTATTGTGCTATAAGGGTTAAGTGCTCACTACTTAGGGCCTGTGGCCAGAGGCAAATGGAGCTGTACGCAGAGACGAATGTAGCCAGAGGCAAAAGCACGCAAATAGTACAGTCTGCGAGCCGCAGTGCAAGCGGTTTTCAGCAATACAACTAGAAGGCTGCTTGAAAAATTAAAGCCTTGCCAGTTTCTGTTTTGAGAAGCCTCAAGTACCAGATGCGCATAACCTACTTATTATCCGAAAAGGTCGCATCATCATCGACGAAATATACCAGTTGCTCCATGCCGCCTGCTCCATAAACAGTAATAAAAAAAAGGAATTTTAATGGTTAGGGTGGGGGGTTAAGAGGATTCATTCTGGCTGAGATAGGAGGCAAGGGAGAGACCAGGCACAAACCATTCTTTGTTTTGGAAGGGAAGAGGGAAGCAGCATTTCAAGCAAAACGCATTACCACCTAAATAAGACCATTTAAAACAAAATAAAATTATTATTTTTTTGTTTTGGGCTTGTCTCTGCGTTTTAGCAGAAAGGGCGTATGGAAAGGGTGGCCTCGCTCTTTAAGACACCTCAATGTTTGCTGCCCCACTTTGCAGCTCAAAATAATCATAAAAAGCTCCAAACAAACATGTAAACACAAACGGAAAAGTTCGGGTTTTATCTTTTTTATTTTTCTGGAGAATTTCGGCCGTATTTTCCAATGTCACCGTCATAGATTTCCTTGATAAGACCCAGTTTTCGCTTGAGGCATTAGATGACGCGAAACAGTCTAAAGTCCTCCCTCCGCTTTTTTAATAAAGAAAATAAACTTTAAAACATTTTTAAAAATTTGCTTTTGGCGTTTCGCGTGGAGATTTGCTCCCAACACATGGCCAGCAAAATTCGGGCAACACAGCCAGAGGTCTTCTGCCTGCAGCTCCTTCAAATATGCACAATTATTTTTCAAAAGCAGGTGTTTTTGGGGTGAGATTAGCTAAGCAGGGCGGCGCCTGTCTTCTCAACAGGGGAGTTTCGTCCCACATGCTTTTCTGTGACCTCCAACCAAGGCCAAAATGCAATTTCCCAGCTACTCCGGTCGTCTGTCGCCTTATAGCGGCTCGGCTTACACGAGGAGGCAGCTGTACAATCAGATTGCACTAGAAACGCCTTTTTCCAAACAGTCCGACGGTGCAAGCACGAAGCTTGGCCGCACCACATCGCCAGTCCTGCAGCTCCATGAGGAGGCTGCCCGCTGCCGCCTGCGTAGCCTCAATGCGCGGAGCTGTGGGGACAAGCCTCCTTTTGGGCGGCACAGCGCAGCCCGCGCGGTCTCTCGGAGAAGCCGCAGAGACACCCAGGAGACGGAGAATGTCGCCAATATTGCCTCTCCATTTTTGTGCCCTTCAGACGGCAAAGGCGTGCCCTGCTGGGTCGCCCTGGAAGAAGACGAACTTTTTCCCTCGAAGGAAGGGACAAGGCTTGTACCTAAGGGAGAGCGCATGCAACCCCAGGCCACAAGGGATATGAGCCCCCCAGTGTGTAAGGCAATCCGCACCAGACTTGAGACGCCGAGGTGGGGAGATGCTCCCACGGACGAGGCCTTCCCCAGGGATACAGGAAGCGACGCTTATATGTCTTCGTCTGAGCCTGTCTCCTCCCAAAGGATGCTTTTTGTAGGTTTTCTTATTGCCTTTTATTGGACATCCTTTGAAAGACCGTTGACTTGGCTGCCCTCCGAGCCATCTGCCCTTTTCTTCAATACACCCAAGCCCTAATTCTGCAAACGTGCAGAAACAAACTTGAAAGTTTCGCCCAGATTGTGCGTTGGGTTGCTGCAGGCGCCGCCGGAACGCAGGGAAGGCCTTATGGAGAGAGGAGACGATCCCGCTTTCCACGGGGTACGAAATGGCCAGAGAGCCTGTGAAAACAATGAGGGTATGCAACGCGGACTCAAAGCCCCGGAACCATCTTGGGAAGGCTTTGAAAACGGCTGGCATGCGGATTGCTCATGGCGGGGAAGACAGACGCAGCGCGCGCCTGCGGAGGAATCTCAGCCACCCAGCCACCAAGGTAAACATTCAGGAAGCAAAAGACTCCTCCTTAGTTGCCTCCTTCTACTTGAGGTTCAAAAGGTTGGGGTTATGTCTATCCATGCCGGTCTGCGTCTTTGCATGCATGCAGCTCCTCTGTCGTACGAGGCAGCAGATCACTCGCAGCAACCCCCTGCCCATCAACTCGAGCAGCCACCCCAAGAAAGCCAGCCCCAGCCGCAAGACTACAACGAGCAGAGACTGCCGGAGACTCCAAGAAACAAGTGGGAAAATGCAGAGGACGGCAGCAAAGGCAAGTCAAAATCACATGCAGAAGCGGCCCTGAGAAAACCCGCTTTGAACGCTGCAAAGAACAGATGCATGCGGCCATAGAATTTCCTACAGACTCTGGCCGCGATTTGTACCCCTCGCCGCTCCAGGCTTCAGTTGCAGCAATAACAATAACAATATAAATAACAATATAAATAGCAATAACAATAACAATAACAATAGCAAATGTTCTCGTTCAAGAACTTCCTTTGTTGTCTTTGGATTTCAGAGTCTCAGATGGAAAATCAGAGGGAGAATGTTCGCGAAAAAGGCGGGGGCAATGCCTCCTCGATTTGGGATGGCCAGGGCAGCCCTCAACTTTTCCCTGAGCGGGAGAAAAGACGCAAGGTCGTCGATTATATGCCGTATGCGCCTTACGTCACCACGGGGTTTGGAGCGCCTCTGTGAGCTTTCTTGCCCAATCTCCTGCCGCTGAAGTTCTTAAAACCCCGTGGCGGTGCAGGGAGGGTCAACGGCTGCTTCCTCTCGAGACACGCAGCTTGCATTTAGTAGTACTTTGGGGCTTTGAAAGACGGAAGCAACTGACTTGCTGTTGCTGGTCAGAGCAGCTTCACTCTTACCTATGGGCGCATGCAGACAAGGAACGCCAGAGAAACAAGTGCTGCGTCTGTCTCGTGTGTCTCAGGGAGGTGATGGATATGATGGACAAAATGCGGATAAGAGAGGAAAGGGCGAAGCTCATAGAGAGAGTTCACAGCAACTCGTCGCCCCTGCCCGTCACGGAGCGAGCGGCTCTGAAAGCAGAAAGTGCGTTTAAGAGAAGCGCATAAAGGAACACATTTTCCTTGCCAAGAAAGCTTTACCAGTGCTACTTGAAAATGCTTTTTTAAAGGGGTTTCTTTAAATGGGCCACTATTCGGCCTTGGGGTTGCCTCGTTGCCTCATCGTTTCCACAACAAGTTCATCTCTTGCCTGCTGAAAACGAGCGCGACGGAGGCTGCTGCTGTTGGTGTCAAAGCTGCCAGGACTTTCCATATTTGGTTCCAGGAGTACTGGCCTGAATATGCCTTGCAAGCTAAAGAGACACAAGCCATTTCACGTTGCATGCCTCTTTTCTGAAAGAGATTTTCCTTTCAGCAGCAGCTAGGGAAAAGTGCAGTCGACACATGTGCTTGTGCTCCTGTGTTCCTCGCGCTTCGCAGTTCTCGGCTTGCAAACCAAGGCGCAAAATTACTACCTCCTCTACCAGAAGCTTCTCGAGAAGCAAAAGCAGCTGGAGCCAGAAATGAGAGACCTAAAGAAAGGTGCGTGCCCCTACAGGGCGCCAGCGAGCCTACCAAAAGGAAGCCCTTTTGAGGCAGCTCCCCTGGCAAAAACTTGCTTTTTTGCGGAAGAAAAACTCTCTTTAACTTTTAACAAATGCGGCCTTACAGAGCTGGGGGAACACCGCAAGGAGCGGCAGCTCAAGCCGAATGAAAGCGTTAACCAGGCAGGCTCTTGTAAAGATGTGGTAAGTGGCAGCGGAAAACATCCAAGTGCCTCAGTTAGGCGCCTTCCTCTTTTGATGCTCCGTTGGTCGCTGTCTCCGTCTTTAAGGGCGCGTAAAGCTGCGGAGGCACTAGCTGCTGCAGATCAGAGACGCTCCGATTGCATGCGGTGCTGCTGCTTTGCAGGGCAGCCCTGAATTTGCACAGCTTCTGCGCTCTCTGGTGGGAGTCTGCCAGAGCGTCGCTCCCCTTTTAGCTCACCAGGCTCTGCAGTACGTGGAGGAGTTTGGGTCTGTCCGAGGCCCGCTTGCGGGAGACATGGTGAAGGCCGTGAAGTTTGTCGCCGCCAGCAGCCACATCCATCCCTCTCTCGAGGAGGCAAGTCGCGAGCTCGTGGCAGCCCTGAAGGCAGAGGTGCCAAACCACGCGCTGCAGCCCCAATCCCCAGCGAGCCTTCTTTCTTCCCGCAGCGGCAGAGACAATTCCTCAGAGAGACATGTGCATTATGAAGAGACAAAAGCACCTCGCAGCGGCAGAGGTAGATCCTCAGAGAGACAAGTGCATTATGGAGAAACAAAAGCAGCTCACAGCGGCAGAGACAGATCCTCAGAGAGACATGTGCATCATGAAGAGACAAAAGCATCTCGCAGTGGTAGAGATAGGTCCTCAGAGAGACATATTCACCACGAAGAGACAAAAACATTATCGCGTACTGGCAGGAACAAATCCTCTGAGAGACACATGCAGCACGAAGAGATCAAAAACGTATCTCGTAGTGCCAGAGACAGATCATCAGAAAGACATGTGCAGCATGAAGCGAAAAAATCATCCCGCAGCGGCGCTGCCGGTTTGTCTCCAAAGGCCTCCTTTGTTCCTTACTGGAAAGAAGGAGGGCCCCGGCAATACGACAAATACGAAGAAAGAATGACGGCGACATCGCCCTCACCAGAGCCAAGACAGGCGTCAGAGCCCAGGCACGCGTCTCCTGCCTCAAGGGCAAGGAACCTTCAGGCCCCCAGGTACCACAAGAACGACCATTCGAACTGGGAAGGCCTGCGGCGTACAGACGCCGTGCCCCTCACCTTTGCCGACGGAGAAGTCATCAGCAAGGAGAGGGAGCTTGTCTTTACTGTACGTCGTGTCTATGGTGCTGTCTCTTCTGCCACAGCTAGTAAAACGCTGGCTGTCTGGGCTGGGGGTTGCCTCTTGTCGTTGTCAGGGCCAGCGGGCTGCATAGCCATTCCCAGGCCCTCAACCTTCGGCCAGCCCAGTGCACAGCGCACGGGGGAGACCGAAGGAAAGCTGCTTTGCTAGAAACTGAGACTTGTGCTCTCGCTAAGTGTTGCTTGGGGATGAAGTGTTTGCGTGGCGCAGGCTGCACCGATTGATATCTCCGGACCCCCGCTGTCTCCCGAGTTCTGTGAGTGGCCACCAGTCCCCTTGCGTGCCAGCCGCTGCATCTGCAGTGTTTTTTTGTGTGCTTGTGGGAAGGGAAAGGCATCAACCGCACAGTCAGCTGGCAGTGTGTGGCTCTCTGCTGTCTCTTGCGACTGCTGCTGGTCGCACGCAGCCTCGGAGGACGAAGAGGAGAGGCACTCGGCTCCCGGAACGCAAGGCCTTCTGCAGCGAGGCGCCTGCGTGCGGATAGGGGAGACAGACCTTCTTACCAAGGCGAAGTTGCAGAAACAGGCAGAAATTTCCACCCTTGAACAAACCTGTGAGCGCCTCTCCTCCCCGCAGTGCCTTCCTGTCTGCTGTCCAAAGACTTGTCTTCTTTATCCCGGCAGGCCACCATCGCCCGCATCCTGCGATTTTATTGTGTCTGTACAGCCAAGCAAAAGGCGGAGTCTCACAGCCCCAGCAATGCCAGTAGCTCCTTGCACAAACAAGAAATGAAGGCTTTGCTGCCGCTGCTTTCCGCCTCCGGGAAGCAAGCGAGAGCTAAAGGTGCGTCTCCCCAGGCAGCACCCCCTGCAATGCGTTTTTTGAGCAAGGGAGGCTGAAGCTGCATGCACTGAGAGACATGTGGGTGCAGCGTCACTCCTTTGTCTTGATTATGGCTGTCTTTCTCTCCAAGGGGCGACTTGTGCTGCATGCGGTTTCCTCACCTGCAGGCCGCTCTCCATCAAGGAAAGGAGGGATGCTAGACAGCCAAATCTCTCTGGTCCCTTCGGCCTCAGCTGGTAGCGCAAAGGGATCCTCCAAGCTCAAACCCCAGTCTGCATCCTCAGCACAGGCGCATCCGAGCGTGCCAGAAGCAGCCGCAGCCACTCAGGCCCAGCGGCAGCCGTCGCAGAAGCAACTGCCGCAGCTGCCACTGGCAAAAGGGGAGCAGATGCCCGCCCGTCAAGGCTCCACCTCTGTGCTGCCGCCTTCTCTTGCCAAACTACGAGAGCCAACGGCTCCCATGCCAGATCTCTCAGCCGCTCCCAATCTGCTGGTCAGCCAGTCAAAAGCCGATGGCCCTCAGCCCAAGTCAGATTCTGACTTTCCATCATCGGGACTGCCGACTCTAAGGGACGAGTCGCCCAAGGCAAACGCAGCTAAGGCGACGCCGGAGGCAAAAGGGAAGGAAGCCTCAATGCCTCCTAAGAAAGAAGGGGATCAAAAAGAAGGCCAAGATGCGTCCACGAAGACATCGTCGACTAAGGCTGGAGACGATTCCTCAAAGCCCCCCGAAAAGGTGAGAAAGATTTCCTTTATGATTCTTTGAAAAGTTTAGCGCGGATGAAGAGGCATCATCGCCTCCTTCCTTATAGCTTTTCAGATATGCATGCGGGCTGACTCTTTTTGTCGTGATTTGCAGAAATCTTCTTTTGAAGAGCCTCAAAGTGCGTCGCACATATGGGAGGCACGTTAGAGAGGCTTCTGTCAGAGAAGTGGAAAGACAGAGCAGCAGGGATGGTAGATATGGCTGCTGGACCTGTTTGGCCACTGTCACTGGTGTGTCTGCATGCAGCCCGAACACCAGTGAAATTTCGCATTTCCCATCTGAAGTAAGCCGCCATTGCTTCACTCCCAATGGGCTGCTGCTCCTGGGCCTGGCATTCCTTTCGGCCACGCCGCCTCATAGGGTGGCTCTGATAGCTTCTGAAAAGTTGTGGATTTAGCTGTTCTCTGGAAAGACACGGTAAGTTCAGTTGCTCTGCCTTCATGCAGGTCCCTTAACTTGCAAGACTCGGACGAGCGGTCATTCCAGATCGTTCTCCATGGGGCTGACGAAGACCCTCTGGTGCTTGTAAGCTGCCCATACACCCAAAAACCTCTTGTGGCCTTTGCTTTGGAATGGGGGGCAGCTCGCTGGGTTTCTCTTCGCATTGTGGCTGCCCTGCCATTCTGTGTTTGGGAACGCCGCAGGCCAAGCAACCCGGGGGCCTCGTGACGGAGAGACACACAGCCATTGCAGATCCCAAAGGAGGCCGCTCGCGGGTCTGCCGTTTCGGAGAGGAAGTGAGGCTGTAGCACGATTACCACAAGACTTGCGTACACACGTCTACATATATAT
>NPHX01000157.1:6482-20248 GCA_002271815.1 Eimeria falciformis | reverse complement strand
CCCCCGCCAATTGGGGAGAGCCTGCACCAGACCCTATGGCCGGGGGGGCCCCGGGTTGGGGCGGAGATGAGGCTTGCTGGGGGGCCCCCAAGGAGGGCCTGCCGGCTTATGAGCAGATGGAGAGCTGTTTCAGAGATTTTTGTTCCCGCTACTTACCACCACAAGAGTTAGGGGTTTCTATGGAGAGACAGACGATTAAGCTGCTGCTTTCGCATGCACAAGGGGAGGCTTTGCTGCGGCGAGAGGCGCCGAACCCCCGCTTTGGATCGTCTCCTCCACCCAACACCCTTGACAGAATTAGCGAGCTCACTGGCTGTCACGTGCGCTGCTTTGTTACACAAGAGCCGGTGGCCCAAGGGGCCTTGGGTCTCCCACCACAGCAGCAGCAGATGGTGTTGGTCTTTACGGGGCCTCCCATAGCAAACAGCCTGGCGGTGCTGCTTACCCAGGCCCGGCTGGTTGAGGCCTAAGAAAGGAGGAGACGGTTTCTGCAGCAGCAAGCTCACGAATTGCTGCAGCAGGAGGGCAATTTGGCTGCTTTGAGGGAGGCTCTGTTTGTCTGTGTGACCTCTGGGAAATGTGTGGCCCTTGGTTTGAGTCAAACTGGCTGAATTTTGGCTTGTTAAAAAGAGATCTATGCCCCTACCAGGCCACTCAGTTTTCGGTTATCTTCTGCAAGGTCGCTGTTTAACCCATCGCCTATCTGCGTTTAAACCGTTTGCTATTTACAATTTATTATTTATTTATTTCTATTTATTCTTTAGCTCGGGGGAGCTCGCTGTGGCGGTTGTGCTGGCTCGGCGCATTCTGGAATTTGCAGGCCGCCGCTTAGGGCTGCCTTTGCTGCTGCTTTCTGCCGTTGTGTAGGAGAAGGGAAACAAATTCTGGCTCTGGCTGCGCATGCAAAGACAGTGCACTGTTGCTAGCAAATCGTTGAGGAAGGGCACAAGAGGTTTCAGGGCCAATCGGTGGTTTGCAGTGTACAGACAGCGTGGTTGGCAGGGCGAGATAGTTCGGAGGCCCTCTGAGATGTTTGCTTAGCTGTACGTACAGCCAGCACAAGAGCTGCAATTCCCTCCAGCGTCCGCTTTGTTGGACAGAGGAGGAAAATGGAGACAGCAGCGACTCGGGTGCCGATAGCTGCGCTATTTGTTGTCTGGTTGCTGGCTCACAAGCAGGAGAATCGTACTTGCTGCTAGGTGTCTCCTCAATGCGTGCCATTCACCGCTAGGTGTCTCTTCAGGAGTAAGAAGGCCTTTGGTCTCAGAGTTCTGGGGAAAGCAGAGAGGCTTCCCTGCTGCATGCAGACTGTCAGTCACACTAACAAAGAAGAAGGCCAGAGGTGGGGGCTGTCTGACAGAAGAATGAGTAAGAGCTTACGGGGTTTAACCCTCGGCTCTCTTCTGGCTTGTCAGCACCTGGGCGTCCCCAAGGCATGAACTGCCAATATGGGGCAGGAGCAGGCATGCTGGAGTGTACGTCCAGTATGTGCTAAAGAGTTTACGGCTACCGACGCGGGTGCCTTGGGTCTCCTTTACGAATTTGCTGTCGCCTCTCTAGCTGCGAGGAGAGCTCCTTGCAGCAGCTTGCTCCTCCTGCAAGCCCTAGGGCTGCTGCTGAGGTGCCATTGCCGGTAATCAGGCTGGACGAGGAGACAGACGGAGCTGCTCCTCGGGCGCAGCACGGGAAGACACACCTGGGGCTGCCCACAGCAGCAGCGGCTGCAGCGGGGTGTCTCCATATGGCGTGCCTCTGCATGCAGGAACTGTAACGTAGGGACAGGGGCAGCACTGGACAGGAGAGGGCGACACTGACGGTTCTCAGAGAGACTTTCTGCAGGTTTGTCTGGGGTGTCTTTCCGTCTGCTGTGGGTCCCTTAATGGCCCATTTCATTAGAGGGAAGTTTCATTTGTGGCTGCATCTGGAGACAAACCTCTTCTTGAGATCAATCCTTTGCACTATTCCGCCACACACATTTGTTTTTTTGCCGGTCGGCTTTAATTTCTCCGGCGTTTTTAGGTTTTTAGTGGTTTTATTAAATTTGCATTTGCTTGGCTTTGAGTGACTTTGCCGCTGTGCTTGGGGCGGCCTTCCCTGTCAACGCACCCTGGGGACACTTTGGGACAGCTGGCTAGTTTTTGTCATTTCGCAAAGCTGTGAATTTCAAAAGACCCTTTTTGGACTGTACAGGTTCAAGTTTCTTTGGCTCTGGTTCTTCGGCTTCTTCTGGCCTTGGTTTCCCTATACCCGACGCGGTTGTCTGCTTTTGCTTTTTTTTAGTCTCCAGAGTAGAGATAAACAACTAATGGTTTTTTATGACCGAGGTCTCTAGCCCGTTTCTCCTGATTGGCATTAGTGGTTTAGATACCCGCTTCCTCTTCAGTGCAATTGAATGTCGGAACTCAATTCCTATTCAGAGGTTTGTTTCTAGCAATTCCTCGCAGTTATTGTTAAGGCAAGGCGATGGTTGGTTTCGTATGGTGGAGGCCAGTGCAAATTTTGGGTTTCTATGGGTATATGCCTGTCGGTGTTTGTGTGGAAACGTCAAACAATTTTTCATTGAATGAAACTATCTTATACATGAAATGTTTTACTAAGTTGCTTGGCTTAAATTGAAAAACAACCCAAAGGGTGGGTGTAGTGGCGCAACAGACTACCTTATCCTGTTTAAGGTTCACGACAGTTGTTTTGGCTTTTGCTCATAAAAAACAAAAACAAATTTTATAATTTTTTGTTGGACAGAAAGAAAGAGGATTTCATCTCAAGCGGAGAGTCCTCCTTCAATCCTCACACGCTTAAACGTACAAGTTCTTGGGAAGGCGCTAAACAAAGGTTAACTTTCTTTCAGGAACTCCAGAGACTAAAAATTATAAAAGGTTTTTGCAGAAATGCAAAAATAAATCTTCCATTTATGTTTCATCCACAAATCGTTAGGCGGGCCTGGACACCGCACGTGTGTCAACAAAAATGTGAATGACTTCTGATAATTACTGCAGCATACGTCAGAGCTGGTAGAGCAACTTTAAGTCCCAAGTTTAAAATTAAAGAGAAAAAGTTTGATATTCATTTTTTCTCCCTAAAATGCTCGTCATACACCACTAACTAGCCAGAGTTGCATGCTGTCAGCGTGGGGTGGCCAACCTGACCATCCCACAACAACGCCCGTCTGCACGAGCCCATGTCTCAGGGTGCTTTAAGAGAAAGAGGGATAAATAAACACACCCAAGAACTGGAAATTATTATCTTTCGAGAAATTATTATCTTTTGGTAACTACTATTTTTAGGATTTCTTTAAACGGCATTTTGGAATACATGTTGTCCTTTGGCCAGGCCAGAGCTCTCCTGTCTCTAATGCAAGGGTTGGAGGTTACAGATGTGCAAATCTGATGGAGAACAGTCGGGATATCTACTAGGCAGGGGGCGCTCGTGGGCTTTGGAGCACGCATTTTAGCTAGGCCCTTCTTCGCCTTATTTTCCTGCGTTGTGGGCAGTCCGTGGAGATGCCTGTTGAAATCAAAATATTTAAGGAAAATAAATAACTATATAAAGAAAACTTGGTGTAATTATGCGCGTGCACTTTATAAAAGTTCCATGCCTGTAGGCACACAGGAGCAGAGCACATCCCCTTAGGGGAGTCTGCCACCGCTTTGCCTTTCGCCGAGGCTTTTAAGGCGTAACTCGACCAGCAGGATACATCCATATCTGTCTCCGTCTCTGTCTCCCTCTTTGTATAAGTCTATTTCTCCCTCTCTGTATCTGTATAAACCTCTGCCTCTTTGTCTCTGTCTTCGTGTGCCCACTCTCTGTCCTTCCGGTAAGTATATGGGAAGGCCAGCGAAGGACAGCAAAGTGGTCGTCATAAGAGAAGTAGTTACGGCACGCAGCAGACAGAAACGCCGGATAAGGGGAGAAAAAGAAAGGAGACAGGCAAGGGAGGCCCTCCTGTTGCGATGCGCTTGGCCAAGACGGATTGTACAGAAGGGAACCTCGTGTTCTGTCAGTCTTCCTGCCTGGGTCTCCTCTCTCTTTACATTCTCTTTTCTTCTAACTTCTCAGTGCTTCGGTGGTTGCTGCTTCAGCTCAGGCAAAAGCACTGGGAGGGAACGTCGCCTTAAACGTCCCGTCTTCCACCATAGACTTCAGCACGTCCACGCCACCCACAAGCTCCCCCTAAACAAACAAATAAAAAATAAATAAACAAAAATAATAAACAAACAAAAATAATGAACAAACAAATAAACAAATTACACAAACATAAAGAACAAATAAACAAATAAATAAAAAGATAAACAACTAATCGAGGAATAAACAAAGAACAATAAAATAGAAAACAAATAAACAAATAATAATAAACAAAATAAACAAAGAAGAAACGGGGTGAGTGGAGACAGAAGGACAGACAACCACATCCAGGCAGGGTGGAGACAGCGCAGCAAATGAGGCCAAAGCCTCACGCCTCACAAGCCTCAACGCTTGATGAGCTGCGCAGGAGGGGCAGCCGAGTGAGGCCACACAAAGGAGACAGTAAGACACAGGGAGACAGACAGACATCAACACACACATAAAGAAGGAAAGAGACAGAGGTCGAGAGAGACAGAGAAATGACAGGCATAAAAACAGAGAAAGACAGAGAAGAGGCATTGAGAAAAAGAGAGAGACACAAGAGAGATGGACAGGAGGAAAGAGACAGAGAGACAGAAATAGAAAGAGACAGCGAAACTGACAACAGACATACAAACAGAATGACGGAGAAAGACAAAGGAGAGGCAGAAAGAGACAGGAGGAAGAAAGAGATAAGTAATAAGCATAATCAACGCAGAGAAGGAAACCGCAAGCAACGAGCTGCCCTTACGTCAATATAAAGCTGGGGGTAAGTTGGCCAGTCTGAAAACTTCTTCAGCCCCTCGCGCACCTGCAGCAAAGAAAACACGAGCGGCTGCCACTATCCTACATCCCGCCATTCGCAGCAGCAGCAGCAGCAGCAGGAGACAGCAGTGGCAGCAAGGAGCGTAGGAATGGCAACAGCAGGAAGAGACGCTGCAGCAGGAGAAGACAGCAGTTGCAGCAAAAGAAAGCAGCGCAACAGCAGCAAGAGACGCAGCAGCAGGAAAAGGAGGAAGCGCAGCAGCAAGACGAGACAGCAGCAGCAGCAGCAGGAGACACTGCATGTGCTAAATGAGAAGACAAACGGACCGCTGGATCATCGAAAATATCAAACGTTCCAAAATTCTTTACGCCCTGCTCTTCGAGCAATTGAAGGATTTGTTTGCTGAATCGGCAGAAAGGAGCTTCTCTCTTTCCCTTCATAAATAACATAACTCTTTCCCGCTTTACCAATGCAGAGAGACGCGCATGCAACTCCTCAGGGGTCTCCACTTTGCCAGCCACAAGCTGCTCCTGCAGCGCAGCTGCTGCTGCTGAAGACGAAGCGGAAGAGGAGAGACACTTCAAACAAGAGACCAACGCGGGAGTATCGAAACCCACCAACTGGCCAAGGTAAGACGAACCCTGAGGAGACAGAAGGAGACAGGAGGAGACAGATGCAGACAGACGGAGACAGTGACCCAGAGAGAGACAGAGAAAGACAGAGAAACAGAAAGAAACAGATACAGACAGAGATAGACAAAGAGAGACAAAGAGAGACAAAGAGACAGAGACAAAGCGAAAGAGACAAAGAGACAAAGAGAAACAGAAAGAAAGAGATGGACAGAGAGAGAGGGAGGAAGAATGAAAGAGATAAATGAACAGAGAGAAACGGCGAAAGACAAACGAGACAAAGTGGAAAAAGAAGAGACAGAGAGACAGGCAGAGCGAGAGGCCTAGAGACAGAGAGAGAGACGAAGAGATATGCTGAGAGAAACAGACAGGCAGAGAGGAGACAAGCAGAGAGAAGGAGACACTTCAGTAGATACCCAAAGGAAGTTGACTGTGGGGGTTCTGGTGACGTGCGCATTTGCCCTAAGGCACTGCGAAGCCGAAGCGGCATTCACTGCGGCCAACGAGACAGACGAAAAATCCTAAGGAGACAAAAGGAGACAGCAAAAGGAGACAAATGAAGAAAATAAATACACACTACGATATTCACCGAGACAACAAACATACATCCCGCGAGGAGACAAAGAGACGGAAAAGAGACAGGCAAATTTGGTATTAAAAAGGAGACATCCAAAGAGATCAGCAGCAACTGGAGAGAGGAGACAGGAGACAGTGCAGACATGCAAAATGTAGCAACAATAAAGACAATGCGGCAGGAAGAGAGACGGCAAGCCAGAGACAAAGACAGGAAGACAAGAGAGGCTAAGTGGCTCCGCCTCATCACCTGCTGCAGCATCGGCAGTAGCTGCAACAGCTGCTCTGACGGAGGGTCTCCAGGGGAAAAGAAGAGTACCGCCTTGGGGCCCTCGCGCTGAGAGAAGGCGCTGTAGGCAGCAGGGTCTGTGACATCTGCCATTGCATCAAGCAAAGAAAAATTGAAGGAATTTTGATAGTCTCCTTAATTGAAGTATCTGCCTGTCTTCTGTTTATTTGCCTGTCTCCCACTCGGGCTCTGTCCCCTGCCTAGGCTGCACAAAAAACGCAGGAAAGACAAGCACAGAGTGTCTCACACGAAGAGACCAGAAAGGGCAGACACCCGCGATGGACATACACCCCAACTCGCAACACAGGCATAGCAACATTCAACGCTAAGACACCAGCAGCAGCAGCAGCAGTGCGAGGTCGGTCTGAGAGAGGAAGAGGAGAGACTGCTCTAAGGATGAGAAGCCGCAGAATCGATGGAAGGAGACTCGCTAGCAACAGAAAAGACAGCCTTCCTGTCTTCCCCTCTAATCTCTGGTGTGCCAGCAAAAAAACCAGAATTTAATATAAATTAATAAAGATAAATTCTGCATGCAAACGAAAGAAGCAAAAGGCAACTGCAGCCCCCAGTAGACAAACCTCTTGGGAGCAGGCGTTTGTGGGTAGAACACTTCTGGGAGTTCTGCGCAAGCAAAAACAAGCTGCCTCTTATTTGTCTGAAGAAATGCTAATGGAATTAAATATCATTGCAAACCATTCAACATAACAACGAGATGTACATACACGCCAGCCCCGAAGCCCCAAACGATTGTCTCCTCCCACACCACACCCAAGGCTCACTCTGCGCCTTCGTACGGAGCCTCTGAATACTGGTGCTTCTTCGCACTTCTTCCAAGCGCATGGAAAACCCTAAATTCTAAACCCTAACCTCTTAAACCCTTAAAACTTGAGCCCCACACCAGAAGTCCTCAGCCAGCAGATCGTTGTGCTGCTGGAGCTCAGAGAAGCGGCTGTGAGGGCAGTAGGCTGCGTTGGGTTTCATTTGGTTTTGCTTTTTGTTTTTTTGCCAGGATTCGAACCTGCGCGGCGTGCCGTGCTCAGCTGTGAACTGTGGAGTATCAGGAATATCCGTTCATACAGGAAAGAGTGGGATATGCGGAAGATGTCTCTCTCCTTGACCCATCGGCTGTATGCCATCGCCCTGCTGTGTCTCTATTTCTCTCAGTACGACGCAGCAGCAGTAACAACAGCAGCTGAGGTGTTTAATGAGTCTCTGCCCTTCCAAGATCCCTTTGTTAAACGGGAGCCTGAGCACCACCACCTGCGGCAGGAGCGGCAGCCCTCACCAGAAGACACGGAAATTTGCACACAGAACCTGCGGGATTCTCTGAATGCGGCAATTTCAGAGATTATTGGTGAGTCTGCTTCTCACAGTCTCGTTAGTAAGGAGGGCACAGAGTGGTTTGCTGGCGCCTGTACATGTGTATATGTTTATAGGAGCAGAAGACGAGCTTTTGTCTCTTTCAACTGGCCTCGCAGAATGCCTGCATAGAAGCTCGTGTGCCTTAACATCTTTAGCAGCTGATTAAGTAATTATGTGTCTATAGCCATGTGGAGCTAAGCGCCCCTCTTGCCTGCAGCGCGTCTTCCAGAGACAGGCAGAAGGACAGCCGCCAGGGCAGAGGAGCCGGAGACAGCCGCTGCGTGTGTCTGGCTCTCTCTGTGTGTGTTCAGGATCGCGGGAGCTGACAGAGTATCTGCTGCCCCTGTGGGATGAGGGAAGCTCGTACGTGCCGGTTCTCGTGTGCAACCCCTTTGTCTCTACCTCGAGGGCAGCTTCTGTGGCCTGGCCTACCAAGAAAGACTTGCTTCCCGACGATCTTCTCGGCACAATCCTTAACCGGGGAAATGTCGTTGTTGCTGGCATTGGCAAGGATGTCGATGGAGAGATGAAGAGGCTCCACAAAGGGAGCGCCGGGAACTTCACTTTGGATAGGCCTACAGGTGCTTATTGGGTCTCCTCGTCTGTCTCTTTTGTGTCTCCTTGTCTGTCTTTTGTCTCTACGCATCTATCTCCCCTTCCCTGGCTGTCTCCAGTGCGGTTTCTCTCTACGACTGTTAGTCCCTCTGTCTCTCTTCTGTCTCTATCTGTCTCTTTCTATATAGATATGAAGATAAATAAACGTTTAAACTAATAACTAAATAAATGGATATAAATAGAAAAACAAATATATTTATATTATGTGTATATAAATACTAACTACAGATGTCTGTCTCTCCTTAACCGTCCCGTGGTTTCTAGCCTGTCTCCACTTGCCGTGGCTGCGTGCCCACATTTCTCTGTGGGCTGCCTTGTTGTCTCTTTCTGTCTCTTGTGTCTCTCAATGGCGTCTGATGCGTAGAAACGGAGACAGCCCGCCCAGCAGGTGTACATACACCGCGCGATCCTCTCTGCTGCTGCTGCTGGTGCTGCTGCTGTCTCTTCAGGCTTATTTCCCGACTATCTCCGCGCCATCTGGCGAATCATTGGCAAGCGCTTTGGAGCCAGTGTTTCTATCACCTACAAGTACTATCCAAGTGTAGAGACAGCGCAGGCTGCTGTTGCCTCTGGAGAAGCCGACATGACGGATATCTACTTCCTCCTGTCTCACCGCAACAGGGGGGCCAGCGTCCCGGGAAACATCAACATCGCAAACCCTCTCTCATTTCTCTATATGACCTGCCCGGTGTTGGGGGCCACTCTGCATGTCTACACAAAGAAGGGAGACACTCGAACCTTCGAGGCTCTCATTAATTCTATCACGCAAGGTTATCTGCAAAAGGGTTAGCAGCTTATCTTCTGTCTCTCCTGTCTCCTCTCTTGTCCTACTGTCTCCTTTCTGCCCTTGGAGCTTCCCGTTGCTGGTCTGCCTCCTTGTCTTTTTTCTTTGCCGTTTGTCTCTCCGCTGGGGAGACGTGCGTGTAGCGGGTTGTGTCTGTCTCTGCCTCTGTCTCCAACTTTCTGTCTCCTTTCTCCTGTACGATGTCGCAGATTTGGGCAAGAGGACAACAGTCATTGTCTCCTCCGAGGAGCTGAGGGAGACAGTTGCTCCGATCCTTCCTGAGTGGACTACCATCCAGCTGGCAGACAATAGTAAGGAGTATCTGCGCCTTTTGTCTCCGTCTCTCCATTTGCTCTGCCTTGTCTGTCTCCTCTTGCTGTATCTCTTTGTCTCCCTCTCCTGTCTCCGTAGCTGCCTCTCCTCTGTCTCCTTTCCCAGCACTAATTTTTTAATACTTTCCATATGGCTGTCATAGTGGAGCGTCGTAGAGAAGCAAGCATTGCGAATGAGTCTCTCCGTGTGTCTCTGTTCTGTCTCTGTTCAGTGGCAGCAGCCCTAAGTATTGTGGCCTCTGGAGGCGCTGCAGCAGCAATTTTTATGGGTCCCGCCTCCAATATCTCTTTGCCGCCTGGGGTGTCGCGCAACCCAAAGATTGATGTCATTCTCGCCAAGGGAAGTTGGGTCCGCAGAAGCCGAAGTGTGAAGTGCTTAAAGAGAGAACACAGCAGAGATCTTGCAAAGCGACCAGCTAGCTACCCAGCTGGCAGCAGTAGCTAGCCACAGTAGCTAGCCAAAGAATTTGCTTGCTAGCTAGCTACACTGCTAGCTAGCCAGCTGGCTACAACAATATGAGATACTGTATCAAAAACAACAGCGGCCTCCAGCAGCGGCAGTTTCTGCTGCTCGGTGTTGACTAGGCTGCATGCAGGTCTCGTGTCGGTACACCACACGGCAAGGGACCTTCCTGGCGTCTCTTCTTCCAGTTGCCCTCCGCTATTTGCGTGTATTTGTGGATTTGCTGCTGCTGCTGCTGCCACAAAGGCTATGCGGGATTTTGTGTTGGCTTTGAGGTGTATGTACAGCCGTAGTGCGTGCGCGCATTTACTCGTAGGGGCGTTTGATCTTCCGCCCTTGGGTGCCACTGCAGCAGCAGCAGCTCTTTTTGCTGCATTGGCAGCAACTCTTATTGCTGCTGCAGTTGCGGCTGCCTTTGCTGCAGCCAACTGCTGCTGCAGCTGCCGCAGCAAACCAAAAACGAATTTAGGCATCCTCCTTTTAAGGGCTACAGAGAAAACAAAATCTCAGGGGTGCAGCAGCAGCAGCAGAGTGCTGCCTCAGCTGCTCGTGCTGCACTTCAGTTGCAGTCTCCCTAGTTAGTCTCTAGTTTACTGCAGCAACTGAGCAGCAGCAAGCGGGCTGCAGTGGCTATAAGAGTTTCCCTTCTGAGGGCAGCGGGCCCGCCCCCACTGTCTCCCTCAACTGCCGGCTCCCTGCTGCTGCCATCTGCAGCAACCCTATGAGACCTGGCTGCTGCTGCTGCTGCTGCTCTTCGCAGCAAGGCCCTGGCGGCTCAACTGCAGCACCGTCGTACCGACAAGCCTGCAGCGACTCGCGCTGCACTTGGTGCTGGTGCTCTGTGAGGAGCTGCTGCTGCAGCGCCAGCGTAGCAGCAGCAGCAGCAGCAACACTTTCACTGCCTCCACAACTGTTATCGTCGGCTGCAGCAGCAACAGGCAGCAGCTGCAGCGCAGAAGTGTCTCCCGCCACGCAGCACTCTGGACCCAGTAGAGGAACCTCCGTTAGTTCTTGCGGCTGCTGCTGCTGCATTTGCCTCAGCAGCAGCAGCAACGTTGGGGGGGCCACGGAGGTGCCTGTACACCCCAGTGGCGACGAACCGACAGGCTCCTGCAGTCCCCACACATACTGCTGCTGCTGCTGCTGCTGCAGAGGGCCTAGTGCTGCACAGGCAAGGGTAAGGCCTGGTTGGTATTGGTGGGGCAGATGCAGCAGCAGCTGCTGCTGCTGCTCGCCAGCACTGCATGCAGACAGTGGAGCGCACTGCCTGCTGCATCCCCGACGCTGCTGCTGCTGCTGTTGCTGCTGCAGCAGCTGCTGCTGTTGCTGCTGCTGCAGCTGCTGCTGTTGCTGCTGCAGCAGCTGCTGCTGCAGCACACCGTGGAGGTGAGGGGCGCCTCTGCTGCTGTATGGCGACCCCAGGCCTGCATGAGCAGCGAAGCAGCAGTGCTGCTGACAGGAAAAGATCTGCTGCTGCTGCAACTTCTGCTGATCCTCCTGCTGCTGCAAGTTCTGCTGCTGTTGTTGCTGGTCCTGCTGCTGCTGTTGCCGGTCCTGCTGCTGCTGCTGTTGTTGTTGCTGCTCCATTTCGTGCTGCTGCTGCTGCTGCTGCTCCTGCAGTTGCTGCTGCTGTTGTGTGTTCCAGGTTGTCCCCAGAAGTATTAGTTGTTGCTGGTGCAGTTGCTGCTGCTGGAGCAGTTGCTGCTGCTGGTGCAGCTGCTGCTGCTGGTGCAGTTGCTGCTGCGGCAGCTGCTGCTGCGGCTGTCGCTGCATCAAATGCGACTGTAGGAGCGCAGCAGGCTGTACTCTGTGTGGACAGGGCGAAGGTGGAGACAGGCCAGGGACTGAACGGTCCTGCCTATAAATTGATGCATGCTGCTGCCGCTGCTGTTGCTGCTGCTCCTGCTGTTGCTGCTCCTGCTCTTGCGCCTCTGAAAGAGGCGCAGTGGTGAGGCCTCTGCGGGAAACAGCAAGGACCCCAGCTGTTCCCGTCTCCGTGCTGTTGCTACTGCAGTCTGCTGCTGCTACTGCTGCTGCTGCTGCTGCTGCTGCTGAAGCGTGGCCTAGGGGCTCTTGCGTGCTGCTGCTGCCAGCAGCAGCAGCATGCCGCAGCAAAATGATGTGCTTTCGGTGAGATTGCTGCTGCTTCCTGACCTGCAGCACTTGCTGCTGCTGTTCTATTTTCTGCTGCTGCTGCTGCTGCTCCAGGGCAGCAGCTGCTGCTGCAGCAAATTGGGTGTCACTCTTTGCCTCAGCAGCTCTTGAGGTGTCTCGGCAGGTTGCACTATACTCTTGTTGCCGCTGCTGCTTGTGCTGCTGCTGCTGCTGCTGCTCCTGCTGCTTGTGCTGCTGCTGCGGCGGCTTGGAGGGGAAACAGTTGCAAGCAGCAGCAGTAGCAGTACTGGGGGCGCCTCTGCAGGTCTCTTGCTGCTTCAGAGAGACGCCATCTGCAACAGCAGCAGCAGCAGCAGCAGCAGCAGCAGGCTGTGAAAGCAGCAAACAGCGGGGTGTCTCTTTTCCACCTTCTGTTGGCGTGAGGCCCTTGAGACTTCTAAGGGAATCAGAGGAGACAGAGCGACCTCGTTGAGATGTACGAACGGCAGCAGCAGCATCAGCGGCAGCAGTCGCTGCTGCTGCTGCCATTGTTGCGGCATGCGAGGCCTCACGAAGGGAGACACTGGGGCAGCTGCAGCGGCTGCGGCGAGTGGGTGCAGCTGCTTCTGCTGCTGGGGCTGCAGCAGCAGCAGCAGCAGCTGCCGCTCTCTTAGGCTGTTGTATGTTGCGGCTGCTAGCTACGTGGCATGGGGGCATTTCCTCAGCAGCAACAGCTGCTGCTGCTGCTGTTTTCTCCTCACAGCGGCACCAGCAAGAGCATGCAGCGGGGGGCTGCCGATGCTGATTCTGCTGTTGCTGCTGCCGCTGTTGCTGCTGTCGCTGCTCTGGCTGCTGGTGCCGCTGCATGTGCTGGTGGCTTTGCTGCTGCTGCTGCCTGAATCGCCATCCAGCTGTCCGCTGCACCTGCTGCAGTTGTTTTGATGCTGGTGCTGGTGCTGGTGCTGCTGCTGCTGCTGCTGCTGCTGCTGGCTGCTGTGCCCTGGTTTGCTGGTGGACCGGGGATAGCCCTCCTGCTGTTGATGCAGGTGTTGCTGCTGCAGGTGTTGCTGCTGCACTTGTTGCTGTTTGAGGTGTTGCGGCTGTCGTTGCAGGCGTTTGTGCTGCACTTGCTGCTGCTGCAGGTGTTGCTGCTGCTCTTGCTGCTGCTCTTGCTGTTGCTGCACTTCCTGCTGTTGCTGGTTTTGAACGAAAAAGGCTGCCCATGCACTTGCTGCCAGCAGCTCCGCATGCAGCAGCAGCAGCGGCAGCAGCAGCAGCAGGCTCTGGGCTGCGCCGCACCAATGAGACGAAACGGCAGGCTTTGCTGCTTGTGCTGCAGCTGCTGCGGCAGTTGCTGCTGCTGCGGGAATTGCAGCTGCTGTGGCAGCTGCTGGAGACACCTGTACCCACACATTTCCGTGTAGAAGCAGCAGCAGCAGCAGCAGTAGCAGCAGCAGCAGCAGCAGCAGCACATGGGAGATGATGGCGCTTGAGGCGCTGCGAGCATCCTCTAGGCAGAAAAGACGCCGTTGCTTTTGCTGCTGGTTCTGCTGCTGTTGCTGCTGCTGCTGATGCAGTTCTTGCTGCTGTTGCAGCAGCACCTGATTCTGCTGCTGCACATACGGGCAGCAGTCTGCGGCGAGGAGCAGCAGCAGCAGCAGCAGCACGGGGACTATCTCTCTCTGCCTCAGCCAACAAGGCCTCCCACAAACTTCCTGCTGCAGTTTCAGCAGCAGCAGCGTTTAATGCAACAGAAGT
>NPHX01000156.1:0-13265 GCA_002271815.1 Eimeria falciformis | reverse complement strand
GAGGCACAGAAGCGACAATAAAAGCTGGGTACTGTGGCATTGGTTTTTCGATGTTGGCTCAGGCCACTAGACACTCTGGCTCTGTGAGGCAGGATTGTGGTTGTTGTGGGTGCATGTGTTTTAATGGTTGGATTGGGTGCGTGGCATTTGGGGGCTACGTGTGCATCGTATTTCAGATGCAGTGACTAGTAGTTCCGATTGGCTGGGGTTATTGGGCCGTACCTCTTGGACCGCGTATGGAGGTTTGTTGTGTTGTTGGATTTTGTTATTGATTTCGTTGTTTCGTGCAAGGTAAATAAGCCTAATAGGGCAGTGATTAGTGGTGGTCGTGTAGCAGGTGTTGGATAAGGAAATATTGTGTTCCTGTTTCCGTTAAACCCTCGCTACTGGGTTTGTTTTCATTGGTTATTCGTTTATTACAGAAAGAGTCTTTTTGCTGCTGCTGACTGAGTAATTGAAAGCCCAAGCACAAGACGCCAGTTTGCTGTTGGCCGCAATTTCCGCTTTACTACAGCTGGGTCCCAGCAGATGACGACTATGGTAGCCACGCAAAAATCACCGCAGTATGGGACATTAGTAGAGGAACTTCTTGCGTAAGTTCTGACGTCTAGTCTGGTTCATCGCGTGCATGTATCGCGCATGAATAACCGAAGATGGCTTCAGGGAGAGGGAAGTGTCGCATATGGACGGACAAGAGACACGGTAGTGGCGAGCTCCGTCGGTGGCAGACATTGTTTGCCAAGAAAATCACACATCACCTGTCGCAAAGGCATGGACGCGGCATTGTTTGTCCCGTAAGCCATTTTCCATACTTGGGTTTATGAACGACACGGAATGAGTATAGTGACACGATTGTACCGGACAAACAGTTACACTCAGAAAATTTGTGCTCTTTCTTGAGATGCGAAGAGATAGCAATAGGGTTATTGTCGTTACTAAACTTTTTGGATATAAGGGGAGCAATCACGCATTGCCTATAGTGAACAAATCAGCTCACCACTAGCGTGGATTTATGTATAGTAATGCTTTTAATTTTTAACTGAGTGGTCTTGGCGAATGCTCTATAAGGAGTGTGATTTCACCACACTCGATTTTATCGCCCTCCATTTCAAGGGGATGTTATCCGTTCTTTATTCTTTAGCTTCTGACTAAGCAGTTAAACACATAGAATTAAGGATTGATCCTGTTTGGTGACCCGAAATTTTAATTTAATCCAACTGGGTTCGAGAAGACAGTGACTATGGCAGCCACGCAAAAGCAGCACAGCTTCACACAACAGTAATGCACCGATCTGTTCCATAGCGCGTCCTGTTCTGCTTAAGGGAAGTGCGTTTCTAGCGCATGATTAACGTATAGGCAGTTGCAAGCAAATGGCAACGCTCCGTTGGAAAGCAGAATGACCGATCATAGTGCCAAGCACCGTCAGTGCCAAGCATTGTTGCTCAAGGGCTCCATTTGCCCCCTAAGCCATTTCCTGTTCTTGTGTTTATGGATGCCCCAAAATGGGTTTGGTGGTGCAATTGCATCAAGGAACTAGGCACATTTAGACAGCTCGCACTGCCAGCTGTTGAAATATGTAAAGACAGCATTCGGCGTTTTGCTCGTTGCTCAGTTTGTTTGGTATAAGGAGATCCATGGCGCGCTGCTTGTAACGAACGATTCAGTTGATGGCTAGGGTGGACGCAAGTATAGTAATGTTTTTCATGTGTTTCTGTGTCGTCAAGACAACTGCTGTATTTGGAGTGGCATTCAACGCCACTCGGTTTCGTCTCATTCCGTTTCAGGGGATGGTATCTGCCCTCTATCCTACAGCTGCTCTGCTGACCACCTGTACACTGAAGTACACTGAACCCCAAAAGCAATCTTATTCTTTGGGCATCCAGTGTGATTTAGTACAGCTTGTGTTCAGCAGATAGCGACTAAAGTGAGCACGCCAACAGACACAGCGATATACAACACTAGTGGACCGATATGTTCCGTAGCGCGTGACTTTTGTCCTTGTTCAGCAAGTGCGTGTGGGGAGGTTGAATCGTCGGAGCCGTTTGCATGCAGATAGGCGCGTGACGATTGCACACAAAAGCACAGATGAAAGTTCCAGGTTCAGTCGGTGATAGGCATTGTTGTCCAAGCGTATTACTGCACATACCTGCCACAAAGGCATACATGCGGCATGTGTTACTCTTGTCGGTCATTTTCTGTCCTTGTGCTTATGGATACCACGAAATGGGTTTGGTGACGTAATGATGTTGGCGAAGCAGTTACGAGGAGCGAAGTCGGCTGCTGTCTGTTGAAATGCGTAGAAACAATATTCGGATTTCACGCGTTGCTCAGCTGTTTGTTATAAGGACAGCTGTGGTAGACGCAAGTATTGTAATAATTTTTATGTCGTTCTGTATCATCAAAGCGGTTGCCGTATTCGGACTGGGATTCCATCCGACTCGGTGCTATTGCATTCCGTTAAAAGGGAATGCATCCGTCCTTTATTTTGCAGGTGCGCTGCTGAGTCGCCAATTGAACCCCCAATAATAGCTTGCTCATTGGCTCGATTTTTAATTTAATATATTTGGGTTGCGACAGGTTATGACCGGGGTAGGGAAACGAACAAGTACTTCGGTACTTGGCATTAGTGGAGCGATATGTTCTGTAGCGCCTGACTTTTGTCCTGGTTCAGTAAGTGCGTGTCTGGCTAATGAATACCGAAAGGCGTTTGCAAGTAGACGTTGACTTAATGCGTCGTTCTTGGACACAAAAAGGCAGATGGTATTTCCAGGCTAAGCAGGTCACATGCATTGTTGGCCAAGGGTATTAGTACACCTTCTTGCCGCACAGGCATAGATGCAGTCTGTGTTTGTTTTGTCGGCATTTTCCTATCCTTGTGCTTAAGGATGAAACAAAATGGGTTTGGTGACAAACGGCATTGGACACACAGGTACGTGCAGCGGAATTTTTTGCTGTCTGTTGATATGTGTAAAAACAACATTTGGGTTTTTGCGCATTGCTCCGCTGTTCGGTGTAGATAAAAAAAATGTTTGTTGGTTGTAGCGGCCAAGGCAGCGGACGGATGTCTTGGACGCAAGAAGGGTAATGTTTTCGATATGCTTATGCGTCGTCAAGAAGATTGCTGCATTTTGGAGTGGGATTCCATCCCACTCGGGTTTATCGCATTCCTTTTGAAGCGGATGGCATCCGGCTTTTATTCTCTTGATATATGACATTTTGAACACGAAAAGGATAAGCTCTCTCGGTCCTTGTCCGTACTTTTGTTTTATTTAGTATAGCTGGGTCCCGGCAGATTACAACTACTGCATCCACGCCAACAATTACGGTGGCATGCGACACTAGTGGACCGATCTGTTTGGTAGTGCCTGACGTATGTCCTGGCTCAGTTCGTGCGTTTCTATGGGATGAATAGTTGAAGACGGTTGCAGCCAGGTGGCAGCGTCACTTTTGGATACACAAAGACAAATGGTAATGCCCAGCTCCGTCAGTAGCAGGCATCGTTGGCCAAGGGCATTACACATCCTTGGTTGCAAAGGCATACTTGTGACAGCTCAATGTCGTGTATACCATTTCCTGTTCTTGTGTTTATGGATGACACGAAATGGGTTTGGTGTAGCAAGAATACTGCGGATCTTGCTACATTCAAGAAAACTTTTTGCTTTTTGTTGAGATGTGTAGATACGCCATTCGGAAATTTGGGCATTGCTCACCTTTTCAGTATAAGGAAGGCAATATAGCACTGTTTGTAGCGAGCGAACCAGCGGATCACTGTGGTGGACTCAAGCATAGTAATGCTTCTAATATGTTGGTACCTCGAAATGGCGATTGCTCCATTTACAGCAGCATTTGATCCAGCTCACTTTTATCGTATTCACTCTCTTCTTCATGGTTTCGTTTTCTGTTCTGCAGCTGCTAGCTGACCAATTGAACACTCAAGAATGAATTGCCCTGTTCTTTATTAGCCAAAATTTCGGATATAGTATATGTGGGCGCCAGCAGAATACGTTTGGGGTAGCTACGTAAACAAGCACGGCGGTATATGGTTATCGTGGAATGATATGCTTCGTAGCGCGCGACTTCTGTTCTGGTTCAGCATGTGCGTTTCTGGCGGGCAAATACCTGAATGCGGTTGCAGGCAAGGGTGAGAGTTGCGCTTGGACGCACAAAGACAGATGGTAGTGCCAAGCTCCGTCAGTTGCAGGCCTTGTTATCTAACGGCATTAAATATGCTTGGCAGCAAAGGCATAATTGCGGCCTCCGTTTTCTCCGTAAACCGTTTGTTCTTGTTGCGTTTATGGACGTAACAAAGTGGGCTGGATGATGCACGGGTAGTAGGTGACCAGTTAAACTTAGGGAATTTCTCTGCCGTTTTGGGAGATGCGTAGGTACAGCATCCAGGCGCTTGGGCATTGCCCAACGTTTCTGTATCAGGAAGGCAATTGCGTACTGCTTGTAGTGAAGGATCCAATTGACAGCTAGCGTGGAAGTGCGTATAGTAATGTTTAAAATGTTTGCTTGTCGCCATAGTAACTGTTGTATTTGGAATAGGATTGTATCTGAACGCCCAAGCATAAGGCGCGATCTTGTTCATTGGCAAAATCTTGTAATGTAGTATAGCTGGTTCCAGCAGATTACTACTACGGTAGCCGCGAACAAGGACTGCGATACGCGGCACTCTTACAGCAATCTGTTCCATAACACGGCTTCTTGTCTGGTTCAGTTTGTGCGTTTCCATCAGATGAATAGCCAAATTCAGATGCAGGTAAAAGGGCAACGTCGCGTTTGCATTGACGACAACAGATGGTAGTGCCGAGCTCCGTCGGTAGAATGAAGTTTTGGCGAGGGTCATGAAACGTTCGTGGCTGCAAAGGTATATTTTTGGCATCCGTGTACGTCATAGGACGTTTCCTGTCCTTGTGTTAATAGATGCCACTGAATGGGTTTGATGGCGTAAGAGCATTAGGCAAGCAGTTACATTCAGGGAAATCTTGTGCCGTTTGGTGAGGTGTGTAGAGACAGCATTTGAGTTTTTGTCGTTGCTAATGTTTTTGGTATACGGAGAGCAGTCGCACACTGTTTGCATCGAATGAGCCAGCAGGCTGCATAGTAATGGTTTTGACGTGTTTCTGTGTGGTCGTGGCGTGTTTTGTATTTGGAGTGGGATTCCATTCGACTTGGTTTTGTTGCATTCGATTTGAACGGGATGGCTTCACTCTTTTGCAGGTGTGCTGTTCAGTGATCAGTTGAACAGCCGACTCTGTGCCCCAAGGTTTTGATGTAGTGTAGCTAGATTCCAGTTTACTACTGCGGTAACCACCCTCACAGGCAAGGCGGCGTAATTCGCTGCAGTGAGTTGTTCCTAAGCGCGTGACCTATGTTCTGGTTCAGCACATGGGTGTCTGGCGGACGAATACCGAAGGTGGTTGCTGGTAGGGGGCCAACGTCGCGCTTGGACGCAAAAAGAAAGGTGGTAGTGCCAAAATCAGTCTGTTTTAGGCATTGTTATTCTGAGACACTACTCATTCGTGGCAGCGAAGGCATACTTGCTGCATCTTTTTGTCCCGTAGCTTATTTCCTCTCCTTGTGAATGGCACGAAACGGGTTTGGATTGGTGAACTAAGCCCATTCAAGCAAATTCCATCCCTTCGCTTGTAATGGGCAGACGCAGCATTGCGGTTTTAAGCATTGCTAAGGTTTTTGGCATAAAAAGAAGCATCACGCAATGCTTGCAGCTGACGCACCAACGGGTGGCTAAGTAGGATGCGAATACACTAATGTGTATCCTCATGGTGATTTGTTGCTTCTGCAGTGGGGTTGCATCCGCCTGACTTTTATCACATTCCGTCTCGAGGAGTTTGTATATCTTTTTAATTCTGCAGCTGATAACTGACCAATTGAACAACCAAGCACAAAACACTAGCTTGTTTGTCGGCCAAATGTTTCGATTCAGTATACCTCACTCTCACAGATTGCTAATACAGTAGCCACTCAAACAAAAACGACTGTATGCACCTCTCGTGGGCTGAGATGTTCTGTATTGTGTGACTTTTGGTTCAGTGTGTGCGTTTCCGGAAGACGGGTACCCAAAGGCGGTTGTAGGTAGAGAATAACGTCTCTTGGACGCACAAGAGCAGACGGTGGTAGTGCCTGACTCCGTCTGTGGCACGCATTGCTGGCCAAGAGTATTCCACATTGCTGGTCGAGGGTACAGCATACTCCTGGCCACAAAGGCATACTTGCGTCATCCGTTTGTCCTGTAAGCGCTTTCCTCTTCTTGTGTCTATGGATGCCACTAAATGGGTTTAGTGACGCAAGAGTTTGGGGCAAACTGTTACATTAGGAAAAATGCTCTGCTGTTTGTTGAGATGCGTAGACAGCGTTTGGGATTTTGCTTGTTGCTAAATTTTTCTATATAATGAGAGCAATCGCGCAGTGCTTGTAGCCGATGAGCCAGTTGACGGCTAGGGTAGATGCATATATAGTATTGTTTTAAATGTGTTTCTGTGTTATCATGGCTATCCGACGCAGTTTTATCGCATTTCATTTCAGCGGGATAGTGTCTTTTATCTATTTGGCAGCTGCGCTGCTGATTGAACAGCTGAACAAGCAGGCATGAGATGCGAACTTGCTTGCTGTTCCGAGTTTTTCATTTAGTGCAGCTGAGTTCCAGTGAATTACCACTACGTCAAGTACGCACACAAGGACGGCGGTTTACGTCACTAGTTGAACAATGTGTTTCATGACACGTGTGACTGCTGTCCTTGTTTAGTTTGTGGGTTTCAATAGCCAAAGGAAGTTGCAAGCAAACGCTAATCTAGCGCTTCGACACAAAAGGAGAAATGGTAGTGCCGAGGTCTATCCGTGCAAGACACTGCTGGGGAAAGGAACTACACATTCCTTGGCCAAAGCCATACTTGCGACATCCATTTCTTCTGCTGGCCCTTTTTTTTGTTTGTGTTTCTAATGCCGCAAAATGGGTTTGGTGTTGCAAAGGTGTTGCGCAGCTGGTCAACTTTTATATATTTTCTGCTGTCTGTTGAGATTCGTACAGACATAAACCAGATCTTATCCATAACTCAGACTTTCTGGTATAGGGAGAGCAATCGTCCACTGCTTGTAGTGGACAAACCAGCTAACGGAAAGCGCGGTCGCAGTTACAGTAATGGTTTTGACATGTCTCTGTGTCGTCATGGCGATTATTGTTTTTTGGAGTGAAAATCCATCCGATTCCGTTTCATTCCATTTCGTTTTAAGGGAATGGAATTTGCCCTCTATTCTGGGGCCGCGCTGCTGTTTGACCTGTTAAACATCCAGCCCTGAGACGACATCCGGTTTGTTGGCCTGTTTTTCTCTTTTAATAAGGGTGGGTTGCGGAATATTACGACTGCCGTAATCACGCAGAGGAGCACAGCGGTATACGACACTTGTGGAATGATCAATTAGTTGGCGTGCGACTTTTGTTCGTGTTCAGCGTGTGCGTGTCTGAAGCATGAATACCCGGAAGCGGTTGCAGACAGAGGACAACGTCGCGCTTGGATGTACAAGGACAGGTGTTAGTGACGAGCTCCGTCGGTGGCAGGCATTGTTGGCCAAGGGCAGTACACATTCGTGCCCCAAAGGCATAGCTGCCGCATGCCTTTGCTCCGTATGCGGTTTCCTCTCTTTGCGTTTGTGGAAGCCGTGAAATGGGTTTGGTGACGCAAGGGTATTGTGCATGCTGCTACATTCACAGCCTCTCCTTGCCGTCTGTTGCGATGCGTAGAGAAAGCACTGAGGTTTGTGGGCCTTTTTAAGCTTTGGTATAAGGAACGCGGTGGCGCAATGCTTGCAAAGGATGAACCAGAGAGCAGCTGGCGTAGACACAAGCATAGTGATGGAGTTTTGATATGTTTCTGTGTTGTCCAGCCGCTTGCTGCATTTGGAATGGGGTTCCGTTTGACTCGGTTTTATCACATTCCCTCTTAAGGGGATGGTATCCATCTTCCATTTTGCAGCTTCTGACTGACAATTAAACGACCAAACATGAAGCATGTGGTTATTCGTCGTCCCAGTTGTTTTTTAGTATATCTCGGTCCCAGCAGATTGCCACTACTGTAAGAACACAAACAAGCACGACGTTACGTTCCATATTTAAATAAAAGCTTTGTTCCCAGTGCGGCTGTGAAATGCAGAAAAACAGTTTCTCGTCTGTGCACACCAGCATTTGCTGCATGATACGGAAACACTACGAAAGGTACTTCGCGACCTCTAATGTCTTTCAATACGTACGTTTTTGACCGGAGGCGGTTGGAGGCGAAGGGCAACGTTATGCTTGGACGTACAAAGATAGATGGCAATGCCGAGCTCTGTTGGTAGCAGGCATTGTTGGCCATGGCCATTGTACGCTCTTGGCTGCAAAGAAATACTTGCGGCATTTGTTTACACACGCTTGGCTGCAAATGCATAATTTTGGCAACTGCTTGTCCCGTAGGCCAATTTTCTCTCCTTGTGTTTATGGATGCCGCAAAGTGGATTTGATGAGGCAAGAATATTAAGCAAGCATTCAGCTGCGGGGAAATTTTTTGCCTTTTCGTAAAATGCGTAGAGGTAGCATGCGGCTTTCCGTGTGTTTCTCAGAGCTTTCGTTTTAAGGAGAGCAATAGCGTACTGTTTGTAGCTAACGCACTAACGTGGAAGCATGTGTACTAATGATTTACCTATGTTTATGTGTCGTCATGGCGATTGCTGTGTTTTGAGTGGAATTTCATCCGACTCAGTTTCAACGCATTCCTTTTCAACGGTATGGTACCTGTCCTTTATTTTCCAACTGCGTTGCTGACTGACCTATTGGACACCTAAATACAAGACGCGATGTTGTTGGGCTGGTCGGAATTTTTTATTTTGTATAGCTGGATCCCACCAGTTTAATGCTACTGTAGCTACGCGCACAAGGACGGCGTGGTTGCAGGGCAGACTCGCAGACTGATCTGTCGCTTAACACATGACCCCTTTTTTGGTTCAGTTTGTGTGTGAAAGCGGTTACAGGCAGAGGGAAGCTGCGTCGCGCTTGGCCATACAAATACAGATTTTAGTGTCGAGCGTTGGTGGCAGTTATTTTTGCCCAAGGACACTACACACTGCTAGTGCCAAAGGCATAGTTTCGGCGCCTGTTTGTCGGGTACGCGATTTCTTGTTTGTGTGTTCATGTATATTAGGAAAAGGCTTTGATGACGCAAGCATACTGGGCAAGCCGTTACATTCAGGGAACGTTCCAGCAATTTTTTAAAAGGGATACGGCTAGTGTTTTATCTGTGGCTGTTTCCTGAGTTTTGCCGTTTGACGGAGAGCAGTTAAGCATTGTTTAAAGTGCACAATCCAGCCGATGGCGATCCGCTAGCCACGCAACACAAGCAATGAGGTATACGACACAAGTGAAGCCATTAGTTCCATAGCGCATGGCTTCTGCTCTGATTCAGCTGGTGCGTGATTGGCGGATGAATACCCGAAGGCAGCTGCAGGCAAAAGGCAGTGTCATGTTGGACGCATGAAGACAGACAATACTTCTGGGTTCAGTGAGTGGCAGGCATTGTTTTTCAAGAGCATCACACATTCCTGGACGCAAAGTCGCCTGTAGGACATGTCCTCGTTTTGTGTTTCTTGGATACAATTAAATGGTTTTGGTGAAGCAACAGTATTGGGCTTTCTGGGCAATTCTTTGATGTATCGAGACGCATAGAAACAGCACTCGGGTTGTTGCGGGTTGATGAGCCTTTCCCGGTGTCAGGAGAGTAATTGCGCGTTGCTTGTAGCGGACGCACCAGGGCACGGCGATGGAGGGCACATGCATAGTACTGCTTTGGGTTACGTTTTCGTGACGTCCTGGTGATTGCTGTGTTTTGAATGGGGTTCCGTCGGACATGGGGTACTCGATTTCATTTGAACGGAATGGCATCCGTTCTATTCTGCACCTGCTGGCTGACCAGGTAAACACTTAAGCAACATGTTCGTTGATCCGATCTTCTGATTTATTGCGGCTTGAGTATTAGCATATTACAAATGCATTAACCACACAAAGAAGCACAATACACTCTATATTTGAATAGATGCCTTGTGTCCAGTGCGGCTGTGAATAGTAGAGGGCAGCTCCTTTTCTGTACGCGCCCGCATTTACTGCATGCTCTGGAAACGGTACAAACATTATTTCGTGATCTTTGGTCTGTTTAAGCAAGTGTGTTCCTGGCGGATGTCCACCTGACGGTGATTGCAGGCAAGGGGCAGCGTCACGCTTGGACTGAGAGGAATAGATGATAATGCCGAAAAATCCATCGCAGGCATTCCTGACCGAGAGCATTTGACATTGTTTGCCGCAACGGCCTGATTGCGGATTTTTGTTGTTTTGTATTCAACCTTCTTTCGTTGTGTTTATGGATGCGGCAATACGGGTGGCGTGACGGAAGGGTGTTGGGCAAGTAGGCAGACTCAAGGAAATTTTGGGTTGCGCCTTCGAATGCATAAAGACAGTATTCCGTTTCTTGCGCGTTGCTAAGCTGTTTCGTATAAAACGAAAGGAATCCTGAATTTTTTGTGCTCAACGCACTAGTGGGCAGCCCATGTATACGCAAGTTTTGGCAAATTCATACGTTTCTGTGTCGTTACGGCAGTTGCTGTATATGGGTGGGCTCCAACCGACTCGTTTTAACTCACACTCCAATACAACAAGATGGTGTCCGTCTTTTATTTTACAGCTGCTAAGTGACTAATTGAACGCCCAAGAAAAAGATCCGGTTTTGTTCGTTGGCCCAACATGTTAATGCAGTATGACTATGCTCCAGCTGATTACGACAAAGGTAGCGATGCGAACAAGTACGACGGTATATGGCATTCGTAGATCGATATGTTCTGTATAGCGCATGACTTCCGTCCGTGTGCAGCACGTGCTTGTGTGGCACATGAATACCCGAAGACAGTTGCAGGCAAAGGACAACATCGCCTGTACGCAGAAAGACAGATGGTAGCGCCGAGCACAGTCGGTGGCAGATACCATTGGTCAGGAGCATTACATATTCCCAGCTGCAAAGGCCTACTTGCGGCATGTGTTGGTCTTGTCGGTCATTTCCTGGCCTTTCTTTTTGTATATGGTACGAAACGGGTTTGGCGAGGCAAGGGTATTGCGCAAGCAAGTATATTAAACGAAGCTTTCTGCCGTCTAGTGAGATATGAGGAAACAGCATTTGAATGTTTACGCTTTGCTCAGTTGTTCGGTATACGGAGAGCAATTGCGCACCGTTTGTAGCGAACGAACAACCCACAGCTAGAGTGGACGGAGGTAGAATACTGTTTTTGATGTTTCTGTGTCGTCATGACAATTGCTTCATTTGGATTGGGATTCTATCCAACTTGGTATTATGGCATTTGTTTTAAAAAAATGGCATCGGTTCTCTATTCTGTAGATGCTGACTAATGAGTTGACAACCCAACGGTGAAAGAAAATCGTGATCTTTGGCCGGGGTGCTTGATTTAGTATAGCTGGTTTCCAACAAATTATGACTCCTGGAGGCAGGCGAACAAGCACGGGGGTCTGCGGCACTAGTCGAGCGATATGTATCACCTGGGGTGTTACTTTTGTTGTGGTACAGCATGTGCGCATCTGACGAATGAATAACAGCAAACGTTGGAAGCAAAGGGCGAATTTGCTTTTGGACGCACAACGACAAATGGCAGAACGTGGTGCTGTTGCTAAGCGCAGTGTTGACAAAAAGCATTGCGCATTCCTGGCCGCAAAACCTAGTTGCGGCATCCGTTTGTCTCATTGGACGTTTTGCATTTTTGTATTTATGGATGCCGCAAACTGAGTTTCGTGACGGAAGGGTATTGAAAAATCAGTTAAATGAAGGACATTGTTCTGCCCTGTGTTCAGATAGGTAGAGACAGCATACGGGCTTTTGAAAGTTGCTCAGCTTTTCCGGTATGACGAGAGCAATTCCGCACTGCCTGTAGCGGATGAGCAACATACAGCTAGGGTGGACGGAGGTAGAGTACTGTTTTTGTATGCTTGTGTGTCGACATGGCAATTGGCTCATTTGGCGTGGGACTTCATCAAACTCGGTGTTACCGCGTTTCTTTCAAGGGGTTGGAACCCGTCCGTTATTCTGTAGATGCTGATTAATAAGTTGAAGACCGAATGGTGAGAGGGAATCGTGGTCCTTGGCTGGAGTTTTTGATTTAGTATAGGCGGAGTCTAGTAGGTTGCGAATACCGTAGCTAGGCAATCACGCACGGGCGTATTGGGCACTAGTCGAGCGATATGTGTCCCGTGGCGCGTGCCTTCTGATGCGACAAAGCACGTGCGTGTCTGGCGGATAAATAATAGGAGCCGATTGGAGGCAGAAAACAAATTCTTTTCTGGACGCACAAGGACAGAGGGTAGAGCCGAAGTGTGGTTGCTAACAGCAGTGCTGGCAAAGCGCATTGAGCACTCCTGCGTCCAACAAGCTAGTTACGAGATCCATTTGTCCCATACGACGTTTTCCATCCTTGCTTAAAGATGCTGTGAAATGGGTTTGGTGACAGAAGGGTATTGTAAAACCAGTTGAATAAAGGACATTGTATTGCCTTATGTTGAAATGCATGAAGACAATTTTGAGGTTTTAGCGCATTGCTCAGGGTTTTCGGTATAAGGAGAGCAAGCGCGCACTGTTTGTGTAGCGGAGGAACAGCATACAGGTAGGGTGGACGGAGGCAGAGTACTGTTTTTGATATGTTTGTGTGTCGTCATGCCAGTTGGTTCATGTGGGGTGCTTTTTTATTGGACTTGGTGTTATTGCATTTGTTTGCGAGAGATGGCATCCGTCCTGTATTGTGTGGCTGCTGACTTATGAGTTGAGAAGCGAATGGTGAGAGGAGATTGTGGGCTTTGTCCGGGTTTTTGATTTAGTATACCTCGCGTCAAGTAAGTTGCGAATACCGTAGCTAGACGAACACATATGGTGGTCTGAAACAATAGCCGACCAACCTGCACCCCGTGACGCGTGACTTCTGGTGTGGTGCAGCATGTGCGTGTGAGGCGGATGAATAATAGGGGACAGTTGCAGGCAGAGGGCGAAATTGTGCATGGAGGCACAGGGACAGATGGCAGAGGGTGTCATTGTTGCTAACAGCAGTATTGGCGAAGGGCATTGCGCATTTTTGGCCGCAAAACCTAGTTGCGGCATCCGTTGGTTCCCACTAGACTTTCCGAAGCTTGTATTTATGGATGCTGCGAAATGGGTTTCGTGACGGAAGGGCAT
>NPHX01000150.1:249769-350789 GCA_002271815.1 Eimeria falciformis | reverse complement strand
GCGCAGGAAAACGGAATGTTGTTTCTACGCATTTCACGAGACGACACAAAATAGCCCTGAACGCAACTGCTTGCTCAACACTCTCTGCGTCTCCAAATTCATTTCACGGCAACAATGAACACATGGAAAAAAAATGGCCTGCGCGACAAGCGGTTGCCGCACAATTTAACGCCAAGTGTATGTAAACGAGTGCAAAAATTGTGCCCTTGCAGCAAAACTATGTAATGCCCATGGCCAACAATACCTGCCACTGACAGTGCTCCGCGCCATTATCTCTCCATCTGCACTCAACCGCTACGTTGTCTTCTGTCTCCAACCGCCTTTGGGTATTCATCCGCCAGACACGCACGTGCTGAAACACACAAAAGGCACAAAATACTTTTCACATCGTTTCCGCATGACGCAGTAAATGCTGATGCGTAGCGAAGAGAAAATGTGTTCTGCAATCTTGCGCTACACTTGACACATCGCTTTTACAAACATAAAGAGTGTATTCGCCGTGCTTGTTCGCGCGGATCCCATAGTCGTAACCTGCTGAAAGTGAGCTGCATTAATTTAAGACATTTTGCCAACGAACAATAGCACATTTCATGCTTGGGCATCAAACTGGTTAATCCGCAGGTGCAGAATAAAGGACGGATACGGTTCCACTGAAACGGAGGGTGATAGAACGGACATGCATGGAATTTCTTCGAATAAAACAATCGCCACGACCCATAGACACAGATTAAAAACCACTACTATTTATGCGTCCGCTCTAACTGTCCACTGCTTCGTTCTGTAAAAACAGTGTGCAAGTGCGCTCCTTATACCCAACAGCTGAGCAACGCGCAAAAAACCACATGCTGCCTCTATGCTCATAAACCGACGGCAGCGATACCCCCTGAATGCAACCGCTTCCCCAATATCCTTGCTTCATTAAACCTATTACGTGGCTTTCATAAACACAAGGACAGGAAAGGCCTTTGGCACAACGCATAGCGCAAGGATGTGTCTGAAGCCAGGAATGTCTAATGCCCTTGGGCAACAATATCTCCCTGTAACGGCGCTCGGCACTATCATCCGCCCTTCTGCATCCAAGCCCGACGATGCTGCTCGCTGCGTGCAAATGCCTTCGGCTACTCCGCAGCAGCACAAGCAGCAGCAGCAGCAGCACAACTCCCACCATAACGCTGTCCCCACATGCAAATATTTTGGGGTGTATACGGAGTTGCTTCGTCTCTGTCCATTTCTCTAAGAAAAGCTAACTAGCCTGTAAACCAAAACTTCCCTAGCCGAGGAGGACCCCTCGCGTGCAGCAGCAACTTAAACCCCTGAACCCTAAACCCGAAGCCGCAGTTTGTTGTTTTGCCAAAAAATAGACAGCAGCAATTCCTCCAGTGTTTGCAAGCCATGGGCCCTCGCGGCAGCAACAGCGGGTCTTCTGAACCGAGAGTGTTCTGGCTAGTCCCCAGCTGTTTCCTTTTGAGGAGCAGCAGGAATGCAGCCTAGCAGCATGTGGATCCCACATGACGGAGACGTTGCTCCCCCGAGCCCCAGGCGTCTCCGTTGCTGCTAGAGACACTTGTGTATATCCAATTTATGCAGCCCTGAGGAAGTGGATGAAGTTGTTTGCTCTAAACTAGAAGAGACTTGACAAGGCGTACAGTAAAAAAGACACTTGCTGCTTCTTCTGCAGCAGCGGCGGGGAGTTTAAGCAGGAGGTGTATGCGTGACAGCTGCAGCTGGCCTTCGTAAGGAACGTGAAGGGCCTGTGGCTTCAACAGTTCGAGATTTCCTTGCCTGGGCTGTGCGGCCTGTTGCAAAAGTAAGTCCTGACACAGGTCGAGCTGCTGCGCTCTTTTTGTTGCCACAGCAGACCAAAGAGCAGCTGTCTTACTCTACAAGGAGTGAAATGCTTATGACCTTGCTAGCCTGCATGGGGGGCATCTGCAACGTGCGAAGCGTCTGCAAGGTGCCTCTTAAGGGATGAAATTTTTTAAAACAACGGACCCTCAGGTGGGGCGTCGGTGTTGACGAGACAGAGGCTGCAGCAGCAGTGGAAGCAACTCTTGCAGCAGCAGTAGCAACTTTTGCAGCACCAGCAGCCGGTGCTGCAGCAACCGCAGCAGCAACTGGTACTGCTGCTCAAAGCGCTGCTGCTAGAATACGTGGAGATAACAGCGCACTCAAAAGCTGCTGAGCTGCGCAGGGCTTCCAGAAACAGCCAAGCAGCATGTACAACAGTTACAGCAACAGCAATTGTTTGCATGCGTTGTTTCGAATCAGTTTTCCCGCGTGCTTCAATCGCCTCCCTTGGAGAATGCTGCTGCTGCAAGCAGTGCGGCAGCAAGTGCAGCACCGGCAAACGGGCGTCAGCCGCAGCAGCTGATCCAGCAGTTAACGGGTGCAGCGCAAGAGCTGATGAAAGCTAATGATCAGCAAGAATTTCTCAAGAGCAGGGTAGCTTGTAGTCTCACACGGTTGAGGCACCCGGAGCAACAGCAGGGTGAAAAGCACCATCTTCCTGTGCACTCTGTTTTGCAGCAGAAACAGAAACAGTCCCTGCATGCATCGCCGACGGCCCCGTAAGAGACAGTTGTCAAGCAGCAGCAGACGCTGCTGTCACTGCAGCCGCATACGCTGCCGCCGCTGCTGTCTCGCTCGGCAGCAGCACCTATGTCTGTAGATATCCTGCCTTGCCTGCAGCGCCCAGATCGGTTGTGTTGCAGCTGCTGTTGCTGCAGCTAGAGATCCAATTCCTTAGCTGTCCGTGTACCCCAGCACCGTTTCTTACTCCTACAATGGCAGTATTGCTGTATAAGTATATCTATATATCTATGCAGATATATTTCTGTGTTTAGAGATAGTTGATAAAGAAATAGGGACACATGCACGCACTTGTTTTGCAAACAAATGGACAAACGCACATATATAAACAAACGTCGAGACCACACGTGCCAAAAGACATTTGACAGAGCTTTCTCTCTCTCTCCGCATATATATATATATATATATATATGCATAAGTATACACCCTATGCACATGCGTAGCAGATTTTCCATCGCTATACATTCTTCAGACTTCGATCCTGAACTAAGAAAAATCAAACTCGTCACGTCCCCCCCAGGGTGCCAATCTAAGTTTAGATTTCGGTGGTTGCCAGCCCAGCGCCATTCGCTAGGATACGAGTATACCAGTAACTTCCCCCCATGCAGTTCGCCGCACGTGGAAAACTAAGACAGAACAAAAGCCAAGCTAGAAACCATGCCTTCGTTTATTCTTCAAATAATCTTGTGGGCGTGGAAATAGCGCACCAAGTAGAAAATACTCACTAGAGTGCAAGCACAAAGCACCAAAAGTTGCAAAACCGAAAACCAAACAACGCGACTATTGATTGCTTCGCTGGTCCGCTGGAACCTCTCTTCCTGCAAACGAAATGGCAGCATACAAAAGCATACTCTCTACAAGTATTTTCACATTAATAGCAAACATAAATACGCATGCAGCTGATAACAGGATCCAGAGCTCTGTGCCACCCAAGTACGTATACTTGCCAAAGTACGGATATAGTACTCACCTGCAGGCGTTCGTAATCGTTCTCAGCTTGCATCGCTTCTACGCGACGGGCGATTGCTTGGAGTTTCAGATGCACGCTGTTCACGTGGTCCTTCTTCGCCAGGTCCTAAAGCAAAAATAAAAGCTTGCAAAAACGCTTCGCATGCACCGAAGTAAGAAAGGGAAAAAGCGACCGGAGTCTTTATGGGCAAACAGATCATTTTACTCTGCAGCCGCTATGCAATACAAACTCATGCCGCTGAACCACTAAGAATTGCCAAACTTACGCCAATGCTAATGTCGGTATCACCCAGTTCAATAGAAAGCGACCATTTAAGCAGCTGCGTGTTGAACCACTTAGATGACGCGCAAGAAATACAGACTTGGTATTCTCCAGTTGTGGCAGTCATATGCGCAACCTTGCCTTCAACGTCGGCAGGCAGGACCTCCCGGCTGTAAACACTGCGCCCAGAGGGATCCTTAAATATAATGCTGCAAGTTACTCCTGCAGGAAAGAAAACAAACATAAAAGCTTCACAGCAAGACTCCACGTGATCGCTTCGAAGGCAGACAGTTAACAAACAGGCATCCTGAGAAACGACCGAGCCGCCGAGGATCTACCAGGATTTTCGTGATTTTTATACGACGCTGTAAGTGCAACTCCACTAGGTACGCTTTCTATAAAGCATTTATCCTGCGATTCCTGCACGTAGAAGTAAGCTGCTCCTGTTGCCCGAGTCAGGCCTAACAGCACTAGCATAAGGAAAAACGGCGGAAAGCAATTTTTCTGCAACATCGTCATTGTCTGCGACAGGAAAAACGCCATAAACCTGCGATATTGAATTCGGTATCAAGATAGCCCAAAATGCAAGAAAAGAGCACAGGCAGCATGCCCGCCTCGTGTCTGCAGCCGGGCGCCTTAAAATGCACCAGTACACACTCCTCGTGCTAATCTATACATAAAGAAAAAGAATGTTGCTAATGCACGTACAATGTCTGCACCAGAAGCGGCCGCTTCTGAACTTGGGATGCCCTACATCATGTACAGCAGCTGCCGTTGTTGCATGCTTTGTTGACTTTGCTGCATGCGGTGTTACGTGCACGTGGCCTCGACAGGTTTCTGCTGAGCTCACTTTTCGCTAAGTTTATTGTGAGGTCTCTTTATGGTGCCTTCTGCAAACGCGGCGCCCGCGCAAGGCGCCTGAATCCTGCAAGTTGGGGAACTCTGCAAAACTCGGGAAACCGTGCAAGCTGGGGGTGCCTGAAACGCGAAGGCGGGTTACAGGGTGCCTCTTAGAAACTGAGAATAAATTATATAAAGATAACGGTTCTTTTGGTGAAGCTTCTGCGCTGTCGAGGGACAGCAATTCGTCGAGCAGCACGGCTGCTGCTCTTGAAACAGGAGCAGCAGCTGTTACGATAGCATTAGCAAGCGATTTTCCGGCCCATCTTGTATCGGTGTGTCAACGAGGCTCTCCACCGCAGTAGCAGCAGATACAGCAGTCGCAGCAGCAAAGCGATGCAGCAGCAGAACTGGTTGTTTTCGAGCTGTCCCTTTAAGAGGCCTTTGAGCAAGGCTGCGCATCGGCTGTCTTTTTTGTAAGCTTAAAAATTAAGAGCATCAGTTTACACCACAACGCTACTTACATCTCCGTGTCAGGCTCTTTCTTTTCCCCGCTTGGTGCATTTGCCTTTCTCTCTCGGTCTCTCTCTGTGTGCCTGTCTTTCTTGCTGACATAGCTTCTCTCTTTTTCTGTCTTTCTCTCCGCCCGTCTCCGTCTGTGTTTCTCCCTGTCTTTTCTCTGTGCCCCGATATCTAGTTTTGCCTTTTGAAGTCTCCCGCTCACGCTGTGTGTCTTGGTCTCTGTATCGCTTGCAACAGCTTTCTCTGTATGTGTTTCTCTATCCATAGTTGCCCTTCGCTTTTTGCTTCTATGTGTGTCTGGCTCTCTTGGTATCTCTTGCGCTGCCTGTCTCTTCTTCCACATGTCTCTTTCTCTCTGCCGCTGCCGCTGCTTCTTTTTTCTGCTGGGTTCTTTCTGCGTCCGCCTGTAGCTTGAGCCCTCGTCACTTTCCTCTGTCTTCCTCTCTTGATATCCTTCTCTGTCTCTCCTTCTCTCTCTGCTTTTCCGTCTCTCCCTCTCTCTCCCTGTCCCCTTGTTTGTCTGTTTGTCTCCTTCTCAACTCTAGCGGCCACCTCAACTCACAAACATCAATAGAAATGCAAGTAACAGAACACAGCTTATCATGTTGCAACACGCAGCTGGAACTACGCCAACCAGCGAGTCCGAGTGAGCGGTTAGAGCGCGAGGCTAGTGACTATCCAGGAAATTTCCATGTGCAGAATTGATCCCTTCAAGGAAATTTCGATGTACAGAATCGATCCTTTCCCCCCACAGTAGAACTGCTCGCCGGAGAGAATCTCGGTTGCCCTCACTCACTCACAGGGATTCCTGCAGCGTCAATCCGAGCATACGATCTGAGCAGCTGGTGTCGCGTTCCCCAACAGGCACATTGCTTTAATTTGTTCTTCAAGACTTCAGAAGGAACCCATATGCAATGACTAGATGCTATAAAGGATTTCACTTCTTGCGCAGATGCTGAAGGAGTAAGGGCCCCGATTTATGGCGATTTATGGAGGTTTTTTGTTTCTTGTCTATGTTGCCTACTGGGTGCAAACGGGCTGCAGCTGTGGGAAGGACGAGTTATTCTCCAGGCTCTATTTCTGTTTGCTTTCAGCGCAAAATCGCACATTTCTATAATGCGCCAGCGCGTTTTAGACTTTGTTCAACTAGCTTTATGCAGGATTAAAGTTCTTGTAGGGCGCTTTACGTCTCTAAAACTTTGGCTTGCTGGAAGATTTAAGGCTGTGTCGGATCCAGGCCTGCCCGTGTTTCTAAGGGGAAAATTATCTAGGGGTTTACTTGCTGGCAATTACTGTTGTTCTTGGGATTTACTTTGTATCAATTACTGTTGAGGGCCTGCTTGTCCGTTTGCGCAAGGCAGGGATTGTATACTATTAGCCTCGACCATTTACTCTATAAATAGCCTACGGATAGGGCTGTGTGGAGGGACGCGTGGGAATACACGCGGGACAAGCAAGCAAATGGCGGAAACTTAAGGCCATCGGGCTGGAGTTGGTAGCATCAAAAGACCTTTCTGCAGCACGCGAGTGTAGGTGGGACTAAGAAAGCCAGTTCCCGCTTAGTCGAGCTGCTTTGCCACGCACTTGGTGTGCTCTTCCAACTTCCAAGCCGACGCAGGGGAAAAGCTGAGCAACTAAGAATCCGGTGTAGTCCCTGGAATATGGCACCTTCGGTGTAGACACAGAATATCGAGAGGGCAGACCACCCCTACTCGATCCACACTGAGGAAAGCGAGACGGGAATCTGGGAACTGTCGGCTCCCACGACACGCTAAAGGTCAGCAAACCCTCCACAGGCAGGAACAAGAAGGCGGATCCCACCGTTCATAATCGAGAGAGACAGCCTCGCGGACCAGCCGTGCCGCGTAAACCAGCTAGGGTCAGAGCGAGACAGGGATTTCCGTAACCTGTACGTAACAGCACGCCTCTCATCTTCTGCTCTGAAACTGTTTTGAGATGCGCTCCTTTGGAGGGCTGGACCCCCAAAGAGGTGGGCACGAGCTGAGGAGCACGCCTAACTGTTCGGCTCAAGGAGGTCGAGGAGAGGGATGACGAGCTCGCGGCTTGGCTGCAGGTAATGGAAACCACCGACAAATGCCCAAGAGCATGTGGGCGTTAGAAAACAAACTGAAGTACTTCCGCAGAAAGAGGGGCAATTTAGGTGCGCGCAGGAAGAGGTCACCTTCATGCATACCTAGCTGGAAGTGACGAGGTGGACAGCAGCAGCCTTTGGACAACGACTGCTGCATCAGCAGGAAGGAGATCTCCACGTCAAACGGGGCTTGCACTGGATTAAATAAAATGTCGGCAGGCCAAGGACCGACGTAGGAGGTCTGAGCTCGAGCGCTTAGAGGAGCTAGGGTTACGAGCTGGTGTAAAAAGGAGCTGAGACCTAAGGAGGCGGTCGAACAAGAAAAAAGCACATATATTAAAATTCAAAATGAAAATTTTGGGTCTGAAAGATCAGCGAGCCCTTAAATACGGAAAGGCAGCGACTGGGCCCATACAACACTGTCTAGGGCTGGGCTAACACTCCTCACATTCACAGCCTAGCCCTTCATCGTAAAAATTACTTACGGCATGAATTAAGATATAACTCTGAGATACAGCGAACATACAAACACTTCAATACCGAACACGCATATAAAAAGCAACACTGCATAAGACAGGAGCTGGAACTGTACATAGTATATGCTTAAAATTGTGGTAAGTCGCTGCATGACAACTGCAAGCCACCTAATCAGTCCGAACGAGTACCCCAAATGCTTTTTGAGTAATTAAAGCACCATTTGTACCAGCACGTCACAAAAGCACGAGTAAAATTGACCAAGTGTGCCCTGCACCTCTTCCCCCCTGTGGGGCCCTACTAGGGAGGATAGGGTTGATTCGGTATATTTCAGGTGCAGCAGGCCAGTTGGGTGGCGTTTAGTAGGTGAAGTCACTTTCCGTACGTATTAAATTCCACGAAATTCTCATAGACGCAAAGTAAGTATATTTAAAGGATTATTGGTGGTATTCGGGTCACTGGAGTAGCTGAGAATGGGGGTCTCAGACGAGACATCGATCGACCAGCGTTTCGATGGGCTGTTCACAACCATCGCCGAACAAGCAGGAGGCATAGAACCGCTTTTCGATTTTTTCTTTGGTTTTCTCTGTCGCAAGACGGACTTCTTCACAGTAGGCCGGGCGGCTTGCAAAGACATGCTCGAAAAATCATTCCAGAAGTGGACACAGAAAGCAAATGAAAGGGAGGAGCGACAACGTATTGAGCGGGAACAAAAAAGGCAACAGCAACGGCAACAGCTACAGCAGCAGCAGCAGCAAGGACACCAGCGGCAGCAACAGCAGGTAGATTTACAGAACCGCCCCAAAGTCGAGGAGTTAACCGAAGAAGAAGAGGCTCTTTTCTCTCAGCCTGCAAGCGTACCAGCAGTTGCAGCATCAGAACGCCCAGCCCCGAGACACCAAAGCTGTGAAGGGGGCAAAAAAGACGAAGACGCGAAATCCGATGCGTCGGATGATGTAACAAGCGCCAAACGTCCAGAGGGTAACGGGGGCTCCACAGACAAGTACTTCTCATTATTTGCCATTTCCGGTTTATATCACCCCTAGTTTATTTTGCCGGTCGTATGTTTCGAGCTCTATGCAGCTGTGCTCGGTGCGGCTTTGAGACGGCAGCAGCAATGTGGGTTGAAATGACCATCCTCGCTCTTTAGGCTTTGGGGTTCATGAATGTGTTCAGATACCGCTGGACCCAGACCCTCGAGGCCGTAGACGTCTTCATTCCCGTCGGCTCGGCTGTGAGGGCTTTGCAGTGTAATGTCAAGATAACAGCAACTAAACTTTGTGTCGGACTCAAGGGGCAACTTCCAATCCTAGGTAGGCAATAAAGAAACACGTGTAGTCACAGCAGGTGTGTGAATAGCCTAAGCTCCGTAATGTGGTAAAACATAAGGATCGAGACCGGGGAAGCAGCCCCGCGTTTCTTTCTCATTTGTTTTTTGTGAGATAGCACTTGTTGTTCACGGCTCCCTCCCTAGGGTCAACCTTCTGTATCGTTTTGATTGATAGTTTGTCACGGTGTGTGTTTGTGCGTTGTTTTGTCAGACGGAGACTTTTCGGAAAAAGTACGTGCAGATGATTGCATGTGGACCCTAGAAGATCAGAACACCATACATATAAGCATCGAAAAGGTAGACAAAATGCGCTGGTGGAGTTGCGTCTTAAAGGGAGACCCAGAAATAGACACAAAAACGATCGTTCCAGAGGTGCGTCTCGGAATCAAAATGCTTTAGGCCTTACGATAGAATACGATAGGTTGTGCGTGGAATGCGGCTGCAGCATAGACTTACATAGCATGTATGCCTGTATCTCTTATACATATGGGTGTATGTACATATACTTGGTGCTGTACGCAGAACTCCAAGCTATCAGACTTGGACCCTGAGACTCGTGCAACTGTGGAGAAGATGATGTTTGATCAGCACCAGAAACAGCGAGGGTTGCCCACTAGCGATCAGCAGCGCCAGGCGGAAATGCTGGAAAAGTTCAAGCAGTCGCACCCAGAACTCGACTTTTCCAACGCAAAAATCAACTGGGGAAACTCCGGCTGGGGGTCCTAAACGTGACGTTGCCCCCCTTCGCCTTCCGCCTGCATTGTGATGAGGGGATGCATTAGGCAGTTGGCCACGGTGCATACTCTCATGAAGGAGCACTTTCTGGTATTTGCTTCGACCTGGGCCAGATGGGCTCTACACCTGCCTCCCCTTTTGCATATCAGGCAAATGGACTTCATGAGCCAAATGCGCTTGGTTGCGTAACTTTTATACGGTTGGATCAAATTGAGGAACTATCATGCGTACTGGGACTTGGCGACAACACTTAGCTCTGTACACTCCCGCTGAGACTGGTTATTGGGCATATTTTGCAAAAGGTCTTTTTTTGGCTAAGCCGCTAGTGGTTGTTGACTCTTCACTCAAGTAATGCTGTGAAGGCAGTTTCTTGTGAAGCAAGAATTCCCAAGAGGGTTGCAGATTGGAGATCCTGTAGTTAGTTATGTATCAATATTGGTATGCGCTAGTAGCAACTTTGAAACAGATGTATCCCCTAAATCGGAGGATGCGGACATCCCCTTTGTAGCATTTTGAGCTTAATGGTACTGCTGAGCAACTTGCAACCCTTTAGAGATTATTCCGCCTGCACTTATATAAACGCATTATGCACAATTGGACAGGGAAGGACGAAATAGATTTGGCCAGATGCAGGCTGACAAAGTGGGGGAGGCCACCGCAGCATCCTCTGACACAAGGGGTCACAGCCCTGAGGCTAGCCATCACTCAGGCTGAGCCTCCAGCTAGGCAAAGGAGCTTATTAATGGAACAATTCATGGACCTAAAAGCACTCCTTTTAAGGTGCCGTGAAATAGCAAACTGAAGTACATTGTGCCTCTTGCCATGCTCAACGGTTCTGCATAAGGCAGGAGTTCGGAAGTTAAACCCTTCTCCCTTCATTTAGGAGTACCTCCTCCCTAGCAATTTGGACGTTCTAATTCTAATGGGGCTATGTTTACTCCTTGAGAGCGGTGTTCGCAAGGGTATATGGAAGAGGCTGACAATACATGCGGCGGAACTATGTCTATGACTCTTTTGAGAGGTTGTCACAAAACTTTCCTACAGGACAAAAGTTAAGCTTGATGGTTCTTCCAGGATAAGGTGGCCCATAAGCACTTTGAAAAATAGAACCTTCCTAAAGGATATTTGGTGGCCTTTCCTTGATGAATTTTGTTTATCACAAATAATTGTTTGCAACGTCCCGATCTGCTCTGTAAATCGCTGATGGGCGACGCTTTTTACAGTCGAATTTTGGGATTTATCTCGTGACGCTCTGCAGACTTAAGAAATAAATTACTTAGCTTTTGGTGAAGTTTTTGTTTGTTTTTTATGAAGTGCCTCTGCAATTTTATGTGACTGCCAAACCCCAAAAGGCCAGTCGTGCTCCCACTCTGCCCTTTGTGCTAAGCAAGAGCGAAACCGTCGCTTGCCTTCCAAAACTTGTGAAATTTTGTTGGGCTTAATTATTTTGGTATTATTGTCAACGGAATTAGCTGTTTGTGTAGGTTAGCCGCATTCACTCTGCCCGTGCCCATGCCAAGACCGTCCAATGGAATAGCCCAGCTGTTTTACCATTTGCAGACGTTTCCCAATTTAATTGATAATTCCCAGCAACTCTTTAATTATTGTATGTAGAAACAGTTTTTAGAAAAACATGGGGAAGGGTCGAATGCTCGTGGTATTAAGGGCTTGTGACGACAAGATTCCATCAGTTTGAAGGCTACGACAAAGCGCCATTCCTGCTCATAAGGGCAGATTTCATTGCCCTTATCGTTTTACTCATACACGAAAAAAAGTCAAACGCAATTTTCTGGCTTCCTTGACCGAATTTCGATGAAGGGGCAAAAGTTTGGCTATGTTGAATTTAAGCTCATAATCAGCAGAAATACAGGCACAAAGAGATGCATTCCAATGGTGTCAGCCACACCCGGAAGTTCGACCTGACTTTACTGCAAAAAGCGCATATTTACGCTTGATCCCAACTAGCATTGGGGGTTCAAAGTGTGCATTTCGCAGCGCCAGAATGCCAGCAGTTTGTGCTCTAGGGCATCAATCACAGCAAGCGTTCTTTTGTTCATGGATAGGCGCTAACAATGAAAGCTCACGGTGAAGCCAACACCCAAGGAGACTGGGAGATGGATTGGCGTGAAAATGCAACCAAGGGCTTTTGGCTAGACGGTCCGGCATTTATTGTCTTCGGAAGACAGCTGGACACCCCTGTCTTGCGTAGTGGAACGGTTATGCTCTTGCTGGACCATCACCAGTCTTCCGCAGTTGAGAAGCCAGCGGGCATGGGAGCACTCGAGCAGCAGTGGCTGAGGCGCTACTGCGAGATTAAAGGAAACTTCCTGTTATATGCCCCACATTCTGATGCTGCTTTCGAAGGGGCTTTCCTACTGGAACACTTTGTGTTCAAGACTTTTTCTTGTTCACGGGCTCTCGCCATAGGGGTAGCTAACAGTTAATCCACAGCACGAGTATCTCTCTTTTCAGCTCCTTTTTTTCTTCTTGATGCATTCCATCATTTTATTTATTGCTTAAATGTCGTTACCAAAGCCTTTCATGGCTAATATTCGCTGGCTTTTTTTTGTAATTTTTGATGCAGATTATTTCGCACCTGCCAACAGATTTAGGCAGTGAAGACTTGAAGGACTCCGTTATCCTTGTGGGTAGGTGCCGACACGATGGGGTTTATGGAAAGCCTGTAAAACCTTTAATTATGCTGCTTGATTCCCAAAAAAGCGCCTTAGCTTGGAAGCACAAGCTTGACGGGTGTAGCGTCTCAGTCCTGCAACTGCAGTTACAACAGCTGCAGGGCCAGCTAGAGCGAGAAAGGGCGGCTGCCTCAAGAGAGCGAGAAGCAACGGTTATAATAGCGAAGCAGCAAGAGCTCACTTTGATGGAGGCTGAGGGATCTAAGAGAACCCTGCTTGTTAGTGAAAACTACCTAACTCTAAACCTTTCCATTATGCCGAAGCCCTGTTTAATGCGGCTCTCTGTATTTCTCCCGTTCCAACAAAGACGTCTTGTATAAGTCCATAGTTTGCATCTTGTTGGATCCCTTTCTTCCTGTACGCTTTTTGCAGTTGGAAGTTGAAAGATTGGAACAGCGCAACCAGAGATTGCAGGCTTCTGGGGAAGTTACTGAAAAGGCAGCGGCCGAATTTGCTGACCAGAAAATGCACGAAGTCTCATTCCTTCAAAACGAGCTTGCAACGCAGCTCGCAGGTACCGCCGACCACAGCGATTCATTACAGTTGCCCAATTTTTTCACATTTAAGTAGCAAAGGGCCATCATGTCAGCCACCAAGATACAGATGTACATATGTGCATAGCATTATATATACAACTAACCAAAATGATTGTACATGTATTGCACATGCATGCTCAAATACATATATATATATATATATAGTCGTTGCTCTATCTACGGGGAAGTACGAATTCTACGGCTGCTGCACAGGAAGCAAGCGATTAGAGCAAAAGATTGTGGAGTTGCGTGACGTCTTAAGCACTTCCCAGCAGAAAGTGCAGAATCTCACCACAGTCAACAGCCAACTCAACTGCAAGCTGACGGACTTAATAAAGGATCTGGAAGATGCTAGGGACAACCCCTCACGTTTTGCTTTGTTAATGTCGCGGTTGCGCACGACAAACCAAAAGGTGGCCATTGAAAACAAGCGCCTCAGGCAAGGCTGATAGTATTATTCAAATGCAGGCTTTCGAACATTTTCAGAATGTTTATTCAAAAAGACATTAGGGGAGCTTGTATAGCACAACTGTTCGTTTCGGTCAAAATAACCTTCAAGAAAAAGCGAATGCGCCCTCTGCTGTGCTTGCTTTTATATGGCTACTGCTCAGGGAGGAAAACATATCTCTCACGCACAATTTCCATCAACTCGAGGAAAAATTTAAACAAAAGGTACCTGTCATCTACATAGCACTGCTCAAAATATTAAACCATGGCTATATATATATGCCTTTGGCTGAAAGCCGGAAACAGGTGTCTTCGGAGTCAGATTGAACTGGTTTTTCAAAAGAATCATTGTTCTAGTCTGCAGTATATGGCAAAGTCTGGTTCTAACTTGCCGGTACCTCAATCTCTTTGCTGCTCAGGCTCTTCTTATCCGTCAGATTGCCGAAAGAGGAGACGTGTTTGATTTGATGAGAAAGTGGTTGCTGTGCAGTGAGCACAAGGTAAGTAAAAGAGAACAGCCTGGCATGTTCTGCGTCGTGGACCGGGACGCCTAGTTATGTTGTTCAAGTCGGCTTTGCAGGAACAGGAAGCGGAATATTTGAAGCCTGAAGTCAACTGAATATAGACGGAAAAGGCCATTAGGCATTTGGATAGAGAATCAAAAATGCATTAAAAGCACTTGTCGTTGCTTTGCTGCTGCCCACAGATCCGTTTTTACGAGCAGGCATACCGCTGGTCCCCTGAGGAAGAGGAAGAAGAGTTAGACAAGTAGGTAACTAAGGTGGACGGGAATTACGCTTTGTGCCTCACTGTGGTTGTGCCGCAATGTGTGCGAAACATGTTATAGAGAGTATCTATGTGCATAGAAACTCTGAACTTTGTTGGGTTTTCTTTGTGCTGCAGAATTGAAGAGTTGCAAAGGGAAATTCGCATGGCAGAGGCTGTTGCTCGGTCGAGTTACATATCCCACCGCGCTTTTCTGTTGGGGGAACAATTGAGGGCCTGCACAGCAAACGTATCTCCGGGCGATGTGTACTCTTTTCTCAAAACCGTAAGGCTAGAATTTGCCTCCCTCCTTCCCAATGTCGTCTGCCTTGCTTCTTTGTTTCCATCCTGCGCGGCATGCACAAGGAATTCGGTGGCACAATTGTTGCAGCAGACTGCCAGCTGCGTCTAGTGCCCCCCTAGCACGTCCCTTTTGATTTTTCTATAGATCATTAGAGTTCCATGATAAACCCAGGGGGACGCGAACGCATACTGCTTGAGGGTACTCCAAAGGGCGAAGGTTTTAAAAGCAGACAATTTAGATACTTTAGAAGACACATCCACGCGATGGTAGCCACCATGAATCTTCTGCGAGTGGAGTGTCTGTTGCTTGAACTTCGGTTCTAGGGTTCAGAGTTGGGTCTCTGCTCTGTTTAATTGTGCAACAACACAGCAGCCGTTTGCAACATGTCCTTCCGTTTTGCAGCATCTGGATCGTTTCGGTTGGCTCTTTGGGGAAGTTGAATCATACATACCTAAAGGAGAGGACGGCGAACCAGTTCCCTTCTGGAGAGATGCGGGAAACTCGATGGCACCCATTCCTCTCCGAGAACAAGTATACCCCTTTGGAGGTAAATGAGCAAAATGCAAGGAACGACAGGAGTAGTCGTGAATCTGCCACCGTTTACTTCTTTATTGTTGAAATGTATGACTCAGCAGCCAATAATCAAGCTTCCAGACAACCTCTACCACCTTTAGGGATTCTCCATGTGCTCTTTCTTGTGTCTCACTGTTGTATTTATACAAGGCTTGGAGGGTGGCGCTCAACTCAGTCTGGTGCCTGAGGTGTGCGTGCTGCGTTCCGTCGAGAAGTTAGTGCCTGCGGGAGAATATATGAAGCTTAAGAACACTCATGCTCTTTTAGAATTTGACTTGTTGGAGTTAAAAGAAGTCCATAATCAGGCTAGTCTCATGTCGTAGCTTCTTGCGCTACCCTGTCAAATTTCCACTTCAAAGCTGAAATGCCTAGCAGACCGCGTAATAGTTGCACAAAGACGCAGTAGTAACCCCACTCTATTCACCCTCTAATGATGCGTTTAGAGAACATACCGGGACGGAAACTGCAACGTAGTTTATTTGCTGGTAATTTAATGCAGACCGTTGACAAATTGGTTGAATGCAGAGCAAGGATGCGCGACTTGAAAACACAGTACGTTTCACAGACAAATTTTTGCATCCAGCAGATGGAACACATCTTCCAGTTCCCGTTTCCTATATCTCCGAATTCTTCTTGCATATTGTTATTATGCTCATCATTGATATACCTATTAGTTGTTATTGTTAGTACGTATGCTGCGGATGCAGATACGCGCTGAGGCAAGTGTCTCCAATTTGGAACAACTCAGATATGCAAGAATGGGAACTTCTTCCAACCTTAGTAGCATCCGGAAATGACGATGCCGTGGGCAGCCCGCCGTGAAACGACAGCGTGCATGCATGCATCTATACCTATTACTTTGAAAGTCAATGATTGCGCACAACACAATCCGTGCTATACGTTTGACTTTTGGGTCTCTTCCTCCCCTGTTAACCACACATTACTGACATTCTCTGGTGTTGGTACATCATCCAGTTACAACTGTAGATGGTGGTTCTATGCTTTTTGGTGTTGGGGGACTGTTCGGTCAGTTTGCATCCGTAAACCGGAGGGGTTCACCTGTGGCATTTTCCATGGAACTACAGCATTGCCTTAGTTTTACTTGTGCAGTCGTAGCGGGTCTTGCCAATACCTCTGTACTACCTTCCTAGTTCGTTGCTGGTGACGTCGTGCCTCTGAAGAAATTTTTTCTTGAAAGAGTGTGGTTTTATTATCTGCTGGCCTTCTGGCGTTGGGTGGGCGTTAGCGACGTCGTTCATGTGGCCCCGATGAGACCTTCCCACAGCTTGTGCACTCTGCATAGAGCACTGTTGCTTCGGGCTAAACTGTCGCTATGTAGGAGCACGCATTTCAAGGCAGGTTAGGAGTAAGCGTTCAGGGCAATGAAGGCTGCCTGACCCTGTCCATCAGAACGCCACACTATAGACAGGAATGGCTGCTGCCAGCTCTCCAATTGCCACCCTTGCTTACAGGGCCCTTGAGAGCTCCAGGCGTGTAATACAGTTGTGGCACGGTGGAGACGCCAGAAGACCAGGCGAACATACAGCATGCACGGTCGCCAATCCGCAACGGGAAGAAGGTACACGCGAAACAAACGTTGCTGAATAGAGCATTCATATCTGTTCCCTAGCATTGCAGAATGTGTTGCGAAAACGTAAGCAAGTTCCAATCGTCTTCAAATACTTCTAGTCCCCGCCATCCCCTAAACATTCTGATATCTCACAATAACCCCTATGTACTTTTTTCATTGAGCCTCAACGGCCCTCTCGCAACATAGAAGAAATGAACGAATGAGAACAGATAAGTGATTCCATTAAAAAAAACCTTGCTTCCCCAGTTGCCACTTGTCAACCGAATCTGCAGCAGCTTTCCTTCATCGACAGGGTTTATATCAGTAGTCACTTGGAGCTTCCTGTACATAATACAAAGATGGTTCCCCCTCTCAACAAGCCGCAAACGGTGCAACGGTCGCTCCACCTTACCATGGGAGGTGCAATACGCTGAACAGAGTGCAGCTAATAACACCTTAAATGCTAGTACACCCGCACCTATATACAGACATTGTGCACAATTGGATAAAGCAACTAGGGTAGCAAGCTGTAGACTGCCGGAGTGGCCAAGGCAAGCTCGCCAGTGCGTCCCTATACCAAGTCGAATAGGCCTGAAACTACAAGGCTGAGCTATATAAAAGGGTAGATAAATGGAAAGATCCACCAATCGTAAACGACTTCTTCTAAGATGCCGTCAAACGGCATATTCTAGTATATTGTGGTACAAGCCGTGTGAAACAAGTTTAGCATAAAGCAGGATTTCGGAAGTTGTTCGGGGTTGCCACCAACAAGATGCGACAGCATAAAATAAAGCAAGTTTGTGCTTTCACAGGAAGAAAGACAATTATCTCCCCCTTGGTAGAAAAATCCAAACTCTATTTGCGCAATTTGTTATTCTATCCCAGTTTCCCGTGAATGCTGGGGTGATACGTCGTTCGTAAAGGTCGGACACAAGATCTTACGCCATTAAAGCATACTTCATTCCTGTTGAAGCGTTATGCATCGCCGTTTTCTATTTGTTTTTAACGCTACCAATAAAGCAGAAGTGGTTCACAGTTCCCACCCTAGTACTGCATGCAGCCCAATGATTCCACTGAAGTTTCTTCTGATCCTCTTTTGCTAACGCTCAATTTCGTCAGTTTTTTTTACCTAGAAAACATACGGAATGAGTTGGTTTTTCATGTTATTGGTTTCTTTTCGTTTGCTGGGGCTTCCCTTCTGGTCCAAGTGGACTTTTCCTTTGGGCTGATTGAGGGCAGCAAGGAAGCACTAACCAAGTTTTATGTATTGGTACCTCTTTTTACTTTTAGTTGCTCATTTATAAGCAACAGAGCTTTTCAGGAGTGTCCACACAAAACAACCCAAGTGTCGCCAGTCCTGCTTTAAGGGAGAGGAAAAGACGGTTGCCCGCATCTCCTTTCGCCTCCCCGCTGGTTTGCATCTGGCTGAAAGTATCAGTGTCCATTAGTACTTATTTGCTTCCTTATTCTTTCGTCTATCCGAGGGCCCCTGAGTAGCCCCACGTGCATTACCAAGGCAGACTGCTTGTGATGGCATAGATTGCCTCTCCTTTCCCCATATCCTGATGCCTTCTGAAAGTGAGGATGCAAGTACCGGCTCTTCAGCTTCTCGGACCTTGTCTACGGTCTTTGGGTGGGTCTCCCAGGGTCCCACGCCCACCCACGATGGGGGGACGCCTGCAGCGCCCCAGTGCAGAGGTGCTGAGCCAGAAGCAGCAGCAGGGGATCCTTCGGAGGGCGACGAGTTGCTGCGCCGCATGCAGTCAGCTCTCGAGGATGATGACAGCGTCGATCTGCTGCTACCCTCTTTAACTGCTCTGCGTATGTTTTCCGGGGGTAGCAACACCGAGAATGGCGGAGGTCTGCAGCCTCTGGAAGCCGCGACGCCCTCAGTGGACAGCAGCGGAAGGCCATGGGGACTGATTCAGCCTGGCAGCAGCAGCATCAGCGAAGCAGCGTTTTCTCCAGATGACCCTAGCGCCCGATCTCGCAACTTGGGACTGGGGCTCGCTGCTCTGCATAAGCTGCAGCAGCAGCAGCGCATGGCACAAGAGCAGCAGCAGCAGCAGCAACAGCAGGAGCATTCCAATAGATCCTCTTTCGCCAGGCAAGATGGGCAGCAGGGTCAACAGAAGCAGGAGGCGCAGCAGCAGCATTGCGAGGCGTTTGTCGCGCAGCAGGAGGCGCATTTGTCTCAGCTGCAGCAAAGCCAGCACAGCGAATCTTCGCGTGCTCAACAGGACGCGGGCCAGCAGCAGGAGCTACTGGAGAGACCCCCGAAAGTCTGCTCACCATCTCTACCTGTGTCGGGCTCCGTCGTCGTTGCATTAGGTGCTGCCCTAAGCCCCGAGAAGACGGTGGCAAAAGAGGCGGACACAGCAGCAGTGCATGCAACATCCCCTGCTGCTGCTGCAGCTGCAGTTGTTGCAGCTTCACGTTCCCCCAGCATGAATAGAAACGACCTGAATGCAGCAAGAGCAGAGCCCGCAGCAGAGATGAAGGCGGTCATTCTTGAGCGGGCAGAGACCGTCCATACCAGCAGCGGCTCAGGAGAGTTTTTTCTAGCAGAGAGTCGCATGGGCGCCACCCGCTCGTTGGGTTTGCCAGAACTAAATACCGCAACAGCAGCAGTAGGCGATCCAGCAGCAGCAGCAGCAACTGAAGGCACTCGTTTGGTTTGGGGAGCCTTTGAAGGGGGGCGTACTGCTTTATGCGTGGGCTCCCCAACGGCAGAAGAGGCAGAGGCGCTGCGGGCCGCTGGAGACGCTGGGGGCTCCGTGGAGGCTGCCGTGCGTGCGGAGGCGGAGACAGTGGAGGCTCTGGCTCGGCAACTGCAGCAGCAGGTGGAGCAGCTGCTGCATCAGCACAAGCAGGGAGGCGGTTCGGATGCTATTGACGCGTTAACAGGGATAGAGCAGCGCCTGAAGCTGGCCCTAGAGGCTGTTGATGCGGATGTTGCTGCGCTGCAGCGGGAGGCAACAGCAACAGCAGCAGCTACAGTCCCTCCTGCGTCGGCAGCAGCAACGCGCCCCAGCCCGCGTGCGAATGAGCTGGAGCAGCTGCGACAGCTGCTCCAGCAGCAGCAGCAGCGGGATGTGGAGACTTCGCATGGAGACGAGGGGGAGGGGGAGGAGGAGGATGGATTCAAGGCCATGGATTCGCTAGACAGCACAAATGCAGCAGCAACAGCAGCAGCAAGTGGATCGGCACCAGCAGCAGGGCTGTGGTCCGAACCGTGCCGCGCACTGCTGCGCGCTGCTCTGCAGTCCGCTGGCCGCCAGCTGCCAAGGGGAAGGAGGAGGGGAGCCCGCGGGGCGCCTCGAGAGTGGGGAGAAGCGGCAAGGCACAGGCCTCCGCTCGATGTTCTTTGCCGTGCTGCTGCGCAGACTAAGGCAGAATGTAGCCTCACGCCTGATGAAGCTGCTGCTGCTGTTGCTGCAGCTGCTGTTGCAGCTACCGCTGCTGCTGCCAGCGGGTCTGATGCAGCAGTAGCAGCAGCAGCAGCAGAAGCGCTTTTGCCGCCTGCAGCAGCAACAGCAGAGGGAATACGGAGAGTCCCGTGGCTGCCAGCTGAAGGCCCCATGGTAGACGGCCTCGCAGCGGTGAACCATGGTCAGGCGTTTGTTGCTGGGCTGCCCCTGCTGCGTGAGATATGCCGCGTGGCCACCGTGGAGCTGCGGGCTCCTCCGCCTCCTGCTGTGGCGGCTGCTGCAGAGTGGCCGCCCAAAGCAGGAGCAGCGGCTGCTCCTTCTGTCGGCATGGCCGGCTTGAGGCGTCTGGGCCTCTCGGGGGAGCAGCAGCTGCCGCGCAGGGGCCCCGTGTGGGTGGAGGCTCCCTCGGCAGAAGAGGAGGAAGACGGCCAGCGGGGAGCGCCCCCTCCTCTTCTCTCTTCTTGCAGCGAGCAGCTTATGCTATTTCTTAGGCGCGAGCTTTTCCCCCTTTCATGGCAGCAGCTCCTGCAGCAGCAGCCGCTTATTTGCAAAGCGCAGCTGCTGTTGCCCAGTGAATACGAGGAAGAAAGGGGGATTGGGGACCCTTTACGAGATGCAGGGGGCTTGCAGGGCCCCCCACAGCCAATTCTAAGATTGAGGAGATTCCGCCGGGTGCTTTCATCTGCTGCTGAAGACACGCCCGAGCATGCAATGTCACCTGCTTCAGCAGCAACTACAGCAGCAACTGCAGCAGCAACTGCAGCAGCAACTGCAGCAGCAACTGCAGCAGAAACTGCAGCAGAAACTGCAGCAGCAACTGCAGCAGAAACTGCAGCAGAAACTGCAGCAGAAACTGCAGCAGAAACTGCAGCAGCAACTGCAGCAGCAGCAGCAACAGGACCAGTAGCAGAGGAAGCAACAGGAGCACCGGAACGTGCTCAGGGGCGTCCTCTGATGATAGATGATGCTCTGGCGTTTGTAAGTAAGCAGCGGGAGCAGCAGCAGCAGTGTCTAGAGCAGCTGTTGCAGCAGCTACGACATCTTAGTCGCGGCATATCGATGCAGCAGCTTGTTTTCCTCGCCTCTCTGGTTGACTCCATGGGCTCTGCGGATGCAGCAGCAGCTGCTGCTGCTGTGGGAGAACGCGACGCTGTCGTCTTCTCAGACCCGAGCAACCACGCAGAAGCTGCAGCAGAGGGAGCAGCAGTAGGTGATGTGGACAGTGGAGAGACACCGCAGCAGCAACAGCAGCAGCAGTTGGAGCAGCTCCAGAAATTGCAGCAGTGGCTTTTCACTTTCCAGCGTTTCGGGATATCTGCGGGTCGTGCTGTTGCGCTGCTGGCGGTAGCAGGAGAACAGCAGAAGCAGCAGTTGGAGCCAGAGGGAGAGCCCATAGAAATACTCCTCACCTTCAGCAGTCTCATGCCCTTCCCGGAGGAAGACCCAGGAATTGTTGCGGCCTTTTCGCTCCCCTATAAGCCCAGCCCCTTGCAACCGTGTAAATGGGACTTGAGGGTGATGGAGGGGGGCGCCCGCAGACACAGACAGGGCGCGCCCATGAGAGGTCCCATGAGCATACAAAGCGTAAGACGACAGATCGCCCATAGGCAGCAGAGACTCACATTTCTCTTGCAGCAGCAAAAGATCATATGCAAGGCATTCTACAAGTCCTGGAGAAGGTGAGGGCATTAGCATCGCGTTTTAACATTTCTGGGTTTTTGCTGTGGATGCCAGGGTATTGACCTCTAGTGTCTCAACTTGCTAATACTCTGCTTTCCACCGCATCTGGTGGGCTTGGGGTTTGCGTTTTCTAGGCGGCGTCTCTTTGATGCTCATTTTCATTATTCGGGGCTGAAGGGTTTTGTGTGCATGCGTTTCAGCCGTCGGCGGCAGCTAGAGCGACGCCGCTTAGCCGCAGGAGATGTTTTTGGTTGGGGAATTTTGCCTGTGAGAGCGATAGACCATCCTTCTCTTCTCATGGCGCTTCCTGCGGGCTTTCGTCAGGGAAACCCCAAAGAGCCGTATGAGAAACAGTACAGCCGAGATGCAGCAGAGGAGGGAATAAGCGACAGGAGCGGAGCGAGGCGGTCCAATGATGTGACGGGTAAGGAACACATAGCAATCCTATAGTCGAAACCCTGACGCGATCTGGCCGCGACATACATATATCCCTCGTATTCCCGCCCCTTCTCTTACCTCCCTAAAGTAAATATTGTTCTTTGTTTAATACTGTACGATCTGTCTGTAGACCTTCATTAGCTTTTTGTCTGTGCATTTTTGTCTTTTTCAGGGCGCCGTACACTGCGTGGGGACGCTTGCAACGACCGACAAAGGGCAAAGGAGGAGGCGGCCAACCGTGAGAGCAAGCGGGAATGGATGCAAGCGAATTTCTCCAACCTGACGGGTCCCGGTGTGTTTTGGCGCGAGTCTTGTCTTTTCTCGCAGGGGCAGAGCCTGCGGCAACGGTTGGAAAAACAACAGGAGAACAGCGGCGTACACCCGGTGGAATTGCTGCAAACTGACCCAGATTGGGCTTTGTTTGATTGGGAAAGAGAGTGCAGATACATCTGCAATACCGCAAGGGTGAGATTCCGGCGTTCTGGTTTAGGACTTTTGGGCTTTAAACCCTCTCGTTGTTGCATGCAGTGCCGCTGAATATGTGTGCGTTATATGTATTTTTATTGCTCCCACCGCAGCCGTACTATAGAGCGGCAACAGCAGCCCCAGCAGCGCAATGGACATACCTTCCTGTTTGTAGCTGATACTGGTGCTCCTACAGCTCCCATGCATTCGCTTCTGTTTTCGTTGCTTGTGCAAGTTCAGGTGTTAAAACCCGTGGAGCAGGAAGCGGAAAGGAAGGCTGTGACGATTTGGGCCGAGGCAGAGGCTCGGACGTTTGTGGAGAAGTTTCTTATGTATCCAAAGAATTTCGAGAAGATCGCAGCTTGTCTCGACGGCAAAACCACCAGAGATTGCGTGGTAAACTAAATGTTTTGCCCTGAATTAGCACGAAATATCATTCTGCTTCAGCTATATCGTTGATGCAGCAACATCTGTATTTGTAGCCGTTTTGCTTACTTAGCGCTATGGGAGACTCTATGCTGTGTATGTATTCATGTGTGTATCTATGGCTTGTTGCTTGTGTATTGTATATACTTTTGGATTTTGTTGGTTTCTAGGACTTTTACTACCGATTTAAGTTTAAGTTTAGCCTGAAACGCCGCCTCCAGGAACTAGAGGACGGCACACGAGTGAAGAAGAGAAATAGACACGTCGGATCCAAGCAGATACGCAGGGAGGAGCTGGTGGCAGAGGTACAGATGCCTAGCCTTGAACGCGAAACTTTAAGGCCTAGGGGAAATGTGGAACCGCGTAATTTTGGCTACAAGCTACAGGCGGCCATTACTACAAGCCCTTAGCTGACTATATGGATTTGGGGGATTGGCTTCGAGGCGTTGTTTCGTGTTCTTTGCTTTTCTGTTCCTTCTGTGTTTTATTGGTGTTTCTTGTTGTGTGCAAACTGCGTTGTCGCCCTGCACACAGGCTGTTGCTGGCCTTTCGTCTGACTGTGGAACTGAACTGATGCGTCGCTTTAACGATCGAAATTTTTTACCTTTTGACTCCTTCAGCGATCACCTGCTGCATCGCGATGCTTTACAGACAACTCTAAAGGTACGTATTTGCGTATACAAACCTATTTTCTTTATAAGAACAGGCATATATTCATGTATGTTCTCAACAGAGGAAGAACCTTCGTGAATTTATGATTCTGTATATTTGCTAATTCTTGGGGTTTTTGTTGTACGCTGTATTGGCGTTTTGTGCTTCCAGGACCCATTGTCGTGTCGCGGTGAGGACTGGGGTGAATGTGACAGCGACGGCGCTGAGATATTTGTGGAGAACATGAGTGACGGCTATTTTCTCCCTGCAACAACAAAGGGCCTGGTGGCTCCTGGACGTGTTGTTAGCATCCCTACTGACGCTGCATTATGGGGCGCGCTGCAACGTACTTTTGTTCCCGGCTGTTTGCTGATAGACAGTCCGCCCCAACAACAGCAGGAGGGGGAACTAGACTCATCTCCACCCACGGCTGCACCTCATCCTACACTTAAATACGACCAACTCGACACCCTACTCACGTGTATGCAAGCAGCGGCGCGTAGATTCACCTTGCCGGATGAGGAGGGACCGTCGTACATGACACGCTCACGTGCAGCTCGGTCACGCCCGGCGCCCCTAGGGAATACCACGACAGCTGGGGGCCCTGGGGCCCCTCAACTAGCTACAGGAGCGCGATGTGGGGGGTCAGCGCACAATGCTTCCGTCGGACTGGCCGGAGGAGGTCAGCAATCGCCAAGGGCAAGGGCGATGGACTGTTTGCTGTTGCGTTTGAAGGGAATTGTACGCGGTATGCAGCAGAGCGCCAAATTGGGGTCGAGAGAGAGACGGAGGTGCCAACTAGAAGAGCCAGATGCTGGTACCCCCGCCGTGCCAAGCAGCCCGTCCTCCTCTCTACGGCTTGGAGGGGAAGAGCCCCCGCTGGCAATTTCGGAATGATAGAAAAGTATCTTTTCCGTTCCTTGCCGTGGGGTGCAAGAAGGGCTCTTTCGCAACGTCAGCATCTTTTCCAACTAATACTGTGAAGATCCTGCCGTCTATTTTTGTTTCTTTGAAGTCGGAACTGGGGAATGCCCACTTGCTGTTGTTCTTTGTATGTAAAGCAGGTATTGTTTTCACCGAACTTTTTTCAAAACAAATTCCTTACTTTGCATTTGGGATTACGCCGCAATGAACGGTGCTAACAGAGTAGCTCAACGACAAATGACGCTAGATTCTAGAATAACCCGCAATTGCTCTCCGTGATCTGCACTCATACTACTTGGTCGGAAACAAGCTGGATACTGCAGAAGTCGTGGACGGTACTCACAGACTACGGCCCGCACAGAAGAGGAACAAAGACACGTGTTCAAGTGTAGTATGAATATTACAATGCTTAGAAGTATTCTAAAGCAAAGAGCTTTTTAGGGAGTACTTGCCAGCAAGTTTTTCCAGCGAACGCGTTTTGCGAGCTAACATCCCTTTTATAGAGGCTAGGTTAAAATCCAGCTGAACAAATGCAGAAGGGCAGTGCGAGGCACAGCACTGGAGAGAGGACGAGTGACGATTTGCGATTTTACGAAAATGAAATGGGTCGACACATGCCCGTTTCAGTAATGGGAAATTCACACACTTTGCTGAGTGCCTGATTGCGCTCGATTGATAGTAAAATGAAAAGGGAAGAATTTGCAGCGATTCCTCAATATAGCAAATGAAAGTTAATGCATTGCGGTAAAAGAGAAAGGCACAATTTAGAGTCGATTCTCTAGCATCAACGTGTAATCACTCAAAAGCAATCAAAATGACAAAATCTCTTTGTAGGCGATTAAGCTTTCCCCAGAATCAATTCGTTTTGAAGCACAAACGAAATGGCTAAGCTTTACGCAAAAGCTGTTTCACATGATTGCAGCCCACAATGTGCCGAAGTATGCCATTCTACAACATATTAAAGCGAGTAGTTTCCGCTCCGTGAATCTCCGTATTAATATCGCTCATTGCCATAACTCAGCATGATGGGTAAGTAGCCTCAGGCGTATGTCTTTTTGGGGTGCTGAGGTAAGCCTCCCCCATTCCTAGAGCCTCAAGGTAGCTATGGCTAGATAGTGCTGCTCTATTTAATTGTAGATAATGGGTATGTATAAGTGCAATTGGACTAATCACTAAGGAGTTCGCTCTATATTAACATGTTACAGACTGGCTCCCTTATCGATATTATGGGTATGCAAAAAGCGTGCACACGACAGACTCTGAAAAGCTGTCGGGTGGAACTAACCAGCAACAGTTAATTAAACCGCTTTGCTAGTTTGTATGCAGAAAGTCACTGATAGGGTTATGGGCGGAGGCCTGGTCTGACGCGACCTGTCTTCCGCAGGACACGGGAATCTGGTCATTACAACAGGCAGAATCTACGAGCTCGAGACAATTCGAGAAACGATTTAAATATCGGGGCTCGTAACTTGTTGGTTTTTACTCTACTTCACATTCTCATTGTCACTGCTCTCTTCTACCTGGTTACTTTGGCGCCTTGCCTTCACGGCCTCCCAGTGGACCAGTCTTCAACTGCTGAAAACTTCTGCACAAAGCATATCCCTGTTGAAAGAATATCTTTGGAATTAGAACACTGCAGCTTTTTTGGGTTTGTTAAAAGCTTGCCCCAGTATGCGAGTTCTACACACGAGCGCAATGCAAGCCAATTGCTGCCAGCTCGTTAAGCCCATAGACGCCCACTTTAGTATTTGCAACGTGTTTTCTTGTGGTTTGCTAAGCAGTATTTTGTTGGGAGCTGAGCACAGTTTGGGGCGCGAAAATACATCCATATTCGCGGTACAATAACGTGTCCCGTTGGCAAGAAAGAAGGCTACTTTCAGTACTTCTCCAAGACAATGCGGAATGACCGTTCCTGGACACCTTTCGGTCACTGCCTTCAAAGGGGGACAACCATTATTCGCTGCTCTCGTAAGCCTTAGAATACATGCTGTCTTGACGAGTGAGGAGTTATTAGGATACGTTTATTTGTGTCGGCAACTGGACGTTGGCTACATACCTCATTGTGTTTTTTCAGCCCCGCCGGCGGTCGAAGAAAGCGTGTCTGGAAACGAACTCCGTAAGCCCTTTCCAATGCTCCGTTCCCTCAAAGCAGAACCACCCCAGTTTTTACCACAGCACACATTTTTACTTCCATGAACGCGACAAAAGCTGAGTCTATGACATCTTGGGTTACGAAGTGCAGCTGATTATCGAGTATTCCGCAGTTATACGAGGGAACAAGCTCATTCGATGGAGAATGCCGTTTTTGCCTTTTGCTGCATTGCCTGCCACCGGTTGTATGCAGACTCCCAGTACTATGGATCAATCGAGAGGCGAAGAAGCCTGTTTCCATCGCCTTCTACTGTTGGCCGCCCAGCGGTAGACAGACAGCCAATAAAAATTGTCTCTGATAGGAGAACGTCCTCCCTACAACATACAACGGCAGTTCCAGTATCGGCCGAGTTCGATATTTGTGTGGGCGCACCAAATCTTCCAGACCCTGGCGAAAACTTACACGGAGCTAATCATACATTGGTATGATTACCTCAAAATTGCACTTCTCCCCAATCATGTTGACCTGAGCTCTAACACTGGAAGTGTGCACCTGATAGCGTCACTAGAGTTTTGTCTAGGACAATTTTAAAGCTGCTTTATTGCCACGCGACATGTATTGTAGGAACATTGCAAATTTCCGACCTCCGCTGATGGTGATGACGTGTCTGGCACCCAGTCTCCACCAGATGAGGAGCCGATGCCCTCAGATGAGGAGCCGGAGCCCTGTGTACAGTCTTGTCCTGATGTACGTCAGCAAAGTCGGTCTCCCAGGATAAAAATGAACTGGGAAGGAGAAGACCATTGTTCGAATTTTGTTGACTGTAAAACCGAACGTAGAGGTATGGAAATCGCATTCCACGCCTTTGCTGATACCTAGTCTGTATGCGCCAGTTGGCTTTTCCTACTGTACTCGAGCCATAGAATTCACGGTTTTGGATGTAATTGTGGTACTGTTAATTCTTCTGAGCAGAGAATGACCCCTTCAGGGTTGACGCTGTCGTGAGAGGCTACATCGATATTGCACATGCACTTCTGCGACATTTTGAAGAAGCCATGGGGGCGAAACAGCGGCTCACAAAGGGTAGCCTGCAGTGCGCAGAGATAGTGTGCAGTGCCCTACAGGGAATACAGAATGCAAACCCACGCCTAAAATTGTTGGTCCAGCGCATTTCTGCCGCTATTGCAATGCTACACAAAAGGAAATTATCGGATGAGAGGGACGCAGCAGCGCTTGGTCTGCGCTTTGAGGAAATTGTAAGCGAAAAGCATCAGCCCTTATCAGATTTTACCTGGTGTATAGTCCCCGTGTCTCGGGGGGTAAGACTGACGATGATGGATGTGTTTAGCTTGTGGTACTTGCTGGCTTCAGAATTCCCACCAGTTAGGTGAAGCGGGTTCGGTTTCACTGCCCATACCTTCCAGTGCCCCAATGTATACGTATCAGCACAGGATATTTGGACAGCGCCAAAGTCGGCATGTGTTTCCTGGAGGGACAAATGGGCTCGGTGGGGGCCATCTTGAATATCCCAGTACTCCTCACATTTGTACACCACACGACTTGCCTTATGCGTATAAACGCTCCCCAGGCAGTCTTAATCGACAAGTAACCGCAATTGCTGCACGTTCCTGCAACAACAAGGAGGGGCGCGTGGAAGGGACCGCACCAGCAGTTCCCACAGACGGCCTTGATACGTGGAATACTGGGCCTCATAAAGGCATTTCAGTCCCCCGTCGGGCTGAGCAGTTCGGACTTAGTTGCTCGTCGTCGAAGTCTTTAAATGTGGGTACTTCAAATGTACGGGTACATACGGGGGTGCAGCGTGGAGTTCCTGACGCTCTCCCAAGTTTGATGCAAAATGTAAAGGGCTTTTCCTTGCCTTGCTTTATTGTTCCAAAAGTCGCCGGAGGCAGAGCAAATGCCTGCCAACCGAATCGACTTGTCGGCGCCTCTATGCCTTTTGGAGATAGTGAAGGAGATAGGCCAATCCGGCCGTTGGTCCTGAGTGAAACCCGCACTCTGTCGGCGAATGGTTCCTCCGAGCAGGGGAGCGATGCACGTGGTAAGCTGGATATGTTAGAGCGTTGTGACCGAAAATCCCCCTATTGCAGGCGGTGAATACGAACAGGAGTATCTGCCTGATTGTCGAACGTCAAGAAGAGGGGACGTGGTGTATCTTCAACCCCGTAGAACTACTTAGAAGAGTTTACCAGTAACGAAGCAATTAGACGGCACGGGTGTGGGTTTTTCCTCCGGATGGGTTGGTCCGATGTTCAGGCGATGCAGTTGAGGAGGCACTGTCGCTTATCAAGTGGGCGACTGATCTCATTGTGAGTGGTGAAGGGCCCGAGTACGTTGAAAAGCGCTTTTTCCGTTACTCCCGGTCGAGTGACGTACCTCTGACCGTTCCCCGAATTCCTGAAGGAATGGATGCCACACAGGGCAAGTACATACTACTTCGCTACGCTATCGCTGTGATAGAAGCAGAGTGCGGCGACAGTCCAGCTGCCACCGATATAAAGCTGTACCTACCGGACCTCAGGAGGATGGCAGAGATACTCCGAGGTAGTGGACCGCGGCTGCATGACATGTGTTCCGCTCACGACAGAGCTGAAGGCCACACCGAAAGTAAGCCTCCCCACGCCCTTACACGATGCGTCTTCGAATCTGGGCAGCTGTGGCTTTCGTCAGACGAGTGCATGAGCAGCGAAAGAAGCGCCGCCGATTCATCTGATAGAACTCTCTAGCGGTGTTGACTAGGTAGTGGGAGCGTGGTGTGCCTGATAGCCACAAGGGAGGCGCTCGTTGTGCTGTTCGCAGGCGATGGTACGCCTCAAAATGCAAGTGGTCTTCCAGAGAGATGCCCAGAGCAGCGAATGGAGCGTCACTTGCCTCTCACAATTCTTAATCTTCCTGCACTGGGCCCTCGACTAGAAGGGGTAAAGTGCGCAGTATCTCCACACTTGAGTCGGCCGATTCGGAGTGATTTACCCCGCTCCCCCAGCCGCTGTGAATTGGGAAGTCCAGCTGGTATGGCCAAACGTAACTCAGGGGAATCAAACTGCACAGTATCTCCCCACTTGAGCGGGCCGGTGAGGAGTGACTTACCCGGTTCCCCCATCCGCCGTGAAGTGGGGAGTCCTGCTGTTCTAGTCAAACTTAACTCAGGAGAATCAAACTTGGCGAAGCTTGGTGATTTAAACATCACCGAAACGAGCGTGAAACCCCCGGTGTCAAATCATTCTTTGCCAGAGCCAGCTCCCGAACTTCCGATTACCGAGCCAGGGCCTCGAAGGAGCTTGGAGGCATCAGAACAGCTACCTGAAATTGTTTTTCTGGGTTCTCCAGATAAATCGACTTCTCTCCAAGCTGCTCCCGCTACCGAAGCTCCACTTGATTTGGGGAAAGTCGAAAGGTCCTCGTATGCAGCATTCCAACCCACTAAACCGGCTCCGCCGTCTCCTCCGTCACGTCAACCCAGGAAGATGAATTTTGTATCTGGTTTTATAACTGGTGGGAAGACCAACGAATCACATAGTAGCATGGCGGTCTTTCCTCCTAACGAAATGACATCTTCTAGAGTATCTCGAAAGCCTTCTATTGCTGGCATGCCAGCGGACGGGCCCACTCCTAGAGTGAACAGCGGCGGGGGCTCTGGGTTCTCGCCTAACAAGCTAGCGTCTTTTAGAGCATCTCGAATTCCTGCTGACACGGGAGTGGAAGGGTTCAAGCTGGCGGCGAGCAGCATCATTCGTGATCCTGCAAGTGGCACCGTCACTTCGAGAATATTCGAGGCTCCGAAGTCTCCTTCAGAACCAACGGCAATAGGTATTGCAACGTCTTTAGCATTGAAGAACGTGAGCGCCTCTCGCTCAAGACCTCCATCACTCCCAGACGTGCCGGGAAGTCCTGTGGGTTCTGCCTTCTCCACTGGCTACTATTAAGCTCTTTTCGCCGAAGAGAAGAACGTTGTTTAGTTCCACATGATATGCTAGAGTCATCGCAGGATTGCGGGTTTCACATGCCGTCGTTTTGCGCATTCGCAATCCGCGATCGTCCTGAACCCTTTTTTCTCTAGCGGAACAGTGCCATTATTAGAGACCGGAGAATCGTGCTGTGGCATAGACTCAGATGGCGGTGACAGCCCGAGGGAACTTGGCAGCACTGCTGTTTCTTGGGCATCAGTATTGCTAGAAGTGCGCTTGCCCAGTCCCTCGGTGTCCAGTGAATCGACATGATATTGCTTGTTATAACGGCACTGTGTCTCATTTCTACAGCCATTGGGGCTAGGCAGATTTGAACTAGGCAGATGGTCCAGGCTGCATACTTTCAGCGCAGAACAAGCGTTGAACAGCTTCAAGAGCAAAATACAAATTGCCATAGAAAAATGGTCGTAAACTTTCCGGCGAAGTACCTGGTGCGCAGAACGGTTATGCCTCCAACCGGTTGTACAGGTGGCCTCTGGGCAAGGGACGGCTACTAGTAAGCGAAGGTTTTGTGGTACATCCTGAACCTTGGGTTGCGATTGCTTCCACGACTCAATTCAAGGGATTATGCAGCTTTAGTGAAGCCTGTGATCGGGGTGAGCAGACCCTCACATTGACCAGCAAACTTGCAGGCTGTAGCTCTCTTTCAGCTGATGAGTGTTAGCCATTCATTCGTTTTCCTTCCTACAATTTATTACTCGCTTATTTCTATCCTGGAATTACCCACACGAAGTCTTTCTTTGGTCACACTCCAACATTCTGGCGCAAACTAGTATTCCTGCGTACTTGCAGACATATCAATTGTCACAGCTGCACGCAAGGTGCCGGCCACTTCACAAAGCCCCAGGGATTCCAAGCTCAATGCTCCTCAGGCACTTGAGTTGACTAAAATAGAAGGGAGGTACGGGGGTGCTTCTGTGGGCTCTTGCTTTTGTTCGAATTGCATCGCCAAAAGCCAAGTGGCGGTCCTAATACAGCACAAAGGCTTCTCCGAATACTTGACATAAAAATGAGTCGACCTTGGATTTTTGCGCTATTTCAGTTTCTTGCGTTCCAAGCACTGGGTTAGGGAAGAGGTTTCCGGTTCAGTTTTTTGCCCAGTTCTTTTTTTCCATTAAACTGGTATTCCAGGTGTTATTATTTTGCGTATTGAGGTAAGCCATAGTGAACACTCGCCATCAATCCTTGACTATGCGCACAATTGACAGGAATGACTGTAAGCTAAACATCCCACTTAATAATAAAATGATTTCTGTGTTGGGAAATCCGAGAGCACATTTATGCCATTAAAAGAGCGGTTTGGGTTATTTGATCAGTGGGCGCCCATTGGCCAATCTAAGAGGTACGTTGTATTTACCAATAAAAATTGTACTGGTATTAAAATGCAGTCACTCCCTTTAAATGAATATTTCACAACGTAACCTGTATGAATGTGATGGCATGCAGATAGAGCCGAAATACACAAGAAATTATAAGGGGTTTGCACCCTATTATTGTTTATACCATACTGCAAGGACCTGTGATGGCGCGACAGACGGGTTCAGGCGATCTTCATCCGATAGCAAACTTCTATGAGGTTATAGAGTTTAAATTTTGTAGATGACCCGAGAAGCAACTTTTGTTTACGGTTCCTTCCCAAACTCCCTTTTCTCTTCTTTATTAGGGCAGCCAGTAGCTGCAGACTGCAAGAGTGGTACCATCTAATTGATGCTCATCTTTCTAGCCCATTTCTAGCATCCTTCTACGCCATTTCTACTTTTTAGGAGGCCACTACAATTGAGAGTGTGGAGACCAATGGAAACTGTCTCCTAGCTTTGCCCCTAGAGAGCCCATACGTACTAGGCAGGGCCTCCTACAGTCGGTTCTACTGAAAGGTGCAGGCTTTAGGACTTATGGCTCAGGCTACTGCTCATGGCAGCGAAGGTGTAGAATCAACAACCTACATTGTTCTTCAAAGACAGCACGGGGCATTTACCATCGCCGCTACTCAGCTGCCCCGCCAACCGCATCCCCCACAACAAACGAGCCCCTTGCAGCAGATGTCTCAGGTACCCGAAGAGATAGTTGGGGCTTCTACTCAGCTTGAAGCTTCAGCGAAATCGCTGCGAGAAATAACCGGCTCTGGAGGCCCGTGCCGTAGCGCTTACGTGCCCAGGCGCGGCTACGGCAGGGGCGCTCGCAGGCACACACCGCAGCCCAACTTTGGGCCCGGGACCCCCGCACGAACAAGAGGTATTAGAAATCACGCTACTTATGGTACGGGGCAGCACATGGGAAGGCATTTTGTTTATCGTGCGGTACAGAGGCAGCAACAGCAGAGCCAACAGCAGGAGGGTCTTGAGGGACCCAAATGGGCACTATGCCAACAAACGGATGGACATACGATGAGTGAAAGCAGAAGACAACAAGAGATAGGCTGCAGGAACGAACAGCCTCCGGCGGAGTTCCAGCAACAGCAGCAGCATCAGCGAACACAGGCATACAGGCAGGGCCGCCGTGGACAGCAGCAAGAACAGTTCAATCAAGGAGTACGTGGGGCCCTGCCTCAAGAACAGCATCAACTGGAGCATCGGACGCAATCTTCCCAGCAGCAGAAGTCAAAAGACCAGCAAGAGCGGCTGCAGCAAATGCAAAATTGGAATCGGCACCATCAATATCAGCAGCCCCGCCATCAAGAGCAACAGCGCAGTCAGTGTGACTTGCAGCAGGACCAGCCCCAGCAGCAGCAGCAGCAGCAGCGGCCGACAGTGTGCCGCCCTGTATGTAGCCGCCCTCAGGTGTCCGGAATCCCTTCTGTGATCGTGGAGTTGCAAAGGTTGCGCCGTCTGTACACCACATCTTTCCGGTTCGTTTACTGCCACCCTCTGTTGGCGGCCCTGTTACAGCAAGTTTTTTCACTAGAGAAGGAAAGAGCCTCCTTTCGTGTTCTAGGAACCCAAGTGCATGGAGGAACCCTACAAGATGCCGCAGCAGCTGGAGGGAGGGGAGCTGACAAGGCGGGCGACGGCTGCGCTACTACGACGGAAAAAAGAGAGGCACACACAGAAGAACGGAATGAGAATAAAGGGAGCTGCTGTAAAGACCTATCGAGTTGCAGTAGTGAGGCATCGAGCTGCAACGGCTTGTGTAGGTTTGAGGTGACTTTGGTCCCCACAGATCCCGAATTCGATACCACTACGCTTCCTTTTGGGTTGGTGCTCCATGTCACTGTGGGGCCGGACTACCCGGGAGCCGCGACTGTACTTGCTGCTGCACCACCTCATCTAGCTTGCTCTACTGCGTACAACCCAAAACTACAAAATGTAGCTTCTGCTTCCTCACCGGCAAGTGTTACACAGGGAGAGAATGCAGCAGTAGGAAGCGCGTCGTTGATTCCGCTGGAGCAGCAAGCAGCTTTACGTCAAGCTGACCTCTGTGCGGCGACCCCATCCAAGCCCGTCTGTGCTGTAGGGCACGGTGGTACTGTTACTGGGGACCTCCCACATGCAGGGAGCCATAGCGCATCCACGTCTGATGTGGCTTCTTTGCGGGTTTGCAATGAAGAAATAAACGACTTTCGCCGCAATGCGATTGAGGTGGTCTTTTCCAAGGTGATAGAGAAGCAGCTGAAGACGGAGGAGAGAGAGGGTTTGATACGCACGGCATTAAGGGCAATAGACCGACACTTGCGGGAGATATTTACACTTGATATGACACCCTCGCCTGTAACTGCTTGTCAGAAGCCGCAGACATCATGGACCGTGGCAGAACAGCAAAAGTAAGTGCGGTAGCGTGCTCAATATGGCTATCTTCATATCCGTTTTTGCTTATATATAGATATAGATATATCACTGTCTCTTTTTCGATAGTTCGCCCTCTTTTTTGAGCACCTGTGCAATTCCGTCCTGTGTAAGTGCTTGTGCATGGCTTTAGCTCGCTCAGTTCGTACTTAGAATACTTGTTCTGTAGTGTCTACTTTGAGAGGTTTCAGCTTTAGAGTTTGAGGGCTGATAACTGCGTCATCGGGATTTAGGAATACGCGGTTAGGGTTTTGTTGCGTATGGACACAGACTAGAGGAGGCCCTGGTGTTGTATCGTCGCGTGGCGGACCCTGTATTGCGCTGGAGGAACATCAGTAGTCATGTTGGTAGCCGGAGCGCGAATGAGTGCGCCGTGAGATTTCAAGTCTGCAGACAAAACATCTTGACCCAGCATCGCACTGTGAGCGTCAACTCCACTGTTCGATTTTATAGCAGTTGCCGTCTGTTTGTCTGGCGTACCATTAAGAGAGTTAGTGCCTTGATTGTGGTGGAGCCACTCCTAACCCCCAAAAGGTGCTTTCTGAAGCATGTTTGAATATGGGTCTTTATACGAGTTGCTTGATCCATATATGAACAGACCCCACCCGCCCTGTTAACATTTGGTTTGCCGTAGGCAGCGACTGACGAAGGCAGCGATAACCAACTAAAGAATAAGGAAGATGTGCGGCTGAGCGGCAGTGCGTATGATGAAGCCAACGTGCAAGAAGCCGAGAGCGAGCAGCCATCAAGCGGGGTGGCGGGAAAGCCAGCACTGCTACGGGGATGTGACGTTTCGCTTTTAGAGCCAACAATGGACGGGGTGTCCACCGTGCACTTGAGCTGTGTACGACTCCAAGTTACGTGTGGGCGGTGCAAAGCCCCAGCGGACATGCGGGTTGCCCTACCAAAGGACGGAGCCACCCTTGACCCTGCAGGTAATTTGCTACAAGCTAAGGGATTCTGTGGTCCCATTTTCAGTACGGAGTTAGACTACATAAGAACTATACCACGGACCTAGCAGCGTTGCGCTAGTTGCAGAAGTAATGATAAGGCTGCGTTTACACTTGCTTCTAACCCATGGAGAAGCCTTCCCTCCTCCTAGTTTCAAACTGAGCAGTGACTTGCCTAACTTTAACGCGCGCTTAGTTCACTGCAAAGTATATTTTTGCAGATTGGGGGAATGGGAGGCATTTGATTGTCTGCATCTCGTCAGGGTAGATAACTGAGAAGCGTTATATGGCCAGTGTCTGTGCAGGTTGCTCAGTCGACTGCCAGAAATGCCAGCTGCGCATGGGTATGCGAGTACAGCCAACTATTGGTGTGGGGGGCAATTCACTCATGCGGGTGGCGGTGGTGGAGCCCAACGAGTGCCAGCTGAAGGACTTGCTCCCTTGCGACTTCATACTGTCCTGCGATTGTTGCGGGGCAAGCATAAAAGCTAGGGAAGTGCTGAGCGGTATGTCAGCATACGCATCGCCATAACTGCTGTTGAGCTAGTGCTGTTCGTCATCGCTTGGGAGCCGTATACAAATTGCAGTGCAGAATTGCACAGTGCGCATTCGTGTGTTCCCCAATTTCCTAAGATAGACCTCACGCTTATGTGAAGCGTTGAACCGAATTCATTTTGCAGGATGGCATCTCCTGTCAGTGAGAGCTAGTCTTTTGTGCTTCGTCTGCATTGGTGCGTTTGTACGACACCAATTGCACAGGCGCTTCACGGACGAACCATTGCCGTCACTGCCATTCAAAACTTACATACGGTTTCCAGGCTGCTGCTCTCGGACTTGCCGTTGTCAACGGCATGGGAAGTGGCCGGTCAAAGTACGCTTGAAACGTGCGATGTGTAGCCTAGGCTGCAGTATGCACAGTTTGTTGGCGAGCTGGCTATATGCGTCAACGGGACTGTTGTGCACTGAAACATATGAAGGAGCTGCAAAATACTGGCTTAGTATGCACTTTAGTATAGCAGCTGGATGTTACTGCCATGTAATAGCCACATTATAGTTTGCCTGAGTTTATGAATGACGCAGAGAAGTTCACCGTTCGAGGGCTGATCAAAACAAGCAGAGGAAAGAGCTTGGGATTGTCGTGGGATCTCCGCTTGTGAACTTTGGGACGTGCAAGCACTACAAGAAGTCATTCAGGTGGCTCCGCTTCCCATGCTGCGGCAAGGTATACCTACATAGAGCTGCTAGAGTGTAGCCACCATTATTCATGATGTTTAGGCTATTAGACAATTGATAGGCTTACCTATTTCAGAAGCTCACAGACAGAAAGATGATGAATGTCTATTCTAGCACGGGTCAACTTGTCAGACCAGTGAGTTGCTTGCCACTTTCGAAAAGAATAATAATCAAAAGTAGAGCCGCCTGCCTGCCTTTTTGTTTAGGCTTATCCTTGCGATGTTTGCCACGATAACAATGAAGAACATGAACACGAATGGGCCACGCGAATGATCTGCGGCTTCTGTTCGGTAGAGCAGCCGTTTGCGAATGGGAAACCCTGTGTATGCGGAAGGGCGCTGACGAAGAGCGGAGGCTCCGCCCACTGGGAGGCAAGGCAAATGGTTGCCGCAAAATTAATCTTCATATATTTTGTGTTGTTTTGCCCTAACAGGATGGCGCTTGAGCTCGTAACTGCTTTCTGCCAGTATAAACGCAGTAAATGGATAGCCTCCGGCCAGTAGCTTTTCTCAATTGTGGTTGCTTTTAATTCAGGGTGGCACTGGATGCAGAGACCCCACAAAAATGAGCAGGAAGGACTCGCGAAAATATAAACTCCGAAACAAGTAGCAGAAATAAACGAAGAAACCTACCATATCGGTAGCTGTTGGTGTTTCTGAATGACCAGCAGCAACGTACTAACGAATTATTTGTACCAGCGTTTAACCAGCCGCCGTTTTACCTAAACATTCATGGCAATAGCGAAGGGCCCAAGAGCCGGTTTTATTTATTCTACGGGTTCTACCAGCAGCATATTCAACGAATCGAAGTTGGTGCTAGGCAAGCGCTGGCCCTTTCGAAAGCGGCTCTTTGGGACTTACATAACCCAACAACTTAAGCAAATTATTTGTGAAGCTGAGAGGGAATCGGCAGTTTAGGTATATCAGAGCGCGTGGGCGTCAAAGCAGGACGATTCGGGTACATCATCCCAGGTTTCGCAATGTTCTGCAGTTTTATCTGATTAAACTAACCCTAGTCAAACAATAAACAAACATGTGACACAGCTTCAGCCGTTGCACTCCTTGGACATGGGCAGAAACCTTGTAGGGTAGTGCCCAACAGGATACGCTTTGGCGAAATTGCATTATTTGAAAACATGGGCGTTTCACCTTGTGGTCTATTGGCTTGCGCACACACGGCAACTAAAATGCATATGGTTGGATTTACATTACCAACTTTTCCAGGAAATCGTTATCCTTTTTCAGAACGACAGTTAATGTGAATACGGGCAGGGAGAATGTGTAAATCCCAGCTAAATGAGCTGTAGAAAAAATCAAATAATGAATGCCTTAGCTCCAATATCGCAAAATTGTTATAAAGGCTAAAAGCAGCAAAATTTTTTTTCCCCTCTAAACAGGACGAGGTTCTTGGGGCGATAGTCAAATTGGAAAGCATGGACACTTCGTACAGTCGATCGTTGCAACACACTGATATGAAAACTTTCTGCCCTGAGCTCGAATTTCTTTTTGAAAGTAGCAAAAAATTCACGAAAATTAAGCGAAAGAATTTTCTTGAGGTATTGCCTTAGTAAGCGGCTGTGTAAGCGTAGCGCTCCTGCACGCCCCACCGTGCCTGGCCTATCTGCAAGAATTCCTCCTCCATCATCAGCTCAATGATGCTGTTGACATTCAAAAAAGTGAAGTAAATCAGTTTGCGAATTAAAAAAAATTTAGCACGTTGTGAATAGAACCGGTATTTAACGTGTACCTGTTTTTGTTGGAAATGAAGTTCTTTATTGCGATCACAGCGCTGGTCACTGTGTGGCCAGCCCGCTGCAGCGCCAAAACGATCATGGACTACCTTCGCACAGATGATCGTTTATATGAAGCTAGGGCAATTGCTGAAGATGCGGGAATCCTAGACGACATTGATCCAACCCGCTTTGGAACGCAGCTGACACTTATACTGCCGTCGAATGAGGCTTTCGACAACCTTAACGCCGATCACCCTAAGTGGCGCAAAGCGCTCGTGAACAACAAACAAAACGTAGAAACAGTAAGCTTATAAAGAATCCTCCCTTCAGCAAATGACGAGCTCTCCCCTGTGGCCACAATTTCATACGTAACTCATGTGTGGACTCAACTGCAACAGGTTCATTGCAGGGATGACCCTTCTCCGGCTGATGTGCTCTTCAGCTTATTCTCTTTGCTGCTAGTGACGTAATTGTGACTCCACAATCCATTCGGGGTGGCAAGTGGGAGCCTGAGGGGTCAATCGTTTCGCTCCTGTCTGAAACCGCAACCATCGCTAGAGACGGCTACGTGAGCACCATGCTACTGCTCGGCAAATGTTACCAAGAACTATAAAACAGTGTATAAAGCGCAACCGCTTGCATGAACACTTCTATCAGCACCTGCATTGACTGACATGCACCAAAACACTCAGATACTCCGCCTGTCATGTTCATTTGGTGCGTTGACAGGTTTGCGTTACCGATTATACAAGGACTGAGTCTTGTGACGATCCAAACAGTTTGCCATGCTGCGCCTCCATCGACATGGACAACGTGATTAAGGCGGATGATGGCTATATCTATCTGATCGACACTGTTCTTATGCCCCAGGAGATTGTCGACAAAATGCCATAGTGGCAATTGCCAAGCATTGGTTACCAGCAGTCTAGTAAAAAAATTGTGACACTTTGCAATGCTGTGTGAGAGGCTCAACTTCACTTCGCCCTGTTCATTTCCTAGAACGGGAACTCCCATGAACATCGGCTAGAAGCCGGCTTTTTTCAAGTAAATCAGCCATTAAAGATGCTGTCCTCTAATTCACTTGTTTAAAAAGAAACTTTAGAAAGGCAGGGTATTTGTATGTAAGCTTGTTAGGTTAACGTTCTCTCGTAACTTTTGAAAGAGTTGCTACTAAAGCAACAGCAAAGCCGGTTGGAAGGATCCGACACGAGAGGTTCTTGCGGACAGATTAGGTTAACAAAAGTATTTCCCAAGGTTCCATGTTGTATTTTTTGAAACAGTCTGGCATAATCAAACTGGGGCACATTCATCTCAGTTTGGGGGCCCCATGTGTGTTTACTGTTCAGAACAACCTGCAGCCCCTATTACCTCGCTTCCAACTACTGCTGCTGAGCTTTCAATAGTGTACAAGAGGTTTCGTTGTAGCAAAATGGCCTAGAGCAGCAAAACAAAATTTCAAGACATTTGTCCACGACGAGCAGGACCCAAGTGTTCTCGGTTCTTCAGAGAACAATCAGTCATGAAATAGGTGGCCGCCTTACGGCACACAGCGGACCAACGCGGCTAGTCAACCGAGCGCAACGTATACAACAGTCTTGAGTTGAACACACAAGGTGAAAGCCATTATGTCCCCTACTGCCCGCGCGAACGCAGCCTATTTATATTGGCAAGGTAGGAACGACGTTGTAAAAAGCTTTGGGTTCTGCCCTCAGGTAGGTTCTTCGTCTTAACCAAGACGTATCGTGAGGCTGAAGCAATGCTTTCCAACGATGTATTGTCGGCTTCAACTGGAATGGGGCTATTGCATGCGAACAGTGTGTTCGGATTTGAGACTAGGCAGGATTCAACTGTGCTAACTGAAGACGAGCCAATGGCTTTATCGATCAGCCCCTTTAGAGGGCCTTTGATAGCCTGCAGTTCCATAGTATAAGAAAAGTAGATGTCCCGCCCATTTGGGCCCGTCGATTGCAACTGCAGAGAAAGAAACATCACAGCATATTCGGCACTTAGATAAGCACACTAAGACACTTGAGCCGAGAGCGTGTACAGGAAGCCTCGCGGCCTACGGCCCAAATGGTACGAAAAACAAATTGGTAAAAAGCTGGGTGGACGTACAGGAGGCTCGTGGAATACATACGGGATCTCGAAGATCTGACGGACACAAGAGAGGCATGCAGGGATGCAGAACATGAAAAGTACATGATAATCGTGCACAACGTGTGAAAACAACCCTGACCAGCAGGGTTAAAAACCCTCCAACAATTGCTGCTCTGCGTTACGCTTATTTTAACTCACTGTGGGGTCGAGATTCGGCGCCATTGCTTGAAACTGAAAGCACATCGCAAAGTCGCGCGATTCATTGGCACTTGCATCCCAGGAGATAAATCATGCATCATGTGCAATCACCAGCATACACCTCGGCAAGCCAACAAGCAGTGTGCATACCTGGGGAAGGGGAATCATTACAAGACAGTCAATGCCTTGTGGTACTGAAAGTTCTCCGAGCTCGGTGCTCATAACCATAAAGTACGGGAACTCAGATGCTGGAAGGCACATTCCTCCAGGATTTTGCTTCCCCCAAAAGATTCGCTGCCATAACCTGTTATTTGACACAATACTCGTCAATATGGACCTCACCGTTTGTTTCTTGTTGCTATTGAAGTCGATTTTGTCATTCCCGGCTTGAAAAGAAAAGTTCGGCACGCTGGACGCCTGACAAGCGAAAACAGTATACAAGAGCCGTTGGAAGCTCTTGTTTTCCTACGAGTATACGATTGCTTCTACAAGGCAGATACTAGGGACGAAAAAATGTGGGAAAGCCTACTTGCTGTCCTGCAAGAGTCCCCCAAGTTTTTTGTTTTGGCGTCATGCCGATGGCTTCGGTAAATCTTTGCGGAACCTCTCCAGGTTTTTCGGCCTGTGCAGCAAAATTGACCAACCAGGTTTTAGCGGAATACCCATGGCCAGCGAGAAAAATGGATGTTATCCGTATGCATCACTTCGCATCAACGTTTCACCACTCACCTGGATACTCATAGAAATGTTCTTGATGTGTTGGTGCCGAGCCTCTTCGGGAACTAGCGACCACAAGGTGAGGTTTGCTAGCTTTTCTTCTACCTCGTCTGTTGGACCCAGCGGTGTGTCGACGGTGAAACTGCTGCCGTCTGTCTTGGTGAAGACTGTGTGGAGTACCGTTTGCTGCCGCGGGACATTCGCGGCTTTCAACATGCTCCCCAATCGTTGGCCCATTTGCTTCAAAAGCTCATTAATGCTGTACTTGTCTTTTGAGCTTACATAACGCACCGGAATATGGACTTTTTGGCCCCAAAGACCAACATCTACAGAGCCGTCTTCAACCTGAAACGACAATGCAGCTTGTTCTGGGACATGACGAGACACTCAAAACGCCCAATCTATATCTATGCTGTAGTGCGCAGTGCCACGCTGTTAACAAGGGGGAACACTTACTTGAATCTCCCCTGATGGCTGCAAACGCACCAAACATAGCATCCATATAAAGCACCGGCTTGTTGCAGGCGAAGCAAATCGTGATATTTCGCAAAATCGCTTTCTTTGTGTCATGTGGTTTAAGCTGGACACTTGCAACTCACCTTTGAGACAAGCCTTAGATCAACAACTGACTCTAGAGCAATACCGAGGTGCTTAAGTAAGTCTTTAATGGTCTCTTCCTTGTCACGATCCGTTATCGGCACCGTCAATTGCCTCACTTTTGTCCCACTCCTTGTGAAGGTCACGAGGTACGTTCCCGAGCTTACGCTTCTAGGTGGTGTATTCAAAATTTCCTCAATGCGTGCTTTCGGGTGCTGAGCATAGCACGCAGATATACCCTTTGAAATGCATACTGGCCAGTTGGTTTCTTTAGGACGGGCGGAGTCGTACTGTAGTATGATGGCACGCAACACTGAATACTCTCGCGGTTCTGTTTAACGCTACTGCAGCTTGACGGACCTTAGACGGAGGTGATTCCATGTTCTGAAAAGTTAAGCACAACAAGAACCACATTTTCCCCACAATTTCTTATAGGTTGAAATCGCAGTGAATCACAGCAATTACCATGCATGACTGACTACCATGGTATAGTGAGTTTACCTGTGTGTTAATTTCAATAGTTTGCCCAGGAGCAACTGAGCTGACTTGCTTCAAAGCGTTAAGGAATGAAAGAACTAAAGACAGCCCAGGACTCCCATGCATTTCTGAAATTTCTTGCAGGAGAAACAAGAGGTCCGCAGGCACCAACTGCGTAGTGGATCCACCAGACGGACTGCGGATGTTGAACTTGAAGTTAGTATGCGGCTCTCCTTTTCCCGGCACATGGATATTCAAGAGCTTGTCCAACTCCACAGACTGTCCTGGTAAGTCTTCGACTACCGTCCCGTTCACGACGAATTTCTGTTAGGTGTGCAAAACACTCTATCTCGCCTATGTAGCTATTAGGGGATAATCGGAGTGCAAGTCATTATATCGGGAATGCTTTGTTTTCCCGCCGTAAATGATGCACAAAAACAATCCACCTTCCTACTAACGCCAACAAATGTGGGAATCCTTACCATTTTTTGGTTTTCTGACACCTTCTTAGGATGGGCGCCGGGAGCAGCTTGGCCCTGAAGTGCACAGCCGAATGACACGAAATTGTTTATTGTTTTTTAGAAGGGACTACGCTTTATTGGTAATGATGATAATTCGTGGATCCAGCATATATAGCAAACCAACGTACGATTAAAACAACAGTATGAGAGTTATCGAGGTCTTCAACTCCGGAAAGCTGCAACACGCTGGCAACTGTGTGTCCAAGAAGCTGAGCAGCGCTTAGTCGCGAGTTGGCGGGAACGCCGTCAGTCACGACGGTAACTAAAATAAAAGTAGAATCATCAATGCCAAGGTTTTTTTTAAGCCATAGAACTTGTTGATCGAAAGCCATATCCAACCGTTTTGTTGTGGCTGTAAGCGGCACACTTGATCCCGCCATGGCGATGATCTGGACCACACACAATTATTTTATTACAGAACTAACATACGTGCTTTAATTTTAACCGCGTAGCTACCTGACCTGGGAAACATATTTGTTATGTGGAATGCTATTGGCTAGGAAGCTGAAATCGTACCGAAAATTCCGGAGCTTTCTTTTGATGCTGTAGAACCAAAGGCATACACGCAAAAGTAGATGTTTGGCAGCACTCACTAAATACTTTCCATTGCAGTCATTCCACAGAGGAAAAACTGTTAGTATGTGGTTTTCAATGGAACTGCCAAAGAAGTAGATAAGAAGGCCTACCACCAGTATTTGCGGGTTATGTAGCATTTTGATGACGTTTTCCATTGACATAGTCTCAGGCACTGCCCCATGGACTACAGGGATTGTAATGCCAAAGGAGGTCGTTTTGCCATCTTGTCCGACAGTCTCCGGTTGTAACATTTCGAAAGCTAGGTGAGGAGTGGGTGTCCCAGGAGCAGCTGTTCCCCCTATTTGTATATTTGTGGAGGGAATCCGCATACCGGACGGCTTGTTTCCGTCCTCTGTTATCTTCGCCACAAAATCAGAAAACGTCGTTTTCCCATCGATGCGGAGTTTATTCAGCAAATCTTGTAGGCTTCCCATGTGGGTGTCCTGGGTGAGGGCGAAAAGAAAACCGCATAAACAAAAACAAAACGTCAATTTTTTTTGATAAAGCAGCTAGTCAGCCAGTCAGTGATTCTAGTTTTTTGCCATAAGCAGGGATTGAAATTAACATAAACGCTCACTCCGAAATGGCTTCTAGGCTCCGAAATTACCTGACGACACACGCCCCATACACTTTTGCAGGTGCTAGGCCATTGCGCAAATATTCCCAAGTCTCTTGCAGTGTCGCCTCTGCCAGTATACCACTTGACATGCTCACCTTAACAGTAATGCCTGCAAGTCCAGGTATCTGAGAACCAGGAAGATCCCTCCATTCCTGTGGAAGTTCATTGAAATTCTTCTGTGAGCCGTCGACCATTTCAAGTGTCGTCTCCAAAGTTGTACCAGGTTGAAGGGTTGCCAAGATGTTATTTGTGAAAACACCCAGAGGCTCGACAGCGAAGAGGTCTTCCAGGCTCCTGCCTTTATGCCGAGTAATGAAATCTTGCTTCAAGTTCTCGGGGAACGAAATACGAATCTAAAATAGATACAGCACGCAAAAAATGTAAAGCGCTATGGCTTATGCTCTCGCCACATAGAATAAAGATCTGCAAGACAAGTTTTGTATTGTGCCGGCAACCCCGGTGGATGCAGGCGCTCACTGGATGAGAGAGGTAAATGGACTGCAATAACACATCGCAAGCCATAATGGAAGGATGGAGGCTACTAACGAAAATGCCCTCATAAGTTCTAAAGCATTATCACTTAGCCTTAGTGACAGATTTGCACGCAAACTCTAATTACGACATTAGTTTTAGCCCACCTGCACAAAGCCAACAATCTCAGAAGGGCGGGTTTTTTCAAATGTTGCAGAACAAAACCGAGCAAGCTCCGCCCATGACTGAAATGCTTGTAGCATTGCACGACTGATGACACATCGATTCGTGTTGGCAAATGGAAAGACCATTCGATCTTCTGGATGCCCTCCTTGCATAAGCGGATTGATAATACTCCATGGCTTAGCTTCCCAAGAAACAGTATAGTGATGCTGCATTTGGAGTTTGTCGATCAAAACCACCTGGAAAGGCCGCATGCAATTTCCATGCAATGCTTATCTACGCAAACAGTCTTTTTCCACAATTCTATGCTGTGATTTTTTACTTTAAACGCGTTGCCATGCCAATCTGTGGTCGTTGGCTCAAAAATTTCATCTTACCGGAACCTCTTGCCTCGCAGGCGCGTAGTTGGGGGTCGCTCCCTGCAACCACCAGATGCCCATGTTTGATAACAAAAAACCGTATCTTTGATGAGGAAGCATCACCAAACATTCCGGAGAATATTCGAGCTACCTTTCACATATGTAGTATGCTATTCACTGGGGCAAGACGTACGGGTCTGAAAGAAGAGACCAAGATATCCGTCTTCAATAACTCCACAGGAATTTTACATAATTTTGCAACTTCTTCTTCTTTCTTCAGCTTTAAAAATTGTTGAAGTGTAATGTTCGGGCAGAAGTAGTACATCCCAGTACCTGCGGGGGCTTGGACATACACTACTTCTCCATCAACAGGCGTTGGATCATTTGGATTAAAAGCAATACTAAAATTTTCCTCAAGGCCGGGCAAGTTAGAGAAACCAGGGACTTCAAATGCTTTGAGAAGTGGGTTAGAAAAGGCGGTTCCACTCTCTTCCTGCTCTGGGTCGGGGTAAACATTGAACTCCGCAGTAGCGCCCGGAGGAATTGTGCTGATCCCTGGCTCTTGAGTTGTCCCCCATCTCTGTGGATCGGTTCCAAAGTAGTTGAATGTAGTTTCAATGTTTCCTTTTGGCGTTGGGACCTTCTGCACAAACGTGGCTCCAGGGACGTTTTTCCCGGGTTGTTGGACGAGATTATAATAAATATCATTCGGCAGGATGCTTGAGATAGGAGCTCCTGGGCGCCGGAACGAGAAGGACATTGGGTTTTCGTTTAGGAAGGAAACAACCGGTTGGCCCTGTATTCACGCAATTTATTGCCACAACAAATTGATATGGCTTGCAATAAACAACCACTAGCTCACTTCAATGATACCAAAAGCCACGTTGTCGAGTAATGTACGGCTGCAGTTTTAGTGAATTTTGTGAATGAGCTGCTGCATGCCAGGGACGGATGTCAATTGACTCACAGGTAGTTTCGTCGGGTACATTGCTGTTTGAACACCCTCTAGCCAGACAAACGGTGCTGATAGGCTGCCAATCTGTTGGAAACTAAGATTACACCAGCCCAACGCTTTTTCCCAGCTCAGGTTTTTGAATTCACTGGATGAGAGGATACCACAAGGATTCCCGCTCACTTGGCTTGTAGGCGAGAACAAGCTGAACGAAATTGAATAATCGCCAGGAGACACTTCTACTTGAACCGGCGTTTTAGGATTTCCCTTAGCAGAAATCATGGTGGAGACCTTAGAGCCATCGGACCTCGAAATGGACATCTGAGAAAAGCCCATGTGCCACAAGGTATCGGCATATTCAGCCCAAATGCAGTTGATAATAAGGGTAAAATTTACAAGAACAATAAGATTGGTACAAATAGAGAGGCAGGAGTGTGAAAACCTTACTGTGATTACTCCTTCACGCTGCAGACCAGCCCACAGAAAACACACAGCGTTCAGGTTTGGGACGTTGTACACATGGTTACCAAATGCTACAAGAGCTTTCTACTGGTAGTGAAGCGTGGCAGGAGCTTGTCTAAAGAAAATTTAACCTACCATTAGCACTTTGTCCTGTTCCGTTAGCTGTACAAATCAAACACCAAACGCACAAGAGTCATCAAAAATAGATATTCAGTTTAGGTGTTGGCTTTCTATGGGTTAGTAGCCAGTGGGTGCAACTCAGTGCGTTATTTTCTCTTCACCTCGTGATTAATGTAGATATTCAGCCTGCCGGTGAGCTTCGCAATATCACTTTCGGGAACTTGCAAGACCGCCAATATTTCCCTAACAAGCGCCGCGTTCTTAGGTTTGTTACTCAGTAGCAATGCTCTAATACCAACGATTTGTGCTGTTGTCATTAGCCCTTTATACTTTGCAAACTTCCACTCTACAATCGCATCATTGTTGATGTTTGCAAAGGCTGTTGTAAGGCGCTGTAGATATCTCCTATTTCTCTCTGGGTCTCCATGAGAGCGGTTCCATACGCGAAAGCCCTGTTTCATAAAAGCCAAGACAGTTTCTTGCTCAGTTCTTCAACTGAAGCACAGCTGTTGATTGGTGATGCAGCCAACCGGTGGATCTGGATTTTAGCTCATTTAGGCGGACAACTTACACTTATTGGTGGCGAACGCATCCCCACGTCAAACGCAAAAGGCGTTCTTTTTGTTACAGCAGCTAAAAGTCCTGGACAGATTGTGAGAAGCTTCTCCATATCATTAATGTACTCCAGGATCTCCCCAAAAGTTTGAACCTGACATTTACTTTTTCTGAGTACCTTATTCGTTTCCTGGTCATTGCGAACAATAAGTTGGATTTTTGTGTCCGTTAATGGTCCAAACGCTCTCATACGCAGCAGCCAAGGAGCCAGTAATTGCTTCCAGTGCAATGGATCGCCCACCTGTGAACAACATGCTTACGTCAGAAACACCATGTTCGATTTTCTAAGAAATTTCACAGTATTAAGCAGGATTCGGTTAAACAAAGTACGTTGCTCCCAATATGGCTTACGTAGACAGAAAAGAATAACTGTTTCTGCGGGAGACATGACAGCACACAGCCTCATCTCGTTCTTCAGCAAGAGTTTCACGATGGGTTGCAACTCGATTGACTGCGCTGCAGAGGTGTGCGTGACAAGCCGAAATGCTGCAGTGCTTGAGAAACATACCTCTCCTTCAAACGCCTTCTTTTTTTCTTTTTTCTTTGCTGACATTTCAGACAAGGTGCGCTTCCACTGATTATGCCAGCAATCACAACTACACAATGTGCCACTTACTACTACAAAGCCGTTTACTGAAAAACAAAAGAGTATAAACTGTCTTCAGGGATTCTTACCGCAAACATAACTTTTTGAATCTTTTCAGGCTTTACGTCCCGAAGAGTCTTTATAGACACCTTGAGCTTTTTCCCATCTGTAGTAACGATGAATACCAAGTCTTGTTCTCCGTATCCACCACGATCACTAAGAACGTCAGTTAGCTCAGAGGGCGAGATACCGATGGTCCCATCGTTGCGGAAGCAAACTACTTCAAGCGCGACCTTGAGTACTGGCAACTTGTCTTTTTCTGGATGCGATACAACACGCGGGTACAAGTTATATGTGAAGTAGCTCTTTGGAATGTTATAAAGCTTTGACAGCTGAGCCGCAACTCTCTTCCTGCTTCCACGTTCCAGACCATTAAGGTAATCGGAGGGCACCGATATCTCAATGGGGCCATCAGTAAACGCTTCCTCGTCTTCAAGGACAAACGTAACCATTACTTTAATCTGCACAAAGGACTCAACAGGACTGCTGAGTGAAAGCTGTGTTGCTAGCCCATCTATGCAGTGCAAGCCCAGGTTTACTTATGCCCTACCTTGACCTCGGAGGCCGTCCTTTCCGCTTTTTTCTCCGTTTTGGCCTTGAGCTTTATATTCTTCTTTACTTCTTGGCGTTCTTCCATACCCTGCAGGGGAAAGCTCGAAGACGCAATATGTAATGTGCACCAGATTGCTAGAACCAGAATCCTGCTGACGTGACTGCAGAAAGGGCCTTACCAGTACTCTGAAGGTGAATTCATATACATTTGCAAAGTCTAGCATTGCAGCTTCTTTTGACTGTCGGGTCGCATCGTGGTACAGTTTCCAAGCTTCTTCAGAAAGACTCAGGTCTTTATTCTGAATGGGGACTATCAAGTCTCTTTCTACGCCCTTCTTCCTCACGTGAAAAAAAGTGAGTGACACTGGAATAGCCCATTTTGTTTCCTTGGTTAAGAAAGCCCTGATTTGACTTCTGAGGTCCTGGATCTTGTCGTAGTCCTCGGCTGTCTTTTGGGGCTTTGCCCTGAGACTATCAATTTGAGCTTTGAGGCTGGCAATTTGAGATTGAGAGGTAGCTGGATCCGGCAGATTTAGTTGCGCCACCACATCTGGCATAGTGGATATTAGATGTTTCCTGACTATTGCCAGCAGGTCACGCGCTTTAACAGGGTGGAATATGTCAGCTCCCCGTAGGGTATCCTTCATAAACCGCTCCATTTGTCCCACGCTACTGCTCCGCATCTGCATATGATTGCACAGCGAACGCATTATACACCAATGCTGCTGCCTCCCAAAGGCTGATTCCCACTACCATTGACGTGATAACCTTTTGCTCTTACATCCGCAGCATTACACTGGGTTTGCCATTGCTCTGCACGAGTAGAGATGCCCTTGATCTTCCCACAAAAAACTGTGTGCATCGAAACAACGAGGCAGTCATTGTTTTCCGGCTGAGGGCGGTAGCAGGCGGTAAACTTCCCAAGGGGGGTTTCTAAACTGATTCTGAGACCCTGCATAGACGAACAACCAAGTCACATGTGCTGCAACAGTATAGACATGGGCTCCAGCGCAAAACCGCCAGCAATACCGTAAAGGAGCTAAACGGTCAACTTTAACATACACTCTGGAGCTATTGTTTTTGCAAAATCCTCAACATTAGTGGTAACCACGCGATCCATCATAAGCGTTTTCAATACGCATGCCTCTATCTTTGCGGCTGTTTTAAGTATAATACCGAATTTACATGCAGAGGAGCCTTACCTTCTGGCGCTGTTCGACAGCTTCTCTTACTCCCACATACACAGGAGATTGCGGAGGGACAGTAACTGGGTTGCCGTTGGAGTCAAACAATTTCAACTTCGTGTTCTCTCTATCATATTGAGGGAATTGGTGGAAAAACCTGCTTTCCAATGTTCCCCATGAGTCACGGGGTCGAACTGAAATGGTGTGCGACTGTTGAGCGCCTTCTGGAGTCGTGACAATAAAATTAATGTCACCCTGTAGCGCATTGGAGTAAACAAGATCAAAGGCCTTGGCGCGTATTCTTACCCTCAAAATAGATAATGTGAGAAAAACAAATGCAGAGCAAGTCCTCTTACTTCAACAAACATATTCTTAATTGGTAATGTAAGCAGGTGTTGAGGCAGCTTGTAATCCTCGGGATTCAGATTATTCCAGCGAGGATTGCGCAGAAGCGGAGTAAGGACATCAATGAGCTTTAGTTTCTGGCCTCCTTCTACTTCAATAACAATTTTAGAGAAGAGCGAATTACGGTCCTCGGTAGACATGCTGTCCAGGTCTACAGGGAGCTGTAGGTTTGGGATCTGCTGACGAAGCCAATGCTGAATAACCTTGAAAGGTCTCGATAATGGAGAAGTTCCGGGGTAAATAGGAATGTTCAATTCTCTACCAGCGGTATGAGCTCCGTTTCCATCAATAAAAACATCATTGTTACCGAGAATCGGGAACTGCGACAATAAGCACGAAGATGGATACTAAGTAAAGGGCTGGCAAAAATTCCCAGGCTCGGAGAAAATGCTTTTAAAAACACTACTAACTTAATTTACACAACAAAAGGCAACTTATTACAAAGGCTTACTGTGGAATGCCACTGCAGCTTGATTCTGCGAGGCGACTGGTGGTACCACGACTCTGGGATGGAACCATTTGGTAGCGCACTCCTTTCTGGGCCTCCTGGTGTACTGACGTAGGGAAACTCCACAGAAGGCAACTTATATTTCTTAAATGTCTTCTGGAAGTCGCTCAATAGCTCTGGGTAAGTTTCATTCATATGTACTCTGGATGTTACTGTTTTTACAGTAGGACTCCTCTCGCGACCATTCTTTCCAATTCTCGGGATGTCCACAGTTGCCGTTAACAAGTGCTGAGGGCAGCGACAAGGCAAACATTTTCCAATAATTTGTTACTGAAGAAGGGCACGTTGTGAGTGCAATGGTAGATTTGTTTGCTAGCCGTAGCTCCTGTTTGCACGGTTCTAAGTCCAGGGCACCTACCGTTGCACTGAAGAACAAGGCAAGGGGCCTCCTTTGTTTGTAGGCTTGCAGAAAAATGAGGCCCAGGCGTTTACACTCAGCTGAATTGCCCTTGAAGTTGAGTTGCTGCCTATTTGCCGTTTTAAGCTCCGGCTGAAGTTGAACGATGTCAGCAACTGCAGTGATGGTTTCAAATCTTAGGCCTTTGGCATTTTTTATATTGCACCCCTCCGGAGCTTCTGCTGTCCGACGCGCCTTTTTCATAAGTTGTTTAATCAGGATCGTGTTGCGTTTTGTTATTGGAACTTCGTACTGAAAGATGCACCACGGGGCTACGCCTGGTGGGGTTTCCATGATGAAAAACGACTTCACTGCTCGTGGAGAGCTTGCTCCAAAGACCAGTATAACATCTTGTAAGGCAAATGATGAGTCCTTATCGGCAAGATCAGCCAGAAGATGAAGCAGCGTCGGGTGTTTTACAACAAAATCTTCCAACAGAGAATAGGACGTTCCGTTTATTACTACGCTTAGTAAGGCCCCTTTTTTTTCGGGCTCTTTTGGCGCCAGAGACGAGCGCAAACTTGGATATTCCTTTTCAATCTGGTACCACTCGCGCAGCGGATTGAGTAAGTGCGTTGCTTTGCTTCCTCCGGGAAACACAAGCGTTGCTTTAATCTGAGCAAGCACGCAAATCGGGAAGCACAAGCAGCTGAGCCAGATATCCAGCTTTGTGTTTCAACGGCAATCAGTTTGGGTATCTTACACGTATAGCGTACCAGCGGAACGATTTGCCCTGGGACGTAATCGGAAATCTGCTCGGCGGGCGTGATTCGGGCTCCTATTAACGATACATCAGCTGCCTGGCTGTTGGCGCCAAATGGGCGACCCTTGTGATCGAAGAAAAAAAACGATTTGGTGCTAGCAGTGTTCTGTGGACTAAAAAGCCCTGTAATATTTAGCTCCCCTTGAAGACCAGCAGCTCCAGGATGTTTCCCTGTGAGCCACAGCTTATACTGCTGCTCTGGTGTTAACTGGAACCAAGACGATGGCACAATAAGCTTGGCCGTTTTTGCGTTGGGAATTGCACCTGACAGGGAGCTGACTGGAACGTTTCCCTTCACTGAAGCCTCGACCAACTCCTTTAGCTTGAGCAAGCTTCCCCACGTAGGATTTTGCAAATACGTTATTTCAATAGTGGCCTTTAAAAAACACGCAAACAAAGCGAATGCAGATGGTAAGCTAGTGTTAACTTGTATTCACATGATATCCTTTGCAGCTTTTCCAAACGGCCAGGATAAAATGCCTTTTACTACCATATCAAATGTCAGCTTACTAGTCGTTCTAGCTCGCCAGCTACGGAAATAACAGGGTCTTTTTGTGTGGCGAGCTGATGGAGCCACGGGAGAACGGCTGGTTCTCGTTTGACTTCCTCCTGCTTCTTCGGTAATCCAGCCAGCCATAATCCTGCTATTACAAAGCTTTCAGCTTCTTTTAAAAGTGGAGGGTGCACGTTGGAAGCAAGCCACGCTTTAAACTCATCGATAGACTTAAGCTGCAGCATTTGCTCCTTGGCAATGCTCGCCGCCAGCTTGTCACTCCTTTGTGCTTTACCCACAACGTGCCTGAAGCTTAGTAAAAAATTAATCTGATCATACGCAAGCACACAGGATGGTAGATTATACAAAATTTTGCTTTTGTCACCCCTTGCTGTGGAACTAAAAGTGACTGAACAACGGTACAATTTGGCAGCAGATGGCCTACAGCTGGACTGCTGGCCGCCGCATTGTAACTTTCTTCAACCTTTAGTTTGATGGTGCCCGATGTGGAAGAGGTGGCAGTCCATGTGATTTCAAACAGGGCTGAGTTGTTTTCTGCTATATGTGAAAGCTGCTGAAGCAGCTGTGTCTTTGCTTCCGTTGTGTTGGTGAGACTAAAGACGCCTATCACACTGCCGCCTTTGAAAGCTGACAACTGAATTAATTTTCTTCCATTGACCACAATGGGATTGACCGCGATATTCACTCCCGTTAACACTGTTGTGCCTTGTGGAAATGCAGATGCCTATAAAAAGCGTAACGTGAATGTATTTGCTTGAAAACTGCTAATCTGCATCCGCGAAATTGTAGGATGACTAAAAAGCAAAAAAATATTTATCCAGGTTCTATTCTGACGTGGCCTGAACAAAGGACATACTTGCGTCGTCCTCTGCAATGGAACGCCAGACCCTTCTGAAGCGTCCTGAGGCTCTCCTGATGGATCTGCTGCTGCCTGGAGCATGCTCAAAGCGGGCCAATTATCGGGCAGTGGTGCTAGCTGAGCCTCCCCCAAGACAACTTCACGAGCAAAAATAGATTCCAGCGCCGGCAGGTTTGTGTCCAAGAGGGCTTGCTGAGAGTAGAGGAATTCACAAGGCATAAAAGTATAAATAGAAATCCTCTCAAATCATAAAAGTTAATGCGGGTTCCTCCTGTAGGTGCCCCATATTAAGAACAGTGATAGACGGTTACTATGCCGGGCATGCCGGATTTGGACGGTTACATGAGCCCGGACTAACCTCAGTCCCGAGGTAATTTTGCGTCTTTTCCCCTACAGGAAATCCTGAAGCACAAGAACCAGTGTGAATGCTTTGCGTGCATGCCTTGTTCTTAAGCTTTAAAAGACTATTGCATAGGTATCTGGCCTTTGTAGGTACGAATTCCATTCGAAAATGTTCATACACAGCTAAAATTATGCTGAGGAAAACAATCCCCTTACCATTATTAATCACAGCCGTGGTTGGCATGACGCACGAAGCCAGCGCCAACAATAGTGCTTGTGCTAAAAGAAGCCGATGAGTGAGGAGAAGACTCATTGCTCTCTTCCCCCAATAACGCCTCCACGTTAACTGAGAAGTTTGAAAAAAGCTATAACTCGAGGCAGTTTGAGCACATGAACGAGCCATTATCATCGGTAGGCTTTCGAAGCCTTCGCATTGCTTTGCCATCTTGAGAGGTGACTTAAGACGGTTGTGCTCCCTTGTAGGAGTCTGGAGGCTTGTCATATAACCTCATAGATGCCTCCAGATTTTGGTACAACTGCGTTCCAAGAGGCGTTGAGTTTCCGATGCCTGTTTCAGGCAACTGACAAAACCTATGTGCTACAGGGACAAACTGGAGCCACGGGGTAAGGCGGCGGGCTCAAACACACCAGCACATCGATTCAAAATAAAAAAGTTTATTTACATGCCGTTGGGCCTTTATTCAGTTTTCCCTGATGAACAAGCTCTGTTCAAGTTCGCAGCCTTCTTGGTGGCGGACAATAGGACATAGGCCTCTTGCCATACAGATCCAAGTGGAGCAGTCTTCCAATGACGCTGACAGCTTCCAAAACAAACTAACGTACAAAAAATCAATTAAGCTATTCCTTGCAGAGAAGACGGTTTTTGTAGAGCTGGTGGCTTAGCCACTGCACAGGCGCTCTCCCGACGTTATTCAGCCACTCTACTCTGACATGAAACATGCCTACAGCGTCAACCAAGTTATCGCAAAGCACCACCACTATATAATATCACGACAGCAATACAACTGGTTATTATGCAAAGGAAAGCTTCTGATCTTTAGCCACCGACTTTTGCATCGGTCCTGTTCGGGGCCCTGGGCCGATGGTCTCTCTCTGTCGGACCTGCAGGCATTCCAATATATCTGAAGCCCCTCCTCCCGATTGGCCTCTCAATCATTGAAGCTGCAGTAACAAAATGTTCTTTTGTAATTATAGGAGATGCATTTGCTCTCTACTGTAAGGGAGCACCGCTTATGCTTTCTTAGTTTACCTGCTCCGTCTGGCACTAACCACAGTTCTTATCTGTTCCTCAATTAAAGACAAAAGAGAAATCTTTGCGAAGGCCTTCAGGAGGTCTAAATAAGAAATGGTTTTTGAATATGTTTTAAAGATTTAGTGTTGTGAGAACGTGGAAGCAATAGACACCAGCACACATACACATCTAAACAAAGTCCTTGGCCGTAGAGTGCTAATGCACATGATAGGTGTTCCAGTGCTCGTGTGTGGCGGCAAGTTAGAACTGGCGCAAACATTGACTTAAGTAACATGTATGTGGAAGGGATAAGCATTATTTTTTTGGTGGGAACATACCTTGGTTCCCTGGACTGTGTGTCCCGTTGTGGGCCTCGAGAACAGTTGGATAAGTGACGCTCTTCCTGATCGCCTGGCTACTCGAAAGCCCGTGTGATGTTTGAGAAAGCATTTCTTAGCGCTGAGTAAAATTAGTCCATTCAGGAATTATTTCTCTTAATACTATGCTGTGTATTTCTCAAGTTGTATCTAAGTAAAAGCCAAGAATGGAAAATTTATATATTGTGCACTGGTCGTACCATGAGATCATTCGCATAATACTGCATGCTTTCTTCGGTGTCCAGTTTTTTTATGCCATGCTCAATCAGCCGAGAGGAATTGAGGAATTATCAAGCGTCTGTACTTTATCTGTTCGAAATGCATCAATGTGATGAATTTGGGCACATGTGGTACGTATAGGGTAATAAACCGGCATGTCTTACCTGCATACATACGAACAACAGATCGAAAAACTTGAGAAACGAGAGCTGGACGTGGGGAGAAAACTTTCGACCGCTGAGGTGCTGGAAGAAAACCTGTAGGAAACATCCTAACGGTCAAAAGATGGTTCCCTGCTCTACTTCACTGGGCACCAGTTAGGGGCTAGGATCTGCCAAACCTCTTCACTATAATATATACCTGTCTAAATGCTAAGAACCCTTTATGCACATAGTAGCACTTTACGTCGTTCCCATTACTGATGGGTAGAGGAGAACGTCGGGATGATAGCTAGGTGGCAAAAGAAGAGAACGTGGACCAACTTAGCATGATCCAGCGTTAAAATAGCTCCTCCGCCTTGGTCATAGATGAAGGGAGGGTACAAGAAGAAGGCTTACTCCTTTAAGGCTCTTTCCTTTAAAGGCTCTTTTCGCAGTTAACTTTATAGATTCCCTATAGCTATAATAGAAACGTCGTCGATCTTGGTAAGGGATCAAGAGGACAGTTAGGAAGGGTGTTATCTTGCATCAGTAGTTTTATTTAACGTGGTGCTACGCGATTTTTATTCTTGGATTTGCTGTCATTTGTCGGAGGCCTGAAATACGAGGACCCCATTCCTCGCCGGCTTTGCCCTGCCAGCTACCATCGTGATCTTGTTGCGATTTCCCAGCAGTTCTACTTGGGTTGAAATGTGTATCATTTTATTTAAGGCATTGTAACTGTGGTTTCTATGCATGGAAGGAGCAGCGATATTGCCACTATAGGCTAGGGAAGAAGTATGGCCTCACAACGACCACCAAAGCTGAGACAGGTTTAAATGTTTACAAAAACCCGGAAACGCAAACTGGGCTGGCCCCTCGCCTCAAAACTGGGAACGGGGTATCACTTTCTCTTCTAGATAGAGGCAAGCGGCATGTCATCACTCCATTCCGTCTTCATGAGGGCTTTAGGACACCGTTCGTCTACAGCTTCAGGCTGGTCGAGCGTTGGGCTTCCCTAGGCTTATCCGCATGTGTGTCTGCCCGCATCTCAAGAATACCTTAAGATTCACTAAAATGTCGAAGTTGATCGCTCCTGTGCGCCTTTCAGTGTATACAATTTGAGACGCCTTTCACCAATCGCCAACACTCCCAAGCGGAAGAAAGCCTACCAACTTTCGGGGCATATGAGAACCGTTAGTGTTAGGCTGTACAGTAAATCTAGGTGTGATGTATAAGCTAGCCCCTGAAGACTTAAGCAGCTGCAAAAGATGAGCTTTCTACATGTAGTGCACGATGATAACGACGCCTTGTGGAATTATATTCATTCTTTTTGCTAATATCTCCTGAAGTGCATCCTGATGTTCAGCCTTCTTCTGGCAAGTATACAATGTGCCTAGAAAGCTCGTGTGCGTTCTACTCAATCCTCTAGGCAGAGTTTGACTAACATCACCGAGCGGGGCTTCCAGAGGGCAAGTGTGCTTCAGTGCTCAATGACCCTGGCCTCGCAGCTTTCGAAACAAAACACTTTGTTTATGGGTGACCAAGAGAAATTGCTAGCATCTGCCGGTATTTTTTATTGTGAATCAATGGCGCAAACCTCCCTGACAACCTGCCGCGAATTCTGTGCTACACCAGTAAGGCTCATCCCGACCAAGATGGGAAAAGGAGGATGGAGAAACTGCCTGTGTTTCTTGTTAAGCTTCAAGCCAATCGACATACAGCAAGAGTCGGGATATACTCCCTCGTTTGCGTAAGTCGATCTGCGTTGCTGCCAAGGCCGCAAGGACTTTTATGTCGAATGCCCGCAACCGAGAAACTTTCCATATACGAACTTTTTCCGGCTGCGAGAGCGGGTGTACAGGGGAATTTACTGCAGCACATTGCCCGTGTTAAGGGGGATTCCAGCGAATGGGAAACAATTGGTGTCTCGACTATTAATCAGCTTGTATCGATTGCCATTCCAGTACTTTTAGTATAAAGGAGGGCATAATGCTAGCGCATTGCCCGAGATGGCACCCAGCTTCCACTTCTAAATATCCCACTAATACACGAGTCTATGACACGCATAAAGCCCAGGATGCTAATGTTACCGAAGGGGAGGGAGACTCAAACCCATTTGCACCTGTACTTTCTCGCCAATAACAAGCACTCTGCATCACATTCATGCAAAAGCTTTTCCTTCGATGCGTGTTCTTGCAAACGATTCTACGCCTAAACTATTATGCAAGTCTGCAGCCTCTGCTACCTTAATGATACCATGCAGCAAGCTATAAACATAAAGGATATAAGCTACGATAGCACGCCGTCTAAAGCCAACAGCTATTGCTCTACAGCAGGAGAGTGAAACGTATAACTCCGGCTGCAATAAGGAGGTTATCCAATAGTGTCTAGTAATGTCAACGACCTAGCAGAAAACTTCAGTTTTTCATGGTGCCTTTCTGCAAGTGTAAATATGAATGATAATCTAAACTGCCCGTAAAGCAGCGGTGCACATGGATGAGAGCTGTGCACTTATTGTATAAGCGAGCTGGGCCCGCTCCTACAAAACCCTGCCTTATATGGGAGCAAGCTTATAAAGACACAAACAAAGCATTCATGCCTGTGAGACAGTGACTGCTGTGTCATTCCCTGGCTTGCTGGCTACTTGCCAATGCCGAATGCATTCAAGCCTTTGTATTCTTGCTTCAATGTCTTGCATCGTATGCTCCGCATCGCCGCCACCTCCGTATATGCATTCCCTTTTCGTGATAGGGGACTGAGCGCGCCTATTCCAGTTTCTTAGGCGTGGGGTATTCAGGAAGAATACGGCAGTACGAGCGTTAGCGTAATTTTTTTCGATGACTGACGGGTGGAAAAACCAGCATTAGCTGCTTGGTTGCATTCATGTGAGCTTGATATAGACTTCAAGGGCAATCAGTGCCTTCTCTAATTGAACTGAGGACCGATCCCTTTTTCTGCTTGCTCTTTTTCTAGTGGGGTTCCCTCACAATCGCCTCCATCCCATTTGCTGGGCTTATTGTAGCAGTTGGGGTCACAATGCCCATCTCCAATCCATTCTTTCGCGCAAAACTGGTAAACCTCAGGCTTTGCCGAGTAATCTACTTCCAAAACCACCGAAACGTTGTCACAGTCTCCGCCGTCAAACCCGCATGAAGCATTGTTGCACTGGGTGTCGCAAACACTATTAGCAATCATCCACAAACGGCAAGAGGAGCTGCACTTTCCACCGCTATTAGCAGCGCTCGTAACAGTAGTCATAATAGGGTTTGTATTGCCGTCGCAGTCGCCTTTATCGTAGCCACACTCGGGGGTGTCGCAGTCCTTGTCGCAATCTCCATCGCCAAGCCAGGATTTCGCGCACTTAGCATTACACATGTCCAAGCATTCCCCACCATCAAACAGGCACTCTGGAGTATTACACTCTGGAGTGCAAGCGCCATTCACAAGTAATCTACGTTTACACTTGCAATCTGGCAGCTGAAGGCGGTGCTGCTTGAGCTGCTTCTCCTTCTGCTGCAAAGTTCTTCGGTCAATAGGCTGAACCCCTTCTTTTTTCCATTCTTTGCAGTCTTCTCCGTCCCAGTCGCATGCGGCTACATAGCATGCGGCATCACAGAAGCCATCACCCTGCCATGACGGTTTGCAGTCACCCGAGCACCACCCTTTGCAATCCCCACCATCGAACTCGCAGGCCTCGGTGTTGCATGCAGTGTCGCACCAGCCATCGCCAAGCCAGTCATTCTTGCATGCCGCAGAGCACTTCTTGAGCTCCCCATCCTCCTCTTTAGGCCGAGACTCCTGAGCTGTTGTTTCGGAACTTGTGGAATCAGCAGTCGTAGACTCACGCCGCTGTCTCTCTAACACACCTTGAGGCCGTTCTTTTTCTACGGAAGAGCCTTCTGCCAGAAGGCCGATCTTCGAGGCCACCTGATTCGACGGCACGCATAGATACTAGTGAGCCAAAACGTAGGTAACGAGAGGGCCCGGACAACAACTGGCAGTGAGCAAGCAGTCTGTGTACAAAGAAGCTAGCTAAATGGAAAAAGTTACTCTCTTTTCACTATATGGGGAAAAGTCATTGAGTGAAAGCACGCGCCACGAGCAATCTGCTATGTGGCGGATCTTCCCCTACCGTCGAAGTATTTTGTTCGTTACTAACGCTATTCTGAGAAGTTAAAGATGGAGTAACTGCCCCTGATCTCCTGAGTGACTCTCTTGCCCTCGATCCTTGTAAGCCTGCGGCGGCGGCGCCAGACGCACTGTCTGCACATCAAACACGCAGTAGATTTAGCGAAGGCGGGAAATAAGCTTCGGCATCACATATATTCAAAACAAAGAGCCATCGAAACGTGAAAGTCGTGCATGCAGGAACGCGGAGGCGCGCGGAAACTTGGCAGAGTTTTACGTAACAAGCATCGAAAACAGTGGGTACAGATATTCTTGTGGGAACTTGCTAAGGGCATCTGTATTGAGAGTGGTAGACCCCTACAAGCTTTGCTCTTCTTACCATGGAAATTGACCGAGCATAATAGCCCAAACAAAAGAGTTGCTGAGTATCTCCCCCAATTCATTTTCGTGTTACGGAGCACTTCCACCGAAGGTTACTGCGTCACGCAATAAAGGAGGTAATGGAGATGTGGAAAACGCTAAATTGGATTGAGCAGCTGTGTTTATGATTCTTCTTGTCAGACCCGCTGAGCAACACGCCCATCTACGTTTGTCCACTAAGGGATCGCGGTACGCACTTGGAAACTCAGCTGCTCCACTTTGAGTCCCCAGAGTTAATAGCTAACCACAATCAAAACTGACAAAACAAACATACCAATTTTGTTTTGGTGGTTTGGGTGTTATAGCCTTTTTGCAATGGATGACTAGGCTTTTTGTCACTGCCTTGCCCAGTAAATGTAGTGGATTCCAGATGTTTATTGTAGGCTGGCTGAAAGAGATCTTCAGGTCTGGAATCGACAAATAGGCAACCATAACCGTAAAAATTGATTTCCTGTCAGCACACCTCATTAGACGATCGCTTTGTCGTAGGCTATTGCTCGGCTGGACAGGCAGAGTTCGGTCCGCGAAATGCATGGTCACTATTGAGCCTTTTAGTAGTGGTGTTCGCCACCTCCTGTGCATGATCATAACAAAAAAGATATGCAAGCAAAAATGTGGTTGTAATTTTATTAAGTATTGGCTTTGACTATTTCATAACCAGAACTGTAATTGGTTTCCGATTAGGTTCACACACAAAAGACCTCGAAACCCATGTAGGAATCGAAATAGTTACCACTTGAAAGCCGTCCATCCACCAGACAAGAATACCTTGACCTACATAAACGTAGAACCTATAACGAAATACGCTGGTAGAACAAGTTTTGAGTTCTCCATACGCAAAGGTGTGTTTGTAATAATCCAACAGACGCCCACTCTGCTCTTGCAACAGGTTTCAGCAATATCTCAACGTCCTTCAAGAAGGACACGTTTACCCCTAACTGTGATGCAGTCTAATCTGTAGAGTGAGCTCTCTGTCAAAGTAGCGAGTTTAAGCTTGTGTGGAGTTGAGTACGAAAAATACAGTTATGCCGTCGTTTCCTTTAGTAGTCTTAGTTGCAGCGGGTAGTTGTCACTCCAAAAATATTGGAAAATAAACAACGCGACGAGCCGTAGCACATGCAGCACTATACGGCCCTACAGGGAATAAAAGCCTGGTGTGAGTTCCCCTTCTGTTGTCAAGACCCCCCAAAGAACAAATTGTTGTTCGACACAGGAAAAGTGTCATTGGAAGTATCTTAAAAGACAAGCAGAAGGACCTTCCAGACACTAGCATGGGCGGTACCCTGCTCTGCTTCAAAGCATCTGCCCTTTCTGCTTCATGTAGCAAACCAGAGGAACAGGTGCGTAAGTTACCCTTTACGCGCCTTTTTGTGTTTCTTCTCTTTCTTGTGCTTCTTTTCTTTCTTTCGTTTCGACTTCTTCTTGCGCTTCTTGAATTCGCCGTCGCTATCGGATGCCACTGGCGTCAGGCTAAAAACCGCACGAAAAACGAAACTGAGCTTTGCATGGGTGATATTTGTCAGACAGGATGTAAAACATGTTTCTGTTTCGCACAGTGCGGAGACAATACAGTGCTTCCTACCGCGCTATTAAGCGTCTTACCTTTCATCATGTTGCTGCTGTTGCAACTCGCTGAGGAACTGGACAGGGTTCAGCCACGGCGTTTGCTGAGGCCACAAGTTACACAGTACAAGGTGAACTACTCGCTGAATAAAGCTACTACGCAGAATACTACGACACCGCATTTACGACACCACATTCAGTACCGCATGCACAGTTAAGAAATAAAGGTACGTTCTTTCTCGGTACGGAAAGCTACACGCAGAAATCACCTGCTTCAGCTCTTTAGTGTAAAAAAGATCGGGCATCCATGCATCCGAACTCTCTTTTTGCAGCTGTAATTGCCGCTGTTCTTTCTGCTTCGCGACCCTCTGCCTGATGGCGGCATGAGCGTCTAGCGAGCCAAACTTGCGTGTTACCTGCTCCTGCAGGCACAACATATTAGCTCCCCGGAAACACCCGCAGACGAAGTGGTAAGGGGAAAATACTGGCGGAGTGGGATTCTAAAACCTAAACCCACAATCACAACGGGGCTCAAGCCCACTGCACAAAACGATGGAAACTTTGACGCTACCTCTAAAAACTCACCTTTACTCTTTCTACCACTTCCTTATCAACTCCATCCACCTCTACTGAGTCGAGCACCCGTTTAGCACTGACAGCGTTGGAAGGCGAGCTCTGGCTGCGTCTCCTTGGACTCCCTTCACCCCGCAGAATCCCCCCTGTAGGCAATGACAGAAGGATATGTAAAGTGTGAAATATACATGACATGGCGTAAACACCAGAAATACAATGCATTTGATATACACTGTACATAAGACAAAGTATACAGAGATGATAAATCCTGTTCAGTTAATAAACACAGAAGGAAACGAAAGACACATTATACATAACATTCTGCGTGTTGAGTTCAATCAGGCAGGTTTATCCGCCAGATCCAAATAACAACCAGGGCCAATAGTTACATTACTGGCTCAAAAATGCTGGCCTCACGGGTACCTTTATGCTTCGCCTGAAGTTCTTTTTCCCTCTCTTTCCAGAGTTGTCGCTTTTCAAGGGCCTTGTTAAAATCTGCTACATGTTTGACATGCCGACTAATCACATCCGTCGGCGCCACAGCCTTGCTGCTGCTGCTTTCCCTCACTCGACAACCGTATTGGTAGTGCACAATGTTGTCCAACGACAACTCTCGTGCAGTTTTCTTCTCCATATTCCCCTGCTCTGTTGGGTTCTTCAAACAGCAACGGTGCTCAAAGCCAAGGCCAGCATGAAATGCCGTGAATATTTAATTGTACAACGAGCAGATAGTGAAATGTATGGATATGTGAGAGGCGATGTCGGGAGGTGCGAGAAATGGGCAAGTATGCCACATCGTGGCGTATTCGCCGTGAGTACCTAAAAAATCGTATGGAGGGCACCTGCTCAACCTCAACAAAATAAGCTGAAAACGCGCAACCCTTCGAGTCGCATGCGTTCTGTTAATGGAGCACGTAATGAGGAGGACCTTTAGGCAAGATCTACAGAGAGATGGCCAATTGAAAATCTCACCAGCTTTAGCTATTTCAAAAAAAGTGGCCAATCGGAGGCTTTTTCTGCCGTTCCTCCCCATTAAAGGGCTTGAGTGGGTTCATAAACACCAAGTACTTGCTTCTTTTCAGTACTCTTTCAGAGTCCGAGCAAAATTAGGAAATAGATGTTTTTATTTTGCGTTAAACTAGAAAAGTTGCGGAAGGTGGCTTTCCAACGAAACTTTATGGGGCTTGGTGTTAGTATTCCCTCTGTTCACCCAATCTTGTACAGTTACCTGGATCCAAAAGTTCCCTTTGCAGTTGTACTTGGACTAACAATTGGTACCCAGTTTGTGTTAATTCAAGACAAGGAGATACAGACGGGAAGGAGACCCTCTCCAATCCTCTTGGGCGACATAGGTGTCCGTCAATCGACTGCCTTCATTAGAACAATCGATTGATCCCTAACTGTCACGGAAGGCTCAATAATGAGAAAAATAAGTTATTGCAGTATCATCTATGCTATTCGCATCGGGCTTATCCCGTAGTACAGGCGTAGTGGGGCTCAATACCCTCCGTTGTCCTAGTACCATTCCTTTTCGTTTCCCCAATATCACCTTCCCTTCAAAGTGACAACAAAGAATTTGTTAACATATTCAACCACTGTTTAATCTCTCGCTCTTCTCTGCCGCAGGGGAGTCTCGATGGCACTACCGTTCCATCTCGCATATTCTCTAGGGGCAAACCCGTAAATTAGTATGCTTCTGATTGCAGTATACAAGACTCAACGGAAGATGGAAGGCTGACATAAATACTACTCATGAGCATTTCAGGAATTGGAATGCGAGCTCCGAAGCCGAAAGCGCATAGACGACCATTGGACAAAAGGAGAACAATTCCTGGTTGCCGCGTGCAAGCTGAGACAGTGGCGCCCCTGCTTCTTTGCTGCCGCTCATTATCTCAGTAATTTTTGTATTCCCCAGCACCGACACGAACGGACCGAACAGATCATCCAGCAATCTTGGAATTACGGTGTCTGATAAAACCGCTGGGCTGATCAAGGCTCTGATTTATACGCCGATAGAGTGGCCCCAACTAATGGGAACCTTTCCTTAGTCAATAACGACAACGAAGTGCCATACATTATACAGATTCCGCACATCAGGCTGGCTCTAGACACGGTTTCCTTAGAGTTGGGGAGCACACAACAAAAACAGAGAGCTGATATGTAAATGTCTGGGAACAGGCAGGCCGCCTTCAACGTAGATCTTCGTATCACTTTGATTGAAACGTGGTGGAAAAGAAGCCGTCTTGGTGTGAGTGTCGCATCAAGTTCAACCCATGTCTTCTTGGACGTCGCAATAGCCCAGTTCTTCGTATCCATTCCTAAAGTAGTATTTAAAGAATGTCGGCAATGCTTGCGCAGTTAATTACTCTTTGAGGACAGCATTGTGACTGCAGCTCCCTCCTGCTCTTTACAGGGGGAAGCCGCGGAGATATTGAACGGGCAGTCGTTCTGCCTCTAAGGAACTGCGCAGTTTCTCTTGCGAGAGAGGAATGATACTGAGCCGATACAAACAAATTCCAGCGTCGTCAAAACTGGGCCATAGCTCCCCTCCTGAAGGTGATCCTCGAGGAGGCCGTGCCAGGAAACACGACGAAGCATCGTGACTGAAATGCGGGTGACTTTGCTTCACGTTCCATAGAGCCACCATACCAACGCTCCACAAAGCATTTATCTTATTTTACATGCAGATAGAACCTCTCTGTCAATTGTGCCCCTCCCGCTGGCTCTGCGACTATCCAGAATCACCCTGGGGGACTACCTGTGTGAGGCATGCCTATTTGCATCCGAACGCCAGATGTCGGTGCGAGTGCACACGTAGTTTGGCCGTAACTAACCTTCTGGACGATAGGTTAGTCAATCGAGGATGCAGGATTATGTATTCAATATAGTTCATCCCACTGACTCACTGTGCCTCGCATCGACCAAGTTGCAGTCGGCCACGTCGTATTTAGTCAACAAATTTTGATGAGGAAATATGCCACCAGCCCACCGTCAGAAAGGTGGTAATATTTTGATATCGTCAGCCTCTTTAAAGAAAGGTTGAACCCTTCTCATTGTACTCATCAATTATATGTTGAGGCCAAACCGAGCACTGGACCTCTCCAATATGCATCTTTTTAAGTAGCAGCATTGCAACCCTTGACTGGCCAATGCCGCCACCAATACACGACGGCAGTGACCCATTGAGCACTGCCTGATGGAACGGAGATTCCATTGCTTCTTTGGGAATACCTGAAGCATTTGCCTGCAGGCGCATTGCGTCTGCATCGACACGGACACCCATGCTACTGAGCTCTACGGCTTTCCCGCTGGTAGGATCAAGCACGACAATGTCACCGTTTAGACCTTGCAAGCCATCGGTGCCCAATGTTGTGTAATCGTCGTAATCCCAAGACCGAGTGCCGTGGGAGGCCCCATCTTTAAGTTTCGCGCCGATTCCTCTCACAAAAATAGCACCATGCTCCTCCACAGCCTTCTGTTCGCGGCCTGAAGGATTTAATTGAGGCCAGCGATCAGCCAGCTCCTGTGAGTGCAACAACGTTATTTTGCGTGGTAGTACGGGGGTGAGCTTTGGAAATTCTTTGCACAAGACCTGTTCTACCTCCAACAGAGCCTCATATATCTTGAGCACAGTGTTGTGAAGGTATTCCACCGTGCGATCCTCTGGGTTGATTTTCAGCTCCCAGTCCCACTGATCAACGAGAAGAGAGTGTAACTGGTCCAGGTCCTCGTCCTTTCTAATGGCCACCATATCAGCAACTATACCTTCATGAATCGGCAACACGTACGATTTGAGAGCGTGTCGTTTCCATTTGGCTAAGCTGTGCACAATTTGAAGGGGCCTTTCTGGCAGAGTTCTAGCGGTGAATATCACAGGTTGCATTACCCCGTCAAGACAATCCTGCAGGCCTGAGTCCGCTGCGACAAACCTAGGAGCAACAACTGGTAAAAGACTCAGCTTTTCCGAAAGTATTTGTAGGAAATTGTGCTTGAGCGCCTGTATGGCAAGCTGGGTTTCACGGAGTGACAACACATGGCGATGCAGGTGTGACCCAGAGAGGGAAGAAGGAAAAGTCATTGTTACGGCAGGAGTTGTTAATTCTCATTCCTTATATTAAACAAGAAAATAGAATACTGTGTTTTATGCTGACCTGTTTGCGGACCGCCTCACCCGCCAGCTCGCGCCACAAGACGCCACAGCGTATCACTAAGCATGTAGTCTACACTTTCATGATATCGGGGCTGGAAAAAGAAACAAAGATCTTTTAGAGACGGGCTTTGTTACTTTTTTGTTTAAAGCAGCAGTTAGGAGGTAACTGCGTTTCCGTCAGTGTAAATGATTGTTAATAGTGTTAGTCGTTTCCTGTAACGTTCCAACTCCGGTCTCATGCAGGGGTGATTTCAAATTGCCTAAGGCCACAATGTACTAAAACATTTCATGTTCAGACGTCTTAAAGAAAGTAGTTTCCGGTCCAAGGATCTTTTCATTAATCTCTCTCTTAGTCCAGGTGTAACGTTCGTACTTACACCTCTGCTTAAAATCCATAAATACTAACACAACACAGAACAACTCCTTAAGAATAGTTATTCCCCAACAAATTCCGCCCTTTTGCCGGCTTCTCTCTCTCAGGTCATATTGACCTGAGCACAGCCAAACGGCAAAGGGGTGCCGACAGGATGCAGCTGGTGTGCACCTTGTGTAGCATGTTCTAACAAGTTCACCTGCTGACGGTGGAGTTCCCTTCTCCAACACCTTGGCAAAGCGTTCTACCAGTCTGTCCGGCGATCCATCCCATTTGAATTCCCTTAAGCGCCTTATTGTCGCCCGCTCCGTGTAAAGGCACAACCGCTGCATTATGAATTGGCGAAATTCCTCCTACGTTTCGGGTGCCTTTCCATCTGACTCGGCAAAACAATAATGAGATAAAGCTGGGCCGTCTAAGAAACCAAGTACATATATCACTCGTATGGATTCTGGGACCCGCAAAATTGTATAATACCGCTCTATCTGGGTCAACCACTCCCGAGGTTTTCGGCCGTTGAATTTTGGTGGCGGAGTGACCGTGAAACGGGGGCGGTGGACATCGTAGTGTTAAGCAGCAGACAATCCGTCCTTGTGCTGGATTTCCGTTCGTGTGGACATCTCTAGCATCATAGGCATACGTCGTTCTAGTACTTCAAGCCGTTTAGTTAAGTCGGTAACATTTCCCGTGTTGGGTTGTTCTTTGGCAACCACGCATCTTACATAATTACCGGGTTCTGGTACTCCTGCAGGTCTCATCGGCGCTTCCGCTACTTGCCCATGCCCTTCCATGGTTGCTGCTGTCAGGAACGTATTTGGATTTTGGCCGCGGGTTGGGGGGAAATCTGAATTAATTTTGGATTTGGTCTAAAAACTGTCAAATAGCTTCCTCTCAACCCTTTGGCGGTCTTCCGACTTCAGTCCAGCACCCGAATTAGCTTGGGAATGCGTTCGAAGACCTTTCTGGTTTCCAGCCACGGGTCTAATAACCCCAGCACGTAGTTTACTTGCTTCACCCGCAGACTGTGAGGTCGGTGGAACTACCCTATTTTGAAGCACTTTCCTATGCTAGCCCTGCGTATCTTTTGGTCGTCTATTCACTTGACCGTTTCCGTCCTGGGCTGATAACGGTGCCTTTGATAGTTCCTTTGCCGGCCTTGTTCCTGCAATATCCAATCCCATTTGGAGCATATGCGTCGTCTACCAACCATTGGCCTTCCTGCACAGTTCTGGTGACACCCTACCGCACTATTGACTTCAGATCTTCCAGGCTCCCAAAATGGAATTTCTAATTATAAATGGGTTTTATTTCAAAAATTGGAAAGAATAAAGAAAAAATAAATAATTTCTTCTTTGTAACTTGTTACTGGTACTGGTTGCACCTAATCCTGCTGCATGGGCTTCAAATATCCATATCCGTAACACGATTCTTTTCACGAATTCCACTAAAAAGGCAAGGGATACAAATTAAAAAGTCTCGTCGTCTACTTTTTATTTTGTTGTAAAGCGTCTGTGGAAGGGTTCTATACCTCCTTACTAATAAAAGGATAGAACATGGCTCGACCATCGACGTTAGAATAGGCGTCTCTACCCTACGAGTCCCTCCCTAACTATGCAACAAAATGCAGACATCCGTATGAAAAGTTCCACCAATATCAATCGGCCCCTGAAGTATAACTTTAATACTTGCAGAGGAGCAAATTCAGAAACCAGTTACTCTAATTACAGGAGTCTTGCCTTAAAAGGACGTCTCTTAGAAAGGTCACCTCCTAAGAGTCTCCTCCTTAAAAAAGTCTCTTTGAAATCTACTTGAAATCTTCAAGTCCAATATAAAACCATTTAAAATTTTTTTAAAAACTCAGCACGCGCTTGCCAAGGCGTCGCGCGTGCACGCATCTGACGGTGTAGTGAACTCCACTACAATCACGGCTCAAAAGTGCTTATCTTAAGCACGGCTTTGCCGTGCTCCTGTTCTGACTAACGTATGCACGTTTCCGCTAATTATAATCAAGTAATAATAAGTTAAGAAGTTGGCTATAGACCGGTGGGGCTATTCTTGAGAGTTTATGAGGGTATTGTTAATGTGTTTTGGTGTTGTGCAAGAAACAAACTTTCACTGGTTGAAGTCTATAGGGTTCTAAGTGAGATATTGATGTTATGTAAAGACATAATTCAATGTTTAAAGCCCCAGAGATGTCAGGGCGCTGTGGGGCGTTGTGGGGCGAGGAATTGGTTCGCCCCTAAATGGAGAGAGAGGGCGAGGGAGTGAATCTTTCAACGTTCAGAACTTTTGTTCTCAACCTTTTATTATTATTGTTTGCCGTATCAATGTTGAGTGTTTTAGAGTCGTTTCTATTTTAAGATTTCAATCCCTCCAGCCCATAAGAAAACATTGCAGGAGGAGGCGTGGTCTCTGGGGAGTGGCAACGCTTCTGCCGACTCGGGGAACGTTTCAAATCCCATTGTGTAAGGAAAAGCGGCGAAGGGTATGTTTTAAGTTTGCGTATCGCGGTTCGGCAGGCTGTATAGTTCGTCACTACGAGTCTAGGACAGTCTGTGGTAGAGTAAGAGTGGGCTACGACTCTCGCGTTTCCCTGTGCTCCTTTTGAATCCATAAGGAGCTGCCTGTTTCTAATTAAGAAAATAAGGGAAGGTTCTCACACAAGGACTTCTTAGCCGTGATTGTAGTGAAGTGCACTACAGTCAGGGCACTGTGGGATAAGGAACTGGTTCGGCCAAAAATTAGAAAGAGAGGAGCAGAAACTGAATAATAACATTCAGAACTTTTTGTTTTACAATGATTTAGTTACTTCGTTTATTGTAACAGGGTTGGGGATCACAAAAATGGGTTTATTGTGAAATTTCAGTCTCAGCAGCTCCTAGGAATGAAGTGACGGGGGAGATGTGTTCTCTGAGAAGTTGCAACGCTTCCGGCAACTCCCGAGAATATTTTAAACTCTATTAAGTAAGGGGAAACGGCGAAAGTTTAGCTTTACGTTCGAATATGGCGAGTTTCCAGGCTATATAGATCGTCATTGGGAATCTAAGACAGCCTGTGGCAGTGTTTGAGTGGTTACAGCTTCCGCGTTTCCCTGCGCTTCTTTTGCATCCCTGAATAGCCGCTTGTCCCTACTTAGAATTAGGGAGGGCTCTTTCTTCCTAGGAAGAAGAACGGGAGCGAAAGAGATTTTTCAAGACTAAACTGAAAGATAAAATTATGACTCCTTTTGAAAGCTGTAGAATTCGTTATAGCGTTGTTTTAAATTGGATACTATAGGGAACGTCGCCCGTTGCTACAAGGGTAGAATCTCAGAGCGGAGGTAGCCCCTATATCTAGGTGCCCCAGCACAAATGTAAAATTGTCCCCATATGCTAAGCTGTAAACGCGTATGCTCTATATTGCAATGTTTGTATGTTTGTTATCACTTATAAATCTTTTAATTAGTGTCCTAACTTATCCTTAAGTGTAATTGTTAAACTGTTTGTGAGGGGCAGTTGTCCAGTTCCTCGAATATGGCGAAGGTCCACCTGGCTGTATCTAAGCTGCATCCTCTTGCCACTTGGCTGTGTTCAGGTTGAGATAGCCTTACAAAGTCAATCTTGGAAAAGCAGACTTTTGGGAGACTAACTGTGCTTAAGTTATTGTTTTGTACGTACTTCTTGAATACCAGGGGCCTATGTACAACCATCACAGCACAATGCAGAGGGCTCGATATGATCTTAGACTAAATTTAGACCAAACAAAGTTTAAAGTTTCTTCGGTTGCCATTACGATTTCCTGGTGCAGTTTCCGGTGAGAAGGGACACCAGGCGGTCGTCTGAAATGTGAATGACAGAACTCTTCCATAGTGCTAAGAGGCTTTACAACGCACTGGAGTAGGTGCTCGTTTCCACTTTCCTTCATCATTAAAATTCGTGGTTCATTTTTCTTAATAGCTTTTTTATCATAGTGCCTAGTAGGCGCTTCGCTCAAATCAAAAGCAAGTGCCTGTATGCAATTAAACGAGCACCTGTGGTGGAACGCTACACAATACGACTCGTGCCGCTAAATCGACCAGCCTGTAGGGCTGCGACGGTGAAGTGTGTGGAAGATGGTTAACGTATACTAAAATTAGATATGTTGGATCTAATTAAATTGCGAGAGAAGGAAACCAGAGCGGTTTTACAACTCATTGCGTAGGGAAAGCCCTAGCCAGCTGAGAGTTCATCAAGCTGTCCTCCTATCATCGCACTTCAGTAGCGGTTTATGTGCAGCTCAGGCACGAAAAAGACCAGCACCTCAAAGCTTTTTTCTACACATTCAAGTTAATATTTCTGTAAATTCGCGCAGGTGAGTTTAACACTCTTTTATGTCTTAATTGGCTGGCTGTGCTCTGCCTGTACCACATCCCAATCTCATCGGTCAAAGCGAGTGGGGCAATTATCTGAGTTGTCCAGCCTTTTTACACTAAAGCTGAATTTTTCAGGACAACCTGAGCGAACTCAGCTGGAGGCTGAGAAGTGCTATACTGGTTGAGGCTGCTACTATCGAATTTTGCTACTCAAGCTAACAGGCTCATTGTTAACTTTCTCGCCTGCCCGAAGGGTCACACATTCAGTTCTGCGCACCTTGGACTTAATGAGAAGGCAGAACGCGTTGTTTTTAACGGGTCTTTTAAAAATAACTTTGAGGTTGCCTTTTTGAGCGTGCCGCAGGCTTGGGACGATAGCCCGCATTGTTGAAACGTATACCGAATTGCACTTCGGTTGTTTCGAGAAAATGGCATCGGCAGCGCGTTTGCGTGAAGCATTTGCACTATTTGATCGGGATGGAGATGGCGAGCTAACGGCCAGCGAAGCGCTTCTTGCAGTTCGTTCCATAGGGGTTGTCGTGACCACAGAAGAGTCAGGCAGTTTGCCAGCAGTAAGCCGTCAATTCACAGCCCTGTTAATTTCAGGAGGCATACCTAGTAGTCTTCTGATGCAGTAGCGCGTGTGAATAACCTTGCATTCGCTGGAATATTCGTATCTGCGGTGCGCTTTCTGCAGTCCATGTCATACGACCAGTTCGAGGGCTGGGTTTCGAAGAAGCTTAGTGGATGCAACCCAGAAGCCGACCTTATAAAGTCATTCAAGGTCTTCGACACGAAGGGTGACGGCACGTTGTCCACAGACGAGCTGATGCAAGTACGACGGCAAAGTATCTTTCGCAGCATATCATTGAGCGTGTTCTTCCTGGCGTGCACAGCGAGCTTTTGGTGTGGTACAGTTCTCCAGGGTGCGGCTAAGTGGCAAAGAGTAATATGATAATGCCGATGCTGGTCCGCCTATTTGCTGCTGGTTTTTGCAGGTCATCAAAACTTTGGGCGACCTGTTGACTGACGAGGAAGTGGAAAAGATGATTCAAGACGCCGATCCAAATAAATCAGGACGGATTAACTACGCAAACTTTGTCAAGCTGCTGCTCAGCAACTGACGCACTCGTTAGGATGCTCCGCGCTACCCTGAAGGGAGCAGGCACTAGCTGCCTTGTTTAGTCCTTGGATGGGATTCCCAATTCATTGCGCTTTTTATGTACAGCGTAGGCATGTGTGCCTTCGTTCTGCCAAACGCCATGCACCAACTTCTACCACTAAAAGTAGCTGCCTGGTGGTGGTTAGCACTTCCCAGGTGGTAAAGTATTTACATTTTAGCTTGGTCCTGCAAACTTTGTAGGCATTCACGTCGTGCGCTTTCTGATAGAGACTGGAACGGCTCACTCGTCGTCCGCTTAAGTACGGCAACTGAGCTGGACCTGCATTGGGTCATCAAATGTGCGGCAGCCTCGGATGCCCCATGATCTAATGTGGGGTTTAGAAGCAAGTGTATTGGCTTGGTAAAAGCCACAGCGGTTGGTCATTTGCATGAACCGTCGACTTCGATGTCGCACTTCCCCGGCTAACCAGCTAACGGCAGTCTGAACGTCTCAGACTGTCAGCAACGCAGCAACCTTGCCTTCACTGCATCGGGGTTAAGGCATAGGTTTGCCGGGATTCTTCTTGGTCGACGTACCAGTTTACATTATAACCAAACCGAGCACCTCGCAGTCGTGTAACATGAGTGCATTCCAGAGCTTTGTTCTCCTGCATTTGCTGCCGTATTATGCGGTGCTACATTTCACATTTCCTCTTGTTCTCTGTCATCACCTTCTACGGGCTGGTCGTCTCGCCACCCATGCACGATACACCTCACATTTCCTCCCGCTTTCCGTCATCGACGTCTCCAGTCGGGTCGTCGTCTACATCATCAAGAATGGCTTCAGCACTTTGCACCTCTCCTGAGGGCTGAAGCATAGCCTCGACTGTTTGGCGGAATTCGTCGGACAAGCGAATGTGGGGCATTTGGTACACCTCTCTCAAAAAATCAAATACACCCGAGTGTTTTCTGCCTGTTGCCCTGCGGCTTATGAATTCTAAGGGCTCGATTAGATGTAGAAAATGCCGGCTCCTCTCTGGGCCTGGAAAGCGCAAGATGTACTCGTGCTTAAGGTACCCAAATTCGTAGAAATACTGGACCCTAGAGAACCACTGCGTAAGGTGCCGTCTCGCACGGTCGATGGCCCTTCCCTTGGCATCTCGCTTCTTTCTCAATTCCAAGAAATCGAATGCATATTTTACCATTCCTCTCTCGTCGATGAACTCCTCAAGGATCTCCAGGGCCTCTAGTGTTTTGGGTGATGAGTACTCAGCATGCATGGTATTCAGAGTATTGGCCTGCTGCAGCTGCTGAGTAAGAGTAAGCATGTTGACGTAGTACCACGATGTCACTAGGAGACCTAGTACTGATACTGCGAACGTCCAGTTCATGTTCATTCTGTAAAGATCCTGGGGGGCTACACGAACTTGAAGGGCACTGGCGAAAGAGCTCCTCCGCAGGTCGAAACACTCCTGCTCCCATGCATCAACCCACTGCAACCACGTCGATGCGGAGACGCACCTATAGGGAGCTTTCTCCTCGAGAGTAGCTCAACATTGTTCAAGGCTTTCATGCCACCCAGCCAGGAAGACTGCAGCCTCCTTGAAACATAGACACGAGTGAGCCCAACAAAATCCGTTAACTCATTTGTGCTTAAGTCCACCCGGGAGGAATTCGTGCTTTCTCATCGAAAACGCAGGTGTGCATCGGCCTGCATCGCGAGTGAAGCTAGGGGTTATCTAAATCGCTAGGAGTGCATGAGCAGTCTTTCTTGATAATAATCCATATTCAAAACAACGTCAAAAACTCGAAAACCGTTAAGAAAACACTATAATCTGTACTTGCAATTCAAGTCATCACTCCTATCTGTGCGCATCCAGTTCCTATGCTGTTTGGCATGCAATGTGTTCACCATGCATGTTAGCGCTGGTACAGCTGGTACATATTTTGCTTTTAATGGAGGTGAACAACATAATTAACATATTTATGCATTACAAATTTAAAGGGTTGTATTGTACTTGTCCAATAAGACATCTGGACCATCACAGGTTGTAGTATGAAAATAGAAGAATCCCTGCCTGCTTTCCACGCTTCAACCTAGCGTTTTAATTTAATTAGTGCTCATGGTATGCTATATATGCTCCTAGTTCTTTATTTTTGAATTTCCGAGGTCATTTTCCTTTTCTTAGGGTGTTGTGTTGGTGGTATACAGCTTAAGTAAGAGAGATTATCCGATCTGCACACTATATACACACATTATGCACGATTAGATGACGATTAGATGAAGTTCCACTAGCTGACCATAGCTACCTGCAGACTGCTGGGGTAGAGTAGGCATACCCGAGCTGCAGAATCCTTGTAAGTTGTTGGAAGGGGAGCTACAGGAACTTATCCTAGGTCTGCCCGTTGTTTCCCCTCCAGGATATTCAATTGACGTTTCAATACTTCAAGTTTAGCGTCTTTTTGATCCAACTTCCTCTGTAGAGGAAAGTTATAGTGTCAGAGGCCGCTACCTTGTCCTGCCAAGCTGGCCTCTCTTAGCGCGCCCAGCTCCCCTTGCAGCCGTAGGGCTGGTTCCTCTATAAACTTTAATTCCAACACAAGATATTTAATGCTTTTATACGATACGAACAGGTCATTAGCTTAGACACCTTGTACAGAACATTTCTGCTTACCTATCTCCAGCTGGATAAAGTCTGGCTTTGACTTGAAAATGGATTACCTTTAACTCCGTTTCGACATTCAGAACCTTTGCCTTTCAAGGCAATCACTTTATGCTTTATTTAGTTTATAAATCAAAGCTTTCAGCTTCCTAGCTCTCTTTTTGAATTTCCTTTTAGCACTTTCAGCTTTTAACCTCCCCTTATGTTCTTGGTCTCTTTCATCCAGCGCTTCCTTAGTTCTAGCCTTAATAGCCTCTATCTTCCGTTTAACTCACGCACTTGTACATCTGTAGGTGTGCTGGGTTTCCTCCAATTCCTTGACCAGCATTCCAGAATGGACATGAACAACTATATACGGATTCTTATAAGCGAGGTTCCTGGTGACTGCCTTCTGATTAACACTTATTATTTGGATACCTAACTACTCATTAACACAATTAAATAACGGAACATCAGTCCCCTTTAGACGTTCTAGTATTAACAAATCAGCGTAGTTAGTATTAGCTGAAAACATTTCTGCGCTTGCTACGTTGAAGACGGGCTCATCCACTGTTGGACTTCCATAGCAGATACCAGTTGAGATTTGTCTCAAAGCATTCAAAAAGATTTTATGTATAGCATTTTCACATATCAGTTCCCTCGTTTAGGAAACTGGGAGCACTATAAATAGAAAGGGTATGTGTAGAGCAAAAGGCTGTCGTGCCCTGTCTGAAGATCAAACAGTTCCCTTTAGCGTTAACTCTTAAAATTTAGAGATAAGTTAAAACTCTTTGTTGGGCAGAAAGAAAAAGGATTTTAGGTGAGACAGACAGGTTCAGTTCCTGCTGTTTCTCTCAAACGTAAAAGTTCTGAAGATCGCAATAAACAGAGGAGTTATCTCCTTTTAGAAAGCTTCAATTTCTTTAAACAACACAGCATTTCTGCAGACATACAAATATTTTTTTCGCATTTAACGTTTCATTCGCAATTCGTTACGGTGGCCTGGCCAGACCACCGTGCCTCAGTAAATATGAAAGAACGAGGATAATTGCTATAGCATACGTCGGAGCGTTCGACGACACTTCGAATCCCAAAGCAAAATTTAGATAGGCAAAGCCTGAAAGTCGCTCGGCCTCCCTAACGGGATCTCAGTCCAGTCTTAGTCAAGGAGCGATTGTATAGTGCCTTATCTTACTTAGTTATGGTGCACACACCTTCCTCTATGCTGCCATCTGGATTTCTCGTTGCACTACAGTAAAGGTTCTTTTGAACTCTTTTTATTATTAGAATGTCTTATTTAAGCTACCTGTGTTAGTTATGCTATTAGTTGATCTTGAGGGCATGTAGTGCAATACAAGTGCCGAAACTGCACAATCTTGTCATGGTTAGTTCTACTATTGCTTCCCATGCATGGAGCTGTACCTACGAACACCTAAGCTTGTCCGATGTACGGTATAAAGTGCGTGTTTTATATTCTCAAAAAATAGAGTCTTCTTAGCTCAGGCACACTCAACGGTGAAGTTCAAAATTTGTTGTTTTGTTCTGTATTCTGTTTTTCTTCTTTAGTTAAGTCTAGCTCCAGTTGGACTACCCTTGCCGTCTCAGTTACTCGTTGGGGCCCGCGAGCAGGGGAGTGTGTGACCTCTCCAAAAGAGTCGCGCAGACGAACACCAAGGAGATGTGCTTGTGCAAGGCTACTTGGCAGAAGCAGATGACCGAAATGCGCGTCTATATGGGTCCGCTTCGAAACTAAAGTGGGAGAGATATTTCGCAGTATCTATTTTGCAGGACGTAGACGCTCGCACCGCCTGTATTGCGAGCTTTTGGAAGCGAGACTCCTGGAGGTTTGAAGAAGAATCCGGCCAACTAAACTCGAAATCGATACCTTCTTGCTACGAAGCCCGCAACTACAGAACAATTTCCTCAAGTCCTGCTCGTTTCCTAAGGAGCCTGTAGACCACCCCCTGCTGGATGATCCAATAGTTTTTTCTGAGACGTTTTATGTTTCGTCGTTTACTTTAGTGTTCACGCAACAGCAATTGTGAAGGCAGCAGCGAAGCAGTGATATTTTCCATTGGTATTTCCGCCAAAAATCTCCCTGCTCGCCCTCCAGGCGCCAAAATGCATCGACGAGGTTTTGTAGTTTTAGTCAGCGTCTTTAGCCTACAATACGTCCAATACTAGTAAGCTGATCACGCCTTATAACTTATTTTGTACATGCTATTCAGTTCTTCCCACTGAATGTCGCCGCGACAACTTGGTACCTACGAAACTTTTAGGTGGGGCATTCTAAGCGGCCCAAGTACTATAGAGGGAGCTTGTTCGTTTAAGGTAACAGCGTAAAACAAACTTGTGTCAACAGAAAAACCGTGTCACCGGGTGTCCTGTGTCCGGCAGCAGCAACCAGAGCTGCGTGACACTGGCCCTCCAGCACTGTCCTGTGTTAGGCAGTAGCTTGCAACGAGCGACAGGCCTGTTCCCATTGTCTCCCATAGAAAAACACTCTATCCCAAGAAGGTTCCTGCGGTGGGACCTTTCTTCGAAAGGCATGCTTCTACACCTGCCCCTGCCCCCCCTTTCTCCCTGCATGTTTCTCTTAGTCTTTCCTCCATGTTTTAGTGGCAGCCTCTCACTGCATTCCTCGCTTGTGATGCCGAGAGCCACAGGGCCAGCCTCTTCAGCCTCAGAAGGCAACAGGGAACTGGAATTTCGACCACCTAAAGGAAGTTGAAGAAAGAACAACTCGCCGCTTGCAAGTTCAGAGCTGCCTGGCGCTCCTTCTGTACTATAACCCCCTTGTGTATGGGTCCTTTCTTTTACTTCGTCGTCTTCTGGTTCAAGAGAGGCCTTTTGCGTGTCCGTTAGATCCTTGAAAAGAGTAGCTATAGTGTCTCGTTTGCTGTCTGCCTTGCATGCTGCTTGAGGATAGGGGTTGACTTGCCCCCTGAGATATCCTAAAAGCCGTCGAGTACGTTGGGTACGATGGCCGTAGTGAGGGACTTCGGCCAGGACACCTTGCAACGTGTTGAACAGCTCGTCTGCTGCTGGTGCCGTGGCCGCGGCAGCCGTAGCCGCTGCTATCGGCATGGATACCACAAGAGACCTGCTGCCTCCCAGTGTAGCAGCCGCCCAAAGCTCTTCCAACGCAAGCGGCGCTGCCACTGAATCTGAAAAACTCGCTGAGCTGCATGCAGCAGTAACAGAAGAAGCTGCAGCAGCCGCACCCGCGTAGCCGCAACCAACAGATGGATATGAAAGAATGCTGTCTGTGCTAGTGGCAGAGGGAGCCGCTGCTGTCAGTGGTCGAGCTGCTTTTACTGACGTTTCTAGGACTCCTAATGCTAAGAAGCACCGGGAAGAAGACAAGCAGGGCTGCTGCTGTCGCTGAATCTGCTGTTGTTGCGGATGCTCGGGTCTCGCTTGCATAAAGAAAGCGCCATCAGCGCAGGCAGCAGAGAAGCGGTGGGCAGTCCACAAGTGACGTGGCTCCGCCTGCCCAGCAGCATCCCCAAGCACCAAAACAAGCCGCCAACGGCAGCAAGACGGGCAACTGCGAGTTGCTGTCGCAACATCAGCAACAAACACCTTCCCTAAAGCCGCCCGTAGTAACAGACTTGGAGTCTCGGTCTTAGCGCGTAACAGCTTCCTACGTGTACTGCTGCAGCTGCTACTGCTGCTTGTGGTGCCCTTGTTCCGTCCGTCGCCCAGCGTTACATCGGCCTGGCGCCTGCAAAAAGATGCGCCGCCCGCAGGAGGCGCAACCTCTGCTGGTGCTGGCTCGAGGAGCTGCACAGAAAAGGCAGACGTCCTTACGCTCATTAGAGCTGCAGCGGAAGCTGCTGCCTTCTAAGAAGAATCAGTGAAGAGCAAAGCACCCCACTCCACCACAGAATGCAGGGAAGAACTGTTCGTGCTGGTGTTGTTTGTGGTAGTATTGATGTTATTGCTGCTGCTCTCGTCGCTATAGTGCGTGCGGCTGCTGGGGCTGAAGTGTCTGTGAAACACGCTAAGAAGCCAGTGTATCAGCTCCATATCCAATCCAAAGTCGAAACTTTGTCTGTTTGCTGCGCGCTGCATGATTGCGGAATCAGTTGCTGCTGCAGCTTAAGCAGCAGAAAGCAGCTGCTGTGTCGCCCAACTGTGCAAGTGGCGACGCATGCCTTCCGCAAAGCTGCGGCTGCAGCTGCTACTCTTGCAGGCTGCTGCCTGGGCCTCAAGGTATTCCAGGGCACTCAGCGGCCCCCACAGCCCAGCAAGGCTCTCCCCTGTAGAAGCATCATAGAAAAGCAGCATTCCAGCACCAAAGCCTGCGGTGGCAGCACAGGAAAATAAAACGCACTTGCACACATTTTTATCGCTACCTCTTACTCTTCCGGTTTGTGGCTGCAACAACTTCGCAAAAAAGAGGCCAAAGAGTAAGCAGCGCCATAGGATCTGCCGCTGTCTCTCTTGGAACTTTGGGGTGTACGCGTTAAACTTCAAGTGTGCCTACCTCCTGATTAAATGTTCGCCGCTTCAACAGAAAGCACCTTTGCAACGTCTTCTTCCCTCCAAGCTCCAGCAGTTGCTGTCTTTCTGCTACGTGAATCGCAGTACGCGCTGCCTGCACGTCATCTTTGGTGATACCGATTTCAGACACGCCTAGACACCAGAGCAACTGCCTCTGTTGCTGCTGCTGCTTCATCCACTTGGGAAAAAGAAGGCTTTGCTGCTTCAAGCCGGCGCTTGCAGCGATCAGCGCCGTGCTAAAAGCCTCAATGAGGCGCCGGTAGCGCTGCAGGGAGCTGCCTGCCAGTGCTGCAGCATCTCCATCGCTGCTGCTGCAGCTCTGTTATTCTGGCGGCAGCAGGGCCTTTGATGTTGAGGCAGAGGCATTGACAAGCGTCCGATGCACCCTTTCTCTCTGGCAGGGAGATTCCTCATCGCTGCTGCTGCTGCTGCTGCTGCGGATGGTAACTATCGTTCAGTTCACTCGAGTTTTTCTTTGCGGGTCTTAGGAGACTACTGCTCCAGGTGCTGCTACCGCATCACCTCACGTTTTGCTTCCTGATGTTGTTGCTGCATGAAACGTGCCCGCTGCTGCTATTGCTGGATTGTCTGCTGACGTCACAGCCGCAGCAGTTGTTGCTGTTTCTGCTGCTATTGCTGCTGCTGCTACTTGGCCGAGCATATCTGCGTCACTTTTCTTTTGTTGCTGCTGTTGCTGCAGCAGGCGTGAGTCTTCAAGGCAGGCCCTGCGAATACAGCGCAGCACTTGACGCCACAGGACTAACAGCAAAAACCTGCTTTCCCGATTGGTGCAGCATTGCTGTCGAGGAGACCTCTCGGCAGCATCAGCAGCACCAGCAGCAGGAAGAGCTCCGAGTGTTCTTTGAACTGCTGCAGGCAGCAGCGCTTCTGGTGCCGTAGCCTCCAACTGCCACTGCTGCAGCTCGCTACGTGAGCAAGGCAAGAAGCTGCTGCTGTGCAAAATACAGCGCGCCTGCTGTTGCTGCTGTTGCGAAAAACGCGGAGAGCCTCAGCGAACGACGGATCTCTGCAAAGTTTCGGGGCCTCATGTACTAGCAGCACCTTGCACGCCTTTAGCAGCAACCGCTGCTGCTGCTGCTGCAGATGCTGCTGCCGCGGAATCTTCTTCTCTGCTTCCGCTGGCTGCGTTTCCTGCTGCTGCGGAAACACCTCAACGGGCAACGCAACCTGCTCTGCTTGCTGATGTTGCTGCTGCTGCTGTTGTTGTTCCTGCTGCTGCATCTGGTCTACATTCATTGCTGCGGCCATTGCAGCAAAAGCCGGTGCAGCAAAAACAAGAACTGCGCTATTTTTGTTGCAGGCGGCGAACTCCTGCCGTTGCCTGGCGGTGACGGCTGCATGCAGCACACGGCAAACATTTCTTGACGCCTTGTGGGACTTCCCAAGGTCCGCTGGTGTTTTTGCTCGTGTTCCCCACTGCCGCTGGCGTTGTTGCCATCGTGGAAAAGCCGCAACATGTCAGTACGGGCGGTGGCCTGCTGCTGGTCCTCGCAAACGGCCCAAAGACGAGGGAAGAAGCGGCGTGTTGCTGCTGCTGCTGCTCTCGCAACACACGGGCCTATTGACGTTTGCCTCTTCTCACAGGCATTCCCGCCTGCTGCTGCGCTTGATGAGACATCAGCAGCAGCACTCTTAGCATGACCCTGCACATTCAGCTGCTTATGTTGTTGCTTTTGTTGGCGTTGCTGCTGCTGAGACAAAAGGAGAGTCGCAGCAGCAATAGCCCGCGCCAATACAGGTAAGGGCACAGCAACTGCAAGCATACAACGGACGTCTCGGTCACCAGTTGTCTGTGAATCCGTGCTGCTGCTGGGATTTGTGCTGCTGTTCCTTTCCCCCGCATAAACTTGGTCATACATTATTCTACAAGACAAGCTACACGCAGCAAGAGACACGTGAGCATCCGCTGGCGGCCCTTCAATCTGGACCTGTTGCTGCTGCTGTTCTTGCGGCTGCTTTCTCCTGCCCGTTGAGACGTGAGGGACGCAATGGCTGAGAAAGCGCAGTGTCTCTGTGCCATCAAGGCACAAAGGCAGTCTTTGGAAGGCCACCCTCGCTGTCTTCTAATGTCTGCCACTCCTCCCTTCAGCCTGCTGCTGGGGAAGCCCTGCTGCTGCTGAAACTTGCTTAGGGGCCCCCTCTATGACGGCCTTAGCCGGCATGGGACCCTCACTCTTTTCTTTGTCCCTGGGGGCTTCGTCTGTAGACATACAACACCTGATAAAGTGGGAGAGGGCGGGGATCCCGCAGCAGTGCCTTGGCCTGCGAGGCTGTCTTGCTGTCCATCTAATGCACCTGCTGATGAAGCAGTTATCCATACTGTAGTTACTGCTCCTACAGAGTTCACACCAAAACTTTCTGTTTCAGGGGTTCTAGCCGCAGCACTTCCTGCAGCAAAACCTGATTTTGCAACACCATGTGCAGTTTAGCCTTTGCTGCTTCAGCACCATCGTTACAAACGCCGAAGTGACTCTTCGGCTGCTTTGATGCAGTTGGGCTAATCACGTCCGGAGTTAACAGCAACAGTCTGTGGCAGCAGCAATGCCATAGCCATGAGACGATTCGCGACACCAGAGAGCCTCTTCATAGCTACGGTTAGCAGAGGTTAGTGAGCATGGCATGGCAGCTTCAGTATGGGGGCATGGATGACGACGAGCTCCTCGATGGTCACTGGGGCGTCTCCAAGCTAGGAGGAGCTTTTCTTTGCGGTCAGAGACTCAAGAACCCCAAAAAGAGCGTGGGATGCAGGGCGGGGAGGAGCTGCGAGGGCCCCCACCTCCGGGATCCGTCAGCTGCTCCTTCCCACAGCGCGCGACTCAGGGGGATGCCTTGAGAGTGCTGCTGCTGCCATGCTTTGTGTTTTCTGTAGTTGCTGTCATTTTTGCTCCGATTGTGCTGTAGTTACAACATTACAAGTCACTAACGAATGCTAACGCCTTGCAAGGGGAGATCCCACAGCATGTACTGTAGTTTTATGAAGACCAAGCTCAGGGCTCCAAAATTTATCCACAAAAACAACATTTTATCATCAAAATGGAACAACACATTTTGCTGGTGTAACTTTAAAACTTTTTGTTTATGTGCATGCCTATCGGAGCACCTCGTCTTCTGTAAATCTCAGGGCTCATAGCTCATAACAGAATGGCGCCCTTTGTCCTATATCTTCTATCGGCCCTACACGTGCAATACAACATAGTTCAACGGAAGGATTTATTGTAGAATACTTGACTGCATAATGTATTCTTGTCTTCACAGTAATTGGGGCTTCTTGCCTCTTTTTTCGACCAGCAGACCCAAGTGCTTCTCTTGGAGGATAAGGAAATACACCCTTTCCATCTCTGGTGTACGACTAGAAATGGAAATAAGCGGCTAATACTTGGGGTAACGGAGTTCAGACCCACGCACAAACAAGGAAGATTGTCTCCCTCAACTCCGAGAACTTATTAACAGAAACCCGAAAGAATTCTTGCTTGGAGATGCCCTAGGTTTTCCAAAAACAGAAACGACTACATGTCCGAATTAGACAGGGACCCCAGGAGAACGTGTTGGATGCAAGCAGGGAAACCACTAGATACTATGAAGTACAAGTGGTGCTCCGTCTCCGCCTAGATAAGCCACAAGGGACAAAATGTTCCATACCGTTGCAAGGCACCATCAGTTGTAGATGCAGCAGATTGACGTCTCCATCAGAGCAACACTCCACAGTAGATATGTCCGTTATGCACAAAGTTCATAATCCACTTCGCTGTTACACGAAATTCTCTTACATCTACAAGCTGGCCTATACTACTATAGAAATTGCTTCTGCTGTGTGGTGCTCCTTTGTGACTCCACAATCTAAGGGTTAGTTCATCACAGTGATATCGAAAGTATGCACTTTCTCTTCCTCCGCTAGATCTTGAAATGCTTTCTTCCTCCACACGGAGTTGTTACTAGGGGCCTCCAAGGCAAATAGCGACACGACTACTGCGTTGCTTGGGCAAATTGTAGATGCCACTCCGGGCCCCAAGTGGCCCTTTTGTAAAGCCTACCCATGAGCTCCTGCTCTCTCAAGCTCGCTGCACTAAAGCCACTTCGTCTGTGTTGTCTGTTCGTGGGGAGTGTCACGTCGTTCAATTTGCGACTCTTGCCTCCTATGCAGCTTTTCTAGTATGCGCAAAGAAAGGAAGAAAAGTGATCAGTTGGCGTTTCTGTTTGCTGTTGGTCACTTGCATTCTCCAGCATTTTCCTCAAGGTACTCAACATAAGACTTCCTGAGGGCCCCAGTATCGACTGCACCCTTGAACGTCTTTGGTATCGTGGCGACCCGCACGAAATCGGGACGGAACGCCTTATAAAGGCTGGCTGAAGCCGTCTTAATGAACTCCCCCTCTATTCTTGGCTTTATGCTTTGGCATTCTGCGGGAATTTCTATTGTTACACAGGTGTCGTCCTCATGTTCGCTGCGCCATTTGATCCCAATTGTAGCAACATAGGTGCTGTCTTTAGGGAGGCTGAAGCTGCTACAAAGAAGATCCAGCAGATCGTTGCTAATTTGCTGGCATGAGTAGTTCGCTCCTCCTTTGATGAGTATGTCCGCCGCTCGACTCACCCAATAATAATCCCTGCATCCGTCCGTTTCGTTGACCAGGAAGAAGGCAACGTCGCCGAAGCCAAGGTACCACCCGTCCTGGGAAAAAGGTAGCGCTGTGGTGTTTGCATACCCAATCATGCTACTGCTGCTGCGGGACACGAGGAACCCAGGCTCGCCTTCCTCACAGTCACACTTCAAGAGAACACACAAATAAAAAGCATGTAGACGGAACGGAAGCTCACACACCACCCTTATTCTGTATGTATGTTGCGGAGACTATTCGTATAGATGTTGCTGAGAGCGGCAAGAGAAAGCTTCTATGCAGCTGTACTTTCGCCCGAGCAACCGCTATCCTAGCCAATGAGCGCAACGCCAACTGGCAATAGAAAATTCTTTTATCGAGAATTTCGCGAGATAAAACGCACCATGAATGCTTCGTCCTTGGCATCGACGCTACGAACGACCCGCATCTCAGTAAAAGAGGTATGAGGGCGTCCAATGTAGAATCCTGTTTTTTGTGCGCCGGCGAAGGTGTGAGCCCAGCCCCTTTCCAGAGCTTTCAACTCATCGGCATCGGACATAGAAAAAGGAATCGCAGCTACCTACATCAAACACTCAAACCCCCAAAAATATGTGGCCATGGCTTGTGAAATTCTGCAGTGCTAATCCCTCTTTAAACCGCCTCACGGCCGTTTATCTCGGGCTCATATCTCCTCGTACCTGCAAAGATGTTTCGGTTGATCCAAACCTAACCTTAGGCATTTTGCCTAGCAGACGCTTCATGTTGTTGACAGTTGAAGGTCCGACAGGAGCAGAGCCAAGGAAGAGAATAACTCCTCTAGGCTCCAAAGCCTCCCTTAGTTTGCCTAGAAACCCGTCGTCATTGAACCGGTCGCTAGAAGAGAGGGATTGAAGGAAGTCAATGTGCCGAGACACTAAAGGGGCTACAACACGAAAGTCCGTGGCTACCTCAGTAGCCATTCCAGACTTTTGCTTCCTCGCTTCCGCAGCAGCCGCCTTGGCTGCCAAGCAAAGGACCTTCCAGTAAGTTGTACGGTATCTGAGCAAAGATGGCCCACATAGCATAGAAAGGCCCACGCCTTGCATTGAGATACGAACGGAAGGCAGTAAATACCGCATTTGAAAGTCTTCTAGTGGCTTGAAAGAAGTAGTCGTCCGGTGGGTAGTTGTACCGCCGGAGCGCAGGACCAGCTGCTCGGGGAAGATGCAAGAATGATCTAACCTGTCAATGAGATATATGCGTGCAGTTGGGTAACGAAGGGCCGTTTCGAATAAAACGGAAGTATTCACGTGGTGAAACGGGTTGACCAACACGAAGTCTATGGGCATTTCATGCTCCGCTTTGACAGCATCCAGGACGCATTGGCAGGCAGTTTCCAGATTCCTGAGGGCTCCAAGCACGTGCAATCCAGACTGGTTCAGCCAGGTAAGTAAACTGTCCGAACGCGGGTGCAGTCTGGCGGGCATAGGAGATATCTGGTGCACGACATTTTTCACGCGATGACGGCAATCGCCAACCCGAAGGACAGGCGAACACCTTTAGGCTCGTTGGTTGTTCCGGATGTAAAAACCACCTGAATTGACAGCATGACAACGCCGATCTACTAAAGCATGTTCCCTGCCTGCGTGAAAGCCTTCACAGAAGAGCTGGATATGCGATGCCAAACGCCCTGATGATCCAAAACGATTTCCATGAGCCAAGAGCTGCCTCACCATCCGTTCAGATGTGCCGGTGAGACGTTGCTGCTCAGACAAAGGTCTAGCATCTTCTGAAGCCGACGAGGAATAATCCCGTTTTAACGCCTCAAACTCGGAATCGAGGTCCACCGCTCCCGGCTCCACCAGCAAGTCTGCTTGGAGGGCCAACGCGTTAGCAGGCATCACCTGATGAAGCTTCATAAGATGTGGTGCTCAGTCAGTGCATCTGCTAATACGAAGGTAGGCTTCCGTTTTCCCTTGTTTGTCGAATGTACTATAATATATGATACTATTGGATATTGAAGTTTTTTCAGCCTCGAGCGGCGAGTACCTGTATTTCATGTTGTGCCAATTCGCTGATAATTCTGTCAATTCGTTCCTTCGGCACAAATTCATCGTAAAAGACGGCAGTGCACTTGGTTTCTATCACTTTGTATTTCACGCGTTCAAATCTGCAGATGCGCACAGAGTAGAGCAACATCACAACTGTGTCGTGGAAACACCCGCTTTAGGATAAAACATGAAATAAGCAGGTTTGTGGAGGGCCTTACGAATCGGCGTCCCAGTTAATCGTTACCACCGAATAGCCTGTGAGCGCCGCCGCCAGCCGCAGTAGGGCATCCTCAATGCGATTAGCCGACATATAATGTGCAATGCGGGCTCCTGAAAACGAAGTACACAGAAAGAAATTATAGCTTCTGCAAAGTAGTCCCGTTAATTTTAGCATCACTATGCTATAAACCACAGGGCACCAGCCCTAAGCCCTGAATATGTTATGGTACCCAACCATCGAGTACTGTCTACTGGCACTTCTCAACTCCACCTTGCAGAGATTTGCCGCCAAGAGCAGATCGAATTCTTGCCACGGAACGCAGAGCAGCAACAAGAAATGTCTCACGACTGATCCAGTTAAATTGACGGTCAATTTGTACGTCTGTTACCTACAGCAGTCGCAGGGCTCCTCAGGCGCCTGTTAGTTCTACGTTAGCAGCAAACGTTTTCCTCCAATATTTAAACCCAGTATTTGAATATAGGTTCAGTGAAACGTTATTGGGGTTCCGTACGGATGAGGGGAAGCACAGTTTGTTCAAATTGTTAGAAAAGACCTGCATGAATAGGAAGTAAAGGGAATAACTGAGGCAAGAAAGTGTTTATGCTCCCACGTTTTCAAGACTCCAATAAGCAAAAAAAGGGTTTAATCTTGAAGAAGGACTTGCAAAGGCTTGCTTATAAACTTCAGTTATGTCGGTAGGAACGGACGAGCAACCTTGAATGCCTGGAGAGTCCACCGAGCACACGGTGGACTGGCAGCCGTTTTCTTCCACTGAAACCATCTTTAATATTTTTGCAAACTTGTGAAAATTAGCCTTTTCAGCGATGCCAACTCGACGGAATGGCGTGCGATGTCCTAACTGTGTCGGCTGCACAAGATCACAGGCGAGTAGTGGAGGTACGGATTCTTAAGGGAATCCACAAAGAAAATAACTGGCTTTACTTAACACACCCTGGAAGATAGGTGGGATTGTAGAAATTGTAAACAACATCGTTTCAAGTTATTGGGGCTCAGATTTGACTCGGCGTTGGGCATGCGACCTGCATCTATTTGTTCACCTTGCCAAGCCTGCACGACTTTGGATAAAAACAATAGGTGCTATGTGAAATGTCTATTTACAAAATTCTTTGCACAATCTGGCATTCCGTGCTTATCCAATGGATAGCCATTCTGGAGTTTGAAGACAGAACCCTCAACGCAACAGGAGGGCACACGAAATTCGGAGCATATGCTCCCAATAGTTCCAGCACTTCTGCGTCTTTAGAATTCACATTTGGCGTTTGTATTGGGTTTGAGATTGGATTTAGCATGCTACACAGGCTGTAACAATCCTGGACAAGAGTCAACACCTAAGCAAGGATCTGCCCGTTATTAGTACTTTTACAACTAGCACTAATCTTTTCAAGAGCAATGCTGGTGCAACTGTTTCTTCTGGGGTAAACGGCATTTCTCTGAGTTTCTTTTTGCCCCCCCTATTTACTTTTTGTACAAATAGGTCTGACAAAAAAGTTCTGATGTGGTGCAATCACGTTAGTAGCGGTGCTGTAGATCTTCACGGATTGGAAAATTGCGATCCTTTCTGTTCTTTAACATGCAACGGACGGTATTTTCTAGGAGGTATTTTATTTTGCAAGAGCTGCCAATTTGGTGGTGTTCAGGTTACCTCCAGCTTTGCAGGACGTCACCCTGTAGTGTGAACTGCCGAGTAGCCCTGTGATGCACTACTCGCGTCACTTGGGGGCTGGCGCGTGTTCCGCATGTCTCAAGATGTACTGGAACAAGGCGAACCGGAAGTTTCTGGGGCCGCCATAATTCTATTTAATGCATTATTTGGAATGCGCCTGTTGGGAAGAGAACGGCTGTCTACTATAGGAGTTGACCCATCACGCTGCCCCTGTTGCAGCCTTCAAAGCTGTGCTAAGCTTGAGTAAATGTGCCAGTGAGTACTATCCCTCTAATGATTAAACAAAAGTCAATTTTGCGTGGTAGTCAAAATCAGCAATACAGTCAAAATGGGCTTGAATAAGCTCCGAAAGATCGCGGTTGTAGCAATGTGGATATCCGAATGGCTGTTGGCAAATGGATTAAAAGTCGCCTCATCGCGCGGCATTCATGGATGTGCTAACCATGCTGTGACGGTTCATTGCTTAAGGCAGCGAAGTGGCGTGATTCTCTCAGTCACAAGCTCGCCGCCTGACAAGTGCTGAGAAAGCAAAGGCAGAGCTAGAGTGTTCTCAGTCAAACATGCACACGGGTTCTCTACAGCTGTAGCACTCTTCTGGCTTTTGTGGAAATGATGACGATGACGCTCTGTTTTCGGAACGAAAACGTCCGACCGCTCCCTCTTTGTGGAAGGCGTCCTTGCTGAGATGGACGTCGATACCCTGTGTCGCTCTGCACATTAGGCAGAAAGCGATTATCACGGTTGCCTGACCCACAACGCACAATCAGTTGCATCTTCATACTAACGGGATAAGCCGAGACGGCTTCTTTCGTACAGGAATATGGCCAGGTGACACTACAGGAGAAATATCGGGCTTTCTCTATACACTGCACAAATACAGTGGCTGCACGATACATCATAATCTCACAACAAAGCAGCTGACAGAGACAATCGATGCATCCTCAAGGATAAACACCAGGATGAAGCCCAAAGCCCCCGATATCACCTGCAAGCGAAAAAGAAAAGAAAACATGAATTGGCCCAGTCACTCCCTGGTTGACGTCACCTTGATGAGCAACTTAGAAGCAGTGAACCGCACAAAAGATCCTAACTGGAAAATCGCTCCTACCAGCACGCCGTCAACCCACCAATGCTGCAAGGGATATAATCAAATAAGGAATCACTCCATGCACAAACGCCATCGGGTAGGTCAGCATCAAGGCGAAATATGCAGCATCTGCCAGTAACACAATGTTAAAGGAAGCAACTTCAGAGCGTGGTCTACTACCACACAAAGCAACGAAGGGGCGCTTTGTTGCCTCCTCGCACTACGTCAAGCACACAACAGGGTCAACGCTCACAAAGATATCCATTAGTTACGTCTAATATGGAGTCCTTCTTAACAAAATCCAGCGTCCGCAGGAGACGATTGTACGGACTGGTCAAATACTGACGCACATAACTTATGTCAAAAACACAGCATGCAAACACATACTATCCATCAGCCATACCAGAGCAAACTCTCTAGGGTTAGTGCAACCAAAGCCTTACAACGGAACAGTCGGATGCAGAGGAGATATTGCAGAGAGGCCTGTATCCAGGAGTACACGAAACGTCGTGTTCGATCACGATGGCATACAACGACAAGGCCAGGCCAGAAGCCGCAGCGCCGACGACAAAGGCTGACAACCAGTTTCTCATTGTACCAAAGGGCAAGCGGATGTAAAAAAAATTGATATTCGCTGCTGCTCCTGCAGCAGCCTCAGCTTCTTAAGTACAGCCAATCTCCGATTCTCATTAATGAGAAACACGTCGCAGCACGGCCTTGTTCACGACCACGCCAACACATCCACCAATCTATTTTTTAGCAAAATACAGTAAATAAAACGGAATATGCCTCTATTTTTGTTGCATAACCCCAGCTTTACGATGACCGAGCAACCCCTTCGTTAAATCGACGGACTGAGCACCAACCTGCTGCGGTGTATGTTTGTTTTGCTCCTCATTGGTATTCTGTAATAATAATTTTTATTATGTGGTAAAGTATTTTCTGTTGGTATTGGTGTATGCTCACCGTCAAAAATGCAAAAACGGTCCCCTGCTTTTTACGAACATCAGAACCTGACCAGTGGACCACCGGCTCCCTAACTATGCTACACATTCGCTCGCCTTTAGTTTACTTATTTAGACTTCCAACTAAAACTCCTTGGCTTATAACTTTACTAAAAATAATGCCAACTAGGGAGGGAATAGCCAGCCAAGGATGCGATCTCGGCATAGAGACTAAGAAGGTACCCTTCACAACCTGACGATCTGGCGATAGAAAGCCGCGAATGAGGCTTAGGATGTTGAACAAGGCGGGAAAACTTATATTTTAGCAGAGTTTTGCCAGATAGTAGGCCATCCCTTTACCCTGCCTCTCATTTCTTACTACCCTCTCCGAACTTGTTTGGATCGCTCCTTGAGAAACCTGAGCATTCACACTGGGCGAATGCTGCCAGATCACAAGCCACGCTGGATAATAAACCACTAGTGAAACTTGGCAAGAAACAAGAAATTCTGTTTACACTCCAAGTTGTTCCCTAGTGTGTTCCGTAACTTACTCTATTGAAGCTAGGAAACCTCAATCCCAACATTTATCTTCTAAGCCCAGTATACTTTTTCGTATTTGTTACTAAATTAAAAACAACTATTGAGATTTCCAGTACCGTCGGTACTACGACGCGACAGTCGCCCCACAGCCTGAAAAAAAGAATAAAGGAACGAACCTCATACCCTCAGTGGCAGCAGCTGCTTTGTTGCCGCAAGTCTCAGGTAGGCGAATAGATGCTTTCTGCGTTGAATATATGGAAAAGCTGAAGTTGCATACAAAGGAAAAGAGGGTTGTAACGTTACTCGAATTGATCTCAGACGCTCTTTGGTGCCGTACGATTTTCTTCCCTACTTTCGCGTAGTCGCTGTTGTACATCCAATCCCAGGGTATCTCCTAACGTGTCTTGAGCTCTTGAAGCGTCAGCCACGAGAAAGACATTTTTCGTTCTCGGGAGATTCAGGCAGCTGACTGGACTGGTGGATTCTTCCTTGTAGAACGAATTCACGACTTCTTGCTTTTGTCACTCTTCACTAAAATCTCCCTTAGCCCTGTGTGGCAGCTCATTTTTTGAGTGCACGGGATGTTGAAAACGCTAAAAGAAGTATAATGTTTATCTCTGCTGCATTATTTTGTGCATGTCTTGAAGCTGGGAACTGTACATTCGCCTGAACCTTCACCTCTCTATGCGCTCACAAACTCCCAAGCCACAAACTAGCACAAGCAAGCTTCTTTTCACGTATTTGCGGAAATAAAAAAGAAAACGAATCTGCCAGAACTCAAGCATTTCAACAGGAACCCGTGGAAAACGCTGACTTGTTTCCCCTCACTTCTTGTTTCATTAGCCTTCTACGGAGTTACCCTTTCTTTCAATTCAAGTATAGGAGCTTTCCACCTACAAGGCGGGGCGTAGCTTGTGAGCTATTGTCCCATAATAACGCCTACCGCAAGCCTCTGCGAGTTCTTCAGCAGGAATAACGAACATGGTATTAAGACAATGACTAAAGTTGGTTCCCATCAGTTATCGTCTGCTAAGCTCGGATGAAGCAGTTTTCGTATGATAGTAAGATCGATGGACTCCTGTAAGGGTGGGAGAATAACTTGTTTCCCTGTAGTCAAAAGGGCACTAAGACGAAAGCTAGAAGAGTCATGCAGAGTTTTGGGCTCAATATGCAACAAGAAAGTCAATACAGGGAGTTCAGTGATCTTTTGCACATTATAACAAACCCTGTGACGCCATCGGGATTGTAGGTTCTATTCAGCAAAGGCCTCCCAGTTTACTTCGGAGCTGCACGCGTAAAATGTTGAACCTCAAAGACTCTCAAGTCGAGATCAAAGCCAGAATAAACAAAAACCTTGTGAATTGTTTTCCACAATTGGGGAACTTTAGAAATGGCTCTGCATGAGTAGCTGGTGTTCACTCCTTTAGAGCTGTAAGCACTTTACAGTACAGTCCAGAAGGGGTATTTCTCAAAAACTTAAACAGTTTTTGCCAGAAAAACAATAAAAAGACTAATTTTTTATTTAGTGTAGGTATGAGCATGTATCTGGAGCGTTAAACAGAGCAAGTCATGCTGATATTTCCTGAATCTGTCTTCCAACCCCAAGGCATCGCAGGCACTGGATGTAACTTCGACGCAGCCCAAAACGCGGCAAATGCAAAGCATACAAACAAATCCAATAAATAATAATAGTTTAATTTTTCCTTGTTGTGTTTCAGGCCTCTTGTTGCTACTTATGCTTGCTTTATCTGACGAGGTCTCGTGCAAGTAAGAACCCACCGAGCACGATACCTACGCCCGTACATGCGGAGGGATCCACACTAAACCGCTAAAACTATTAGTAATTGTATTATTCCAAGCTGAAATTTTAATGCCTTTGAATATAGCCTTGCGAACAGTACTGGGCGAGACTCTAAATCTGTGCCACCACCATTATTAGCCTGTTGCGTGCTTGATAATGCTCTCGATCTCTCTAATGTTAGCCTTATGACCCATCAATGCTCATGACATTTTAGCATTTTTTCAAAACATATTGGCTTATGTACAGTTAAATCATTTAATGGCCTCACTGAATTACCTGTGGTCGTGCCTTCAGCGAGGTCGCTTTGAGTGGTCACTTGATCTTGTCATTCGTGCTTATAGGCTTGTAAGGCTATCCCTAGCATGAAAATTTAATAAATCATTTGCTAATTATAGCTACATGCCACTGAAGGGTTAGATAAGGAGTTGCGAATGCAGATGGAGCAGGACCAGTAACCGTTGGAACCAGCACCGTTGCGCGGACTCACCGCTATACGTCTTTCTCCCCAGAAGCCTTGCAAGTAACGGCCCGCCGGAGGGTTCATGAAGCCTGTGTTGAAATTCAGCTTGTATATATAGTGTACATTTAGGAAATTTTAATTGTTTGTTGTACCTTATAACTTACAGTTATCCTCAGCATTTCAACATGGCTCCGCTTGTACGTCAGGGCTTCTATGCCCTTTTCGCCATCGGTATGCTGAATGTGGCCGCCATCATGGCCGGTGACACCGAAGACAGCGACCGTCGGGCTGACACCTCTAACAATGCTAGGGCCGGTCTCCGTGGCAGCCTCGAATCTCTGAGGAAAAGGGCTAACGACGCCGTAGATTCCCTGCAGCCCTCAACGATTGAGCTCGCCGCTGTCGCCCTATCCAACATCAACACATTTTGGCTGTCCCTCACTCCAGCCGCCCGCGACCAGCTTCTCGAGCAGATGAGCCAGTCTATTAAAGAAGAGCAAGCGTCTGCGGCTTCTAATTCCCACGAGGATGCCTCAACCCATAACGCAGCGAACTCGGGAAAGAGCCCCTCCAGCCGCAGCCGTCAGCTCCGTGAGGTCAGCGAAGACGTCGCTCTCGTCCGTGTGCTCCGGAAGCTAGAGGACGCCACCACCAGTTCCACTGCCAAGCCTCTTGATTCCATCGCCGCAGACGCGTCGGCGGACTCCTCTGCTGCTGCAGCGAACGACTCTGACAGTGAGAATGCTGATGATTCTGCGGAACGTGAAGCAAAAGAGGATGCTGATGAACCTGCGGAACCTGAAGTTATTGAGGAAATTTTGGTCGAAGAAGGAGGCGATGAAGGCCTAATTGTTTCTGCTGAAACAAGAAAAGAAGATGCAACCCTGGACAGGATCCAGCGGCATTTCGAAGCTCTCCGCTTGAATGAGGATGATGTGATTCTTGCCTTCCGCGCCTTTATTCGCCGCCATCACGATTTCTTCGACGCTGACAGGGAGTTTATCACCGAGTACGTCAACAGCAAAGAGTTCAAGGAGCAAGTAGGGAGGTTGAGGGAGGCTATTCGCAAATACGAAGCTGAAAAGGAGGCTGAAGAGAATTCCCAGAGAGCTGACGTCACCAGCACTACCACTGTCGCCCCAAGCGAGTCTGCCGTCTCTACCGCAGCCCCCGCCACGGGCGCTCATCGTTGATGGTACAATAGCCGCCACCAAGGCAACCGCCAGGGCTCACTTTGTCTTACATCGCATTCACCAGCCAGCTGCTCGTTCTGTCAGTTTGAACACGCAGCAGGAGATGTATGCTTTCTGACGATAAAAGGGCATTTGAACGGGACGAGACAAGTATACTGCCCCTGAAGAGTCAATGTTCCCTAAACCAGCCACGCCCAACAAGATATACGGGGGAAATCTGCGGCAGTCTCTGGGCGCCAACGAATCCCGCTTGTAACGCTACACAAGGTCTTCGTAACACCGTTCGTTTGGAAGCCGTTTTCATAAGGCCCTTATATCCACTGCATCCCGTCCTTTTGAGGGTATTATTGCGCTCGAAGGTGAGGACCGAGTGTCAGCTGAGGGGTGGCATAGATACAACACCATGGCCATGGCAGGGCGGCACAGACCGCGAGGGTGGCTGATTATAGAAAACATTCCGGCCGGTAATATACCCCAACGAATCTCCTAGCCTGTGCGACGTGCAGCGTGACTGAGCCTGTCTCCTCTTCACGCTGCTGAATATATATTATATGCTATGCTGTCTTCTCGACCGAGCACCTATATGTATTCTGCGCTAAGGAACACAAAAACGCTTTTATCGTCAAAGAGCATGTATTTCTCTAGTTTACGACTGTTCATTAATGAACGCAGCGGTTTAGAAATTACACCACGATCTGAATCAGAAACTAGCGAATGTCTTGGTACACCAGTGCACATTCCAGAATGGCGATGGCCAGCAACGATCACGTCAAGCGCAGCAGCATCGATGAAATTACAGCATGATGTGAATCAGAAGCCCTAGTAATGTCTTGGTATTCCTGAGCATACTACAAAGTAGCGCATGCCACGAGCTCGTCAAGTGCAGTAGCATCGACAGGCAAACGGGTTATCACTGCCAGCGTGTTCTTGCCCTTATCTCTGCATGTGTAGGGGATCTGATGCCACAAAATCGCCAACCACGACATACGATTCATCTGTCTGGTGGTGTCTTATAATGAAAACAAATTATACAGTGTGGTGCAAGGCCGGCAGGTAGATGCAGTCGATCGGTTGGAAGAGCAAAATAGCCAAATTTACTACAGCTGCTGCAGACACATCTATGTGAAATGCACGTACATTGGACAGTGAACGTTGGGGATACTACAAAGATCATTTGTTGCGCTCAAATTAAGTAGAGCGTATGAGCTGGATTACGCAGTCAGCAGCTACAGGTGAGCTAAGCTATCAAAAATTTGAGACATTATTGGCAGCTGCAACAGACCGGAAGACGCATCCGTCCGTGATTTCTATAGTCCGGAACTACAAGGCCCTATTCCCAAACGAATTGTCGGATGGCCTTCCGCCTCTGTGGGCAGTAGATATGTAAAAATTATTACTACACTCTTCAAGTAACAGTCCCTAAGAAAGGGACGCCGCGCCGTTAACCAGCCGAGGTCAAAGCTCTACGTACGATACTCCAATAGTACCTTTGTAGAAAATGGATTCAGCGCAGGCGCTTTCCCACACCCCATATCTGCTATTTTAGTTTCTAAGATTGGAGATCCACCTGGATCAACGGGCTCTATAAAGATTATCGGCAGTTGACTGCAACGACAATAGTGGGCAAAGTATCGTTTCCCATTATTGAAAACGTTTTAGCTTGTTCACAAGAAGCTAAGTGGCTTACCACTATGGATTTGGAGCAAGAATTTTATAATGTTCCTTTGGCGACAGAAGATAGACACAAAATCGCACTTAAGAGACAATTCGATTAGTGAGTTTTGCCGTTCGCCTTAAAGGGCGCTCCTGGCACCTTCAAGCAATAATGAATTCGATGTTCTTTATTCTTTTGGGCCAGGGGTCTTCGTGTAGATGGATTATCTATTATGTTATTCGGTGGCATTTTGAGGCGCATATGAAATTCCTGGAAAGTGTACTGGAGCGTTTGTCAGAACACAAAGTGTATCCCAGGCTTTTAAAATATCAATTCTTTGCGCAGTCCGTAGAATATTCGGGCTATTTTTTTGATGCAGACAGTCTGCGCCTTTGCTCAGATAAAAGTATCGGCAGTCACGATGTGCCCAACGGAATTAAAGAAAGGCACCCAAGTGCGGCAGATTTTGGGCACGGTCAGTTATTGTCACCAATTCGTAGTCTTTAAGCAGAGGTCTATGTACCAGAATTACATATACCTTCATAGATCGATGTGTTGCACATGCACCTATATAGATTAGTGTTGCACCTATAGGATCCCTGGACAGAATGCGCAACATCAATCTATGAAGGTCTTTGTGAAAGGCCTATCTATGAAGGTGCATATGCAGCGCCATTCTAAATCCTTACACACACAGCCAACCAAAAAGGGCTAGCGATTCTCCATTTTCGGGCATTGTTTTCGGTTATGAATGGTATTGTTCTTGCTTATTTAAATGTTAATTTGTATTTAGCTAAAACTAACTGGTACGAGTAGGAAAAACAGTCTTCGCTCTCTGTAATATGTTACTTCCTCAGGGGTTCTTATGGATACATGGCCTTCGCTTAAGCCATACGTATGGGGTGTGTCCTGCGTGGAAAAACCACTCAGGGGGGGCTTGCTTCTCCCTTTATAACTAACCATGAATAGTTAACTAGTTTTAAACAACATAAATGGAAGGGAAAAGCAGTGTAGAATAGGTCCTGAATGAGACGCAGAGAGCCGCAATTTTCTACGGGTACTATGAACAGTCAGCGAAGCCACTTGCCAATCGATTGACTTCCACACCATTTTCTCCCTTGCTCTCTGTCCATTCGCTCCCCTTTATTTTGGACTGTGCCTTTTTAGGTAGCCTTTCGCTTTTCGTTTTTTATTCCTCTTTTCCCTGTCGGTAGCAGCATCCGGGTTGCTGTAACGGCTCACCAGTGGCCCCTGCCCCCACCATTGTGCATTCATCTTCCCCCTGTCCTTCTGTATGTTCCTGCAATCGGTAGAATTAAACTCAGAAAGCTTTTTTGAGAGGTGGAAAACACGCCTCCTCTTTCTTCTTCCCTCCTCTCTCCCCAACTTCAGCTAGCTAGGCTAAGGGAAGTGACAGCGGCTGTATGAGTAGCTTCAATGCCCTTAAGCAAACTGGAAACAGCCCAATCAAGCAAAACGCACACTTTAACGCTGGATGTTTCAAGGTCTTCCCTCTAGGCGAGCCGCATTGCCAGGTGATCACAAGCACGCCGTATCCTTGGGGGGCGGAAAGGTCATAGAGGGGTCGCGAGTTTAAGGGGTTCATGATGCCATTTCGATGCTCTTGACTTCGAGTAGTGTTACACTTTCAATTTGCACACTATCTAGGAATTTGACCGGTAAAGGAGTAACGTAACCCAAGTGTTCACAGTGCACACACTTGCGGTTGTTCGCTGTACACCATTTCGTTTTTTCATTGCCTTTTCTCAGGCTGGCGCCTCTGACCTGCTTGTTGCATTTTTGGGGAAAATGAGGGGTAAAATGTGGCCACAGAGAGGCCGGCGGCTGCTGGCTCTAGGCTCGGTGGGCTTGTTATGTGCCCTTACAGCTCAGGCGGCACCCACTGGGGTTTCCCGAGTGGGGCCCCAAATTATGAGTTCCGCAACTCCTCTTTCTTCCCTACAGATGAGAGCCAAAGACGATGACGGCGATGAAATGTTGGAGGAGAGTGATCTAAAAGCGGAGAACGTCTGCGAGGGCCAGGAGGCGATGGCAAGTGTGATGAAAACAGAGCTTCAAAACCATAAAGACGGGTCATCTCCCTGGGTACGTCTCCTGAGCAACTTGACTGAAACAAAGGACAACAAGAAAATCTGCACCCAGAAAGAAGCACCTGAGTACCTCTGCAAACTGCCAAACGTAGACGAAAGCGGAAAAGGGATTATTCAACTTCAGTGCGGCGGGGACGATTACATGAAGCTAATTGGAGATTATGTGGCCACTAAGAACTGCGTTCTTTCCCTGGCGGTGACGCAGACGCTCTTGCAAAATTGGCTGGGTCACGCGGGCAGCAACGGTATACTTTTGCAGCTGATAAATCACTACGAAAAGGCCCTTTTGTTCTCTAACCTTGACTCAGAATTGTATAGCATCTACGATGATGCAGCGGGGTTGTTGAAAGAACTGATGCAGAGCGCAGTGGATGGCGTTGCTGCATTTCACTCTGCTGATGTCAAGGCAGTCTTGCAGAAGAGGATGACAGAGATCACCTCTGTCTTTTGCGCCCTTGGAAGGGGCGCGGACGCAGATATTTCGTCAAATGTGATAACCTTAGATACAATGGTGGTTATTAGGGGTTCTTTTGAGAGTAGCGAGGAAGGAGCTCTTGCTGCTTTCAAAAGCTCAGTAGCAAAGTTCGGTTCGTTTCTCAAAGCTCTGCTTGAAGAGGGAGGATTTCTCGATCGGGCAGAAAAAATTCACTCTAGGTTCCATAAATTTCGCCTCTCTAAGCTTGGCGCAGTGTTCAGCGAAATTGAACCACCTACTAGTGAGGGAGAGGACATCCTTCAGCTTATGAAAATCTTCCCTGTCAAGCAGCCCAAAAAGAGAAAGCATCACTCAAAAGAGGAAGCAGCAGGAAAGAGTGAATCAGCCAGTTTTCTGGAGGCTTCGATGCACGAGGAACCAGCAGCAGCAGCAGCAGCAGCGCCGCTTGTGGGGACCATTATTGGTTCTAACCAGCCGCAATTGACGCAACAACCGCAGCAGCCTGGTGTTACTCCTACAGCTCCCGCCGTAGCAACAGTTGCTTCGGCGCCTGGATCGGCTCCTGCATTAGCGGCAGCAGCACCAGCAGCACCAGCAGCAGCTGCACCTACAGTAGCAGCAGCTGCACCACCAGCAGCACCCGCAGCTGCACCACCAGCAGCACCCGCAGCTGCGACAGTAGCTGCACCAACACCAGCAGCAGCAGTATCAGTACCTGCAAGAGTAGCTGTAGCGGTTGCGCCAGCAACAGCACCTCCGGCAGCCTCACCGGTTTTTGGTGCGCAACCGGCAGTGACCTCCGACTCAAAGGAAGGAGCACGAGCACCAACAGTACCACCTGCAAGAGCGGCAGCGCCATCACCACCAGGAGATTCTGCTTCCAAGTCTCCAAAAGATGCAGGAGGCCACAGTGACTCAAGTGATGATGCTGAAAGTGGAGTATCCATACGCCAGATGATTCTCCGCATGGCAACGAACCTTCGCATGTTCCAAATGAGTGGAAAGGATTTGCTCTATACGCCTGATGTTGATGCACTTGACAAGACCATCAGGGCAGGATACACCGACTTCACGTGAGGGAGCAGGTGGTTGCACCGCATTCCTGTACTTTGTGTGTTGTATGCTTTGTTTCTTTGGCTTTATATCTACTAAAACTGCCGTGCGTTCTGAATAGTGACGCGCTGTGGTTTTTGCCCCTTTTTTACCCTCAAGAAACGGGAAGTCTTTTTTATCATGGGGTTTTAAAATGCGTGAATGAAGCGAAGTGCAGACTCAAGTCCAGTGGTGGTTACCTTGTGGATGTGCTGTGGGTTTAAATTTTAGGAATTTTGTGTTAAGTATGGTGGTCGCAAGCGAGCTTAAGTGGTATGTGATGTTTCAGGCTTTATAGATTGGGTTTTGTGTACTCCTTCTCAGGGACAAGATACTCGTGGTGTGGGCACAGCTTCTCCCCCAGGCATTCACTTCGACTACATTCAAGCTCATTACCCTTCTGCTCCCTAGAGCTACTGTAGACCTTGCAGAGTTCTACAACAGCACCATGGCAGAAGATGGCACCATCCAGGAGGGCTTTGTTGGAGAACCCGTACGGAAAAATAATTACCACAATAATGTGCAGATGTATACGATCGTAGTACATGAACGGTCATTTGCTAAAGGAGCTGTGGACCTAGCTGCGCCAACAGACCAACTTGAATACATAGACGTATTACACTGAAATATTTCGTCTAATGTTCATGTGTGCCTACTTCCCAACTGCAGCCTGTCAACTACCAATTACTGGCAAGACGATTCTCTGATGCGATCGACGATGCTTATAAGAATTCTTGGCGTGTCTTTTTCAAAGTTGCTGACAACCTTGGCATCGAGGGACCCAACGCAAACGCAGTGCAAGGAACTCCTGTGCTCCCCGTTAGCGCACTTCAGATGGTGAGGCATGTTTAAATATAAGTTTTAGGGTTTAACGCTTCGAATGTGTTTCTTTGGCACTTCCACTGAGTGCTTATGTCTTATGTCCCCTTGCTTAACTCATTGGACCATTAAACGAGCCACCAGGTTAGTGTGGATGCAGCGACTACTTCTATTGTAGGTGCGGTTGTGGATCCTTAGGAGGAAGCGGGAGTTGTGAAGCCCCATTCCTTCGTATCTGCGCGGCAAAATGACGCGGCATTCAACGTGGCCATCGTCTCCTCTGCCGATGGTTTCTCAGTGCAAGACTTGGAGGAATTCGTAAACACAGAGGCGCTAAATAAAGAGAGTGATGCTGCTTTGGTAGGTGTCACAGATATAACGTACGTATACAGGCAGATTTTTAACACTCTTGAAACGAGTATAGAGATGCATATTAATGTAGCATGCGTAGTAGATTGGACGAGTGCTCTGAGCTCTTTGCATAGCCTTTACATTTTTTAGCTAATGATTTTTGCTTGTGTCCCCAGGAATCGAACGGCTTGGCGGCGATGCCGAATCTGATTGGAATGGTCTCAGTAGCTGTGGCGTGTGCGGCCTTTGGCTTCATGCTTTGATAGGGGAAATTTTTACTATATCCGTTTAGGTATGTTTCTGACTGTGCATCTATCTGGCTATGTACTCTTGTTTTGGATATCAGATCAGGTACATGTAGACTCAGGTGTACCTTCTGATGTACTTTCTACACAGGTGCATATTTGACCGAATATAACCTCCGCTTCCGCTTCTGTTGGCCAGCTTCTGTTGGCGAGCAGTGCCAGCTGCCCCCACGCTTCCACGCGCCACTACTACTTCAGCAGTGCACCAGGATACGGATTCCTCTCTTATCTTGGCAACCCAAAACTCTAGAGGGCCGAAGTGTACCGACAACGTGCT
>NPHX01000150.1:175499-249619 GCA_002271815.1 Eimeria falciformis | reverse complement strand
TATATATATATATATATATATATATATATGTACATATTTATATGTCGAATGCGCGGTAAACATCTCCCCACATGTACTTATAGACGGTTAGGTCTTTGGTGCCCTGCTACAGAAAATGCGTGCTGCAGCATTGGGTGGTATAAGTAAATTGTTAATACCGCGTCGTGAGGTCCTCATAAGGACGGAAGCTCTGAGGTAGCCCTCTTGTGCCAGCAGATCGCCGCCGCCGATTTCCCAGGAATTCTGTTAGGGGCAGGACCTGTGGTGGGTTGTAGTGTGTTGCTACTGCAATTGCTGCAACAACGAAAGCGAGGTTTAAGCTTTTCTGGCACTGCCGTTCTGCGGCAACTGCGCTTGACCTTTTGCAGCAGCATCAAAAACCAGCAGCAACAAGTGCGCAGCAGCGGCAAGTGCTACAGCTGCCAGTGAATTTCGTTACTCTGAAGAAGGCATCGATGTTCCAGTGGGGCTCTTGCTCCGACTTACGCCCTTCGAGCACCCACCAAACGATAGACTAAATTCGACCTTTGCATCATTTATCTCTGGCTCGAACCAATTTTCTGTTCTTACCAATATTGTTTGTGGAGTTCTTCCGGAATTGTTGATAAGCTCTCGCACGGTCAGGCTTTTTGGCTATGCCGCAATAGTGTGTTCACGTTTAAGGTTTTGCATGATCTCGCTTTGTTTTCTGTGCTGCTGAATGTACTACATAAGTAGGCAACAGGAAAGATTTGAGTTGTTCCATAACTTCAAACCTCTAGTTCGGAAGTTACAGGAGAGTATGCTGCCCTTCGTGACTAGGTCTTCTCCTGTTGTTTGGTGAGTATCCTTAGCCTGAAAACCGGATTTGTCAAGAAAAATGAAAACTCCAAAACCGGATTTGTCAAGAGAAATGAAAACTCCAAAACCGGATTTGTCAAGAAAAATGAAAACTCCATTACACGAATAGGCTATGGCACAGGAAAGAGAGAATATACAGACAAGATAAGTGTATCTGTTCTGTGGAGTGTGTGGAGACTGTTTCACAAACGCCCCGAGGCAACACAAAACCACAGAGTGCCGCGCATGTCCTTGCTTTGAACATGTTTTCTTTTTTCTCTTGGAATATCCAGGGCTTTTATTGCGGCTAACGGGTCGAGCCACTCTTCTATCACAAGCACCTCCGCCCCCTCTGTCTCGGCACTAGCTCCATCTTCAGGGTTTCCGTCTATTCGCCTGGGTTCTGTTGTCGGTTGTCCTGGAGATGCCAGAGGCCTTGTAAAGACGCTGATGCTTTTAAACCCTCGAGTTTCAATGCGGGAGACTGCTAGGTGCTTCAGCGCAACTACGAAACTCCTTAGGGATGTACCATTAAGAAGCATTCGGTGTACAATAGCCAGACTGCAGCAGTCACACCACTGGCCCCCACATTCTTGAGACGCTGCTTTCTTCCTGCCTTCTGAAATATCTGCTGCTTCCCGCTGTTCCTTTTTCAAGGTTGTAGAAGCCGCTTCTGATAAACAATGCCTTGTCCCCCAGCCAACGCTAAAACCGCAGACGGGGGGTATAAGAATTTTCAGAAACCCCGCCATATGGGCTTCACAATGCCGTGGGAATAGAAAAATATGAAAATTTAACGGTTGTCTTACATAACTCACTGAACACGCATCTTGCTGGCTTCTTTCGAGGCTGCAGCTCAGGCTGGGTCTGGGCACTTGGAGTAATGCAGTATGTAGAAAGCTTAATTACTTTTCAGGTTCATACCCTGTTATCTGTTTTTTTTTGTGTTTGATAATAACAGTTTTTACTAATGAGTACATATGTTATTGTTTTGTTCGCCAATCTTTTGTTAAAGAGTTCTCTTGCCCTCGTTATCAGAAAAGGTGCACATGTGAGTATGAATTTCTCAAAGTCCCCACCCGCGCTAATGCCGGAAACAACACAATCTTCTCCTATTTACAACAAAGCCCTTACATCGTCAGGGGTATTGCCTGTAACTCAACTAGACAACAGGTGGTGCGCTCTTCTATATAATGCGACAGCCGGTACCAAAGCTAAGTCTCTAACAGACTTTGGGGGTAAGAGAGAGTTCATAGAGCCCTCGGGCTTTATTGCATCCCGCCCATACCTATCGAGGATTCGCCCTTCCATGGATGCGCTCGAAAGTCCTGATGCTTGTGCAGCACGGGAATTATTTGAGGAAAGCGGCGCCCTCTGGGGCCTGGGCGAGCTTCTAGATCCGCCCCTAAAGCCCAGACCTGTAGCCTCTCCATCAATTTCAACAGGCAGTTTACAACGTAGAAGGGAACAGATGAGTTGTTCACAGAAGGCGCAGCAGATGCCCGAGGTGCTTAGCCCGACACCGACTCCAAAGCACCCTCCTCTCGACACAAAGGATCCCATAGAAAAGTTACTTGAAGAATGCAAAGACGTAAGAAGAAGCAACACCCAAACTGCATAAATATGCAGGCCGTTTTTGGTTCTTGTCGTCACCGCCTGTGGCGATATTGCACTGGCTGCAGAAACAAATATAGAAACAGCGCCATCGTATCTTTTCCTTCTTTGCTTACTTGTTCAATTTTGGCGTTGATTCAGGTTGGATTCATGGATCGGGATAAGTACCGCTGCATTGTCCGACTGTTGCCTTGTCTGCCATGTTCTCTCTACTGCAACTTGCAAGGAGAGGAGGGGTTGGGTGCTGAGAGAAACAGGCGTTTTTTTCTTTTAGACCTCTCATTCTCTCGTTTCGCATTCCCTGCAGCTCCCTCACTGCCATCGTCTACGGAGCATCCATCGTCTTCAAGGGCCTCCCGAAGCTTTCCCTACCCACCAATACATATCCGTCTTCACTCACAAGAACGATTTCCTCTCTTTGCGAAACTCATTGAAAAAAGTGCAAGAAACCAACGGGGTGCTCAGGTTAACTCTGACCGGGGAGTGTCTTTTAAAGTAGAACCACATGAGACACCAGAGGAGGCCCTGAAAAGCGCGCTCAAAGCCCTCAGCCTTAGCGAAAAAGAGCCGTCTCCCATCCTGTCTTCGGATATTAAGAGCCAGCCAAGTTGCTCCGTCTCTCTAGAGACTCTCCTCCCTACAAAACACCATGTCCTTGCAGACCCCAACCTTTTGCGGGCCTATCTCAGAGGGCACGTCAGGGGCCTCATGGAGCGGTGCAGGGCCTACGAGGATCTTTCGGGAAGCTTGGGGGGCCACCTGCGTTTTGCTGGGGAAACGGAAGCCGTATCAGCCCTTCTGCAGAGCGCATTATGGTGAATTGGCGGCCCAGTGGCTTCCTGCCCCCTCCAGTTGTTGTTTTTCTTGTCTTTATGGACGTTTTCGTGTTTTCGTGTTTTTCTTGTTGACTTGCTTCCTGTTTATTGCTCTCTGGTTTTGTTTTCTGACTGTTTCTCTCTGGTTTGATTTCCAGTCCTTGCTCGCTTTTTGTTTGTCTTGTTATCTTGTTGTATTGCCGGTTAACTCGTGTAGTTTTTTCTTACTCGTCTTGTCCACTCGTTGGGCTTGCGATTCTTTTGGCCTTGTCCTCCAGTCGTTGACCTCTTGAGGCTCTCGAAGTTGCGGGTTGCTCATTACATCCAACAGGCGAGAAAGCAAGTACATCACTTTGGTGGACTGTAGCTCAGCAGACCAGCTGGTGGCTGCCGCCAAATCAGACGAGGGCAAGAAGATGGTTGTCGTAGCCGGAGCAGAGGGAGGAGATTTCACAGACGAGGGCAATTTTACGAAGAAATATAGGGGCCCCGGTATGCGGCCATCCCGCTGCACGTCTTCCTCCTAAAAGACTATTCCTCGCTAATGCCAGATGTTCTTGCTCCGCTTCTTTTCTTTTCTTCCTCAAATTAAGGAATAGTTTTTCTGGGTTGACGTGCGTATATGCGGATGCAGCCGATCTGGTAGTGATGGGTGCCGGCTGCGTGAGCCCCTACGGAATTTTAGTTGAGCCTGGTGAGGCGAGCTGGGCAAAATAATTAGTTATTCTACTTCCCGCATATGACCCCCTCCGCATATAATAGATTTTTGGTGGTAGGGCAAAGTGGCGGATATTCTACTAATGATATCCATGTAACTGATCCATGAGGTGCTGCATCAGAAGAATTGTTCGCTTTTCTCAGATGACTTAGCAGCTGCCAAACTAAGGAGGTGCTTAGAGTCTGATTGTGGTGAGACGACCTGCCGCTTTACTGCATCTAAGGCTTAGAAAAGGCGTATTATCCCCGGCAAGACTGAGGGCCTGAAAGATGCTTTTAACGTCAGATAACCTGCTTGGCATACAATCTTCACAGGCCGTTCCGAGAAAATCATTCCGATTGCTGTGTTAGCACATGACCTTCAGGTAAGAATACCTCCCACACCAGGCTCTGCGTTACTACTTCCCACTGTATTGGCACTCCTTCGGGTAGAGAGCGAGAACGACATGCTCCGTGAGACTGATTGGGTGGTTCTAACTAGATTAAGCTTCAAGGAGGGCTGTAGTGTTTTGCAGGTGGTAGATGACCTATGCACACCAGCAAAGGCCCTGAGCCCGCCTCTTGATGCGCCCTGGCCTAGCATCAAATGTACGACTCAACAACACCACCAGGAGTCTTTACTTCTTCAATTCACTAAACTTGCTACGGAGGTGAACCGACAGGTAGCACAGAGCCCTGGTGTCCGACAGCTCGTAAAGGGACCCAAGAGGGGAAGGCTTCGACTAATTTGCACACCATCCCGCGTTATTCTGTGCGACCCGGCACGCCCCGTCATCACTCCAAACAACTTAATCACGTATTGATAGAGAAAACGGCTACTTGGGATGGGCCATCAAGGCAATCAACAAACCAGCCAGTGGGCAATTTTCTTCTTTTATCCCACAAAGCGATAGTGTCTGCGAGATAACGCAATACGATGTGACGAAGTTACAGACTACTAAACACGCTTTTCTTCCTAAAAAAAAGAAAAGCATGTCCAACAAGTTTCGGCAATGGCACTCGGTGGTTGGAGGGAAGCTCATCCGCGACATTGTGTAATACCGCGAAACAAAGGGATAATATGCAACCCCGAGATTGAACAAAGCAATCTCCGTTTGAAGCCCGGTCTTTGAAGAGAACCGAGCCTCGGTTCTCGGCGCAGGTTCAGTCACAGCCTCCCTATTGTCTTTATTCTGGTGCTGGGCGGGAAGACGACTCCAGGAATGCCATAGTAGTGATACGAACGCGTCTCCGTCTGCACGCAAATGTACGTCACAGCACGGTAAATACTATCCAGGATGCGTGTAAGTAAAATTGGGCTCAACCGTCCGCCTGCCACCAGTACACAGGCCGCAGTGCTGCACGATATGGAAGGCCTTTTCAGATGTCAGGTCGTACTGTCCACTCGGGGAACGCAGTTCCATAGTTAGCGGCTCCGGAGCCGTCGGCTCCGGAGCCGTCAGCTCTGGTGAGGCGGCAGGAGGGGGAGTTGGGAGGACGAAATGCACTTGTTCTGCAATCAGTTAGACGCGTCACATCGGGTGTAAATATAACGTGAAAAGGTGCAAAATCGCTCGTTAAGCCCATTCAGCAGGGGAAAGGCTGTGCTGTTCCTATTGGAGATAAAGTGCCATCTTGTCAAATACCACAGCACAAGGAATGTTGTCTACGTGGTCAATATACCTGAAAAATCCGCTTCAAATGATTCAGAAGACGCATCATCTGGACTTGGTGGATTTCCTTCAGCAGGCATATCCGCTCCTGTGTTTGGAGGTTCAGGTGCGGCGGGCTGTTGGTGCTGTTCGCCGTGATGATCTATATCATACTTCAGCTGAGCTGGCACAGTCAAGTGGTCTCCCGCTCTGTCGTGGGCTCCCCTCTTAATACCAGCAATCCTTCGCACAGCACCAGCTGTCACAGTAGTCTTCTGTGCATTATCATCAGTGTTCAGTGCTATTGGATGCCCTCCTTCCTGCAGCATCTGCCATTTCGAGAGGTTGTCGGCTAAATTCTTTGAAACGACGTTCCTAGAAATGTATGCACATCCGCACAGATGTAGGAGTAAAGGATCACAACGTCGCTCTGATAAGATAGCCCCTACAAAACACAAGAGCTGAATAGGGGTATACCAAATTATCACGCGAAGTCGCACTTGATGAAAGAAAACGGCTCTATCTCCTCTATTTCTTTCAGCAGGGGCTTCACGACAAATTCCAGAAACCCATTTTGGGATTTCGCCATATCCGCATGTTTTTCCCGATCACATAAAGGCGATATCGGCATGCCCTATAAAGCGGCGCACAACAAGCAAAAGGCTTGTCGCAAAACTACCTAATTGAAGAGTGCATGCAGCGTTTCTTGAACCCCCGACGCATCTCCACACCGCACACAGATGTTGTCCCATGGGGCCTGTTAGCGGCCCGATAATTTTCCCCGGACGCTTCAGTTTTTTAAAACCGCTCATTCCGCCCCTTAAACACAGGGACATCGCATGAATGGCGCAAAATTGCGTTCATACGCTCCAAGCAATACGCGTTGCGGGCTTACCCTAGACACTTCTTCATCACCCTGCTGGTAGAATTCCTCCACTACACGACATGACCACTGGAAATGCTGTGACCATGGCACGCTTGACTGAAGAACGGACAGGGAAAGCACACAAGCGGCACATTGCACTGCAATCTTTTGGTTTGCTTCGCCTGCTACCGCATGTGATTTACTGATAACGGAGATTAATTTGATACGCTTACATGCCCAATATCGGCGACTTTCATGCACATTCGTGCAACCAGCCTGTTCAGATGAAGAAAAGCATAAAGGTAAAAAATGCATACGGTGCGAATAGGACGCAGTGAAGATGATGTAGGCCACCTTAAGTCGAGCAGAGCGGTGAGACAGCCCACGTTAACTTATGGAAACTACGACAAAAGAGCATATCGTGCATTTTAGTCTTATGTTAACTGCTGTGCTGATCTGGCTGGAACTACGGCAACTAACCATCGATCCTCCGGTGTTTTTGAATAGCAAAACTCTGGAGAATTGCGGCGGACCTAATTAGGGGGAACCAGCCACAAATCAATACGAATAATTTGTCAAAGCTATGTTTTCCACATTTCCTGGAGCATACGGCTTGTGAATACCATAAGGACACAACTGCCTGCCAGAAAAACCTTACTATCAATAAAAATAGCCTCTTACCCTAAAGCGAGAGATGCTTTCAAAGTGCTGCTTCATGTCAGTGGCTAAAATACAAGCAATCAGGTTCTGCCTAAGATAGCGGAATTCCTGCAGGAGGAACGTCATAAGCAAGAAAATCTAGGCACCATCCGATCAGCTCTAAGTGTATAAAATGACATGGGCGATTTGACAACTATGCAAACCACCGTCTTACGGAATCTTCCAAGTTCATGAACACATTACATTCCTTCATTTCAAGTGTTCTGAATGTCAGGCAACTATGAAAGTTCTCCAAAACGGCCTGATCGTTGTAAATCACTGCCTGCGGCACCAACGCACAAAGTACCAGCACTACGACCTCACGCTTCAAACAGCAGCACTAGTTTCGCTGCTGAGAGCACGTCGTTAAAATTATCACTCTTACAATGAATATATATTGTATATATGCACAGATGCCCTATGCTTACTAATGGGTCATAACAGTTTACAAAAAATTGGTTGTTCCGTCCAGGATGACCAACGTCGTGGCAAATGGCAGCTATTGTGAGAGTGACCTTGTCGATCGAGTTCATTCTGCGAAAAACAGAGAGCACGAGAGTTCTTGTAGACCGGTAGATTTCCCAAAGTCATTTGAAAACCGAATGCGAAAATCACTATAAATTATGCTGCTCAGTAGGCGCGATGACATTGTGGAAGATCTGACGAAGTGCGAAGTGACTGATGAACTTGTCAAGATGCCAGCAGACAGGCTGTCTCACGTCCTTTGTGCATTCAGCATTCGCGTTAGACACTCTGTCAAATGGGCAACGGTGGCTCCGTGGAGTTTGTTGTGGTATGGATTCGGCAAGTACTGCCCTTGAATTGCTACAAGGAAGCGAATGAGTTGGGATTCATCGCATCCCCAGTCGCCGACCAGTCGACAAAGTAAAGCGTATCCCACTTCAACAAGAACGTTTTCGGTCGTGTGGGAAAAGCCAAGAACGTCGAAGTCCCAGTCGACGCCGACGCACGCAAGCAACTGCGTTGTGGCCTTCGGAGTGGGCATGTTCTTCCAAAGAAGGTAAGTATCATCCATATGGCTGCTTGTGAAAGAGTGCATCAGGGTCTCGGAATTAAACTCAAACCCTGGTACAGAAGCACGATTGCACAGAATCATTTGACTACGGTTTCAATTTAACCTCGACAAACAGTTTCCCCAGGAAGCCTTGCATGTACAACGGCGTGGATACAATACATCTCGTCTGCGTCATGTGCGTACCAATAACGGGACCCGACGAGGAGGGTGCGCTGCCAAATGCGGAGGTTAATGCTCCTCCCGTTTCATGCATTTTAGCCGCTAGGGTAGTTTGCGGTGCAAGCGAACGACTGCCAGTCGTGGCCATTCTTTCGCCCTTGGTCATGCCAGCGGTGCTTTTCCGAAGCTTGTCTGGATTATTGTACATCTCAATGAATTGCCTTTGCACTTCCTAACACGCACAAAAAAGACGAAGTATACGCATGGCGACATGGTCTGCACTCCGGCAGTGCGTTTGCGTCATCTCATCAGTCGCTAAGGCCACCTCACGTTTTCCTTCGTGGCTTCAGTAAAACGAACAGTATACAAATTTCCAGAGGTCGTCAGCATCTCAAGGATCCTGCAGCATGGAGATAGAAATTGCATCCAAGCAGTCATGCCGGCAACTACAGGGGAGCCATCCAACTACATTAAACGCAATGCCACTGAGTCTCTTTGGGTAAAATTTGAACCCACTTGTCAAGTAGCTGCTCTGCCTTAAACAAGTCATCCGTTACGTCGGCGCGCGGCCCGCGAAGCCTCGCCAATCTAACGACATTGCTGCACTGCATTGCAAACACATTCTACTTTTCAAGGATGTGGCGTACCAGGTGCATTGAGTTCCGCAGCATAACAAAGTGATTATCCAGCAGTTTTGAAAAGTAATGATTGCCCCTGTTGAGGGCAGGTCGAGGCCTTACCTCCTTGACTTGAAAAATTAGCTCTTCAATTGCCGTCGACGACTTTTTCCCTTCCTTCTGGACTTCCAGCTTTTTGTGTAGCTCTTGAAGCATGGTGGTGGTCAGCTGAGCTCAATCACAGGTAGAATCACCAGAGCATCAATAAATCGCCAAAGCATCACATTGATAACTGCATCGAAACCAAAGTAGAGAAGATTACTCTAACAAGTGCCGTAAATTTCCGTGTCAAGCTATTAGGTCCACTTGTACCCGCCATGAGCAGAAAATTAGACGGTGTTGGAATTCTTGGGCGTATCGGCCACACCAACCAGCGCAAGCCACAAAGAAAAAGGAGAAAACAAAAATGAGGCTGCAAATGGCACAGCACAATGGCCATGGAATCTCGATGGCAGTTGCCGTAGTTACCTGTGATTCAATCACCAAACCTTCCAGTTTTATTGCTTAGCTTTAATTCTATTTCGGAAGCAGTAGGCTCGTTGCGTAGCTCCCTCCGGAAGCGGTGCGAAACATCCGAGACCGTAAAGACTTTAATTGCTTCAGGGAAGCTGTAACTAAAACCAAAACTGCCTGCATTGGTATATTGTGTGTGTTGCTACACCTGCGGACTCACGTTTCCTCCAGTGGAACGACAGAAGGGTATAATCTATATAGTATAACATATGGGACAGCGCATAAGGGAACAACAAGAAGATGCATAATTATTGTTATCTTTGTACGAGACGGGGACATTGTGTCGAGGAACATCAGTCCTGTCCCGAAGACACAGTTGATGAGCGCTTGGGCGATGAGGGGAATTTTGAATACTTGAAGTGTTATTTTCACAAAGGGCAAGTAAACGGCGAACGGTTGCCAGATGTGCTCTATATCCGTGCCAAGTGATTCAAAACCATCCACTGCAGCGCACCGCTCCAATACAAATTAAGCATGTAGAATAACAATCAGACTAATACGATCAGCTAATGCATGATGCGGATATAATTGTGATGCACATATAACGTGCAAGAATATACCTAGCAAAGTCACTGTTCGAAAGGTGTGCCATCCAATAAAATCGGTTTGTAGCGTCATTGAACCTACCCATTAGCGTATTTATTTGCTGGCAAAAATGTCCACCCTCAAGCAAAATTCCAAGCAAAGCTGATACGCACTCAGGGTTGGCCACACACGTGTTGAGGCAAGTGGAAATATCAGTCTCTGATTTGAGGCAGGCGAAAAATGTAGATATCTCCGAGGAGTTAACATATTGATTGCATATGGGATGTCCTTCTCGTACTGCTCCACCCAAACTGGCTGCATCTACGCTCCACAACAAGTCCATCTGATGCGGTGATTTCACAAAATTAGGGAAGGTCGCGAGAACTATAAGCATGATGCAGAGCCACTGCAGGCATACAAGCATCAGCACAATAAGGGTAGAGGTGAAATGCTTGCTCAACCACGTTGGAGGGCTGGTCGCAGCAGCACAACAAGTAGAATCCGGTCGGTACTATAATCAAGTAGCTTACCGCCAGGACGTTAACATAGGCGTACACCTCGAAGTACCTCCTTAATAAAGGAATAATCTTTGGAAAAATAGTCAAAACCAACGAAACAACGGCTATCACCCAGTTGACACCAAAGGCTATGTGGAATGAAATCCAAGCATTGACTGATTTTCCGCTCAAATCGAAGTAATGAAAACAGAGCGCACCTAGCAGCCATAAAATTGGAATCACCATGAAAACCAGGAATATCAGCACAACGCATAACCTGCCAATGAAAAGTTGGCCGCAGATCAAGCCATACTGAGTTTCGAATTTCGGGTCTTTGAATGCAAGGGGGAACAACTTTAGGTGGTCCCATGCTCGTACTTGCTCCTGCTGATCCGTTCTTGTTGTAATAGAGCTTTGCAATTCATCGCTCAGCCCCTTAGCACGTCTATAGGCAGTCCCGAAGTCGAATTCACTGCCAAATATGTCTGAAAAGAATGCTGCAATGGTGGCTTTTATGCCCTTCAAAACGCCGTGAGCGGATGCACCAGATACCGAGAATGCTGCTTCTGTGTGTTCATCTTCATTGTTACGTAAGTTCTTATCGTACATGCTGTGGCTCGTTCGAACAGACAGCGAAGGTTGAGCCTGCGTTCTGTGAGATGCAGTGCCGCTTTCGGTTGAATCCCTCTTGTTGAGGCGCCGTCTTTCTTCACTGCGACGACCATCGTCCTCGTTAGCCTCCTGCATTTCCAGTTCTTCCACGGCTTGGGAACTCCTTGCCATCTTCGAAGGATTCAAATCTGAAGGGTCATGCTGTACGCCCTCGACTGAATCGGCTGTCGAAGGGGATCATCGAAGTGGACCCGTTTCACAGCTCATATATTGAACGAATGCGCTCCTTCAAAAGACATTGTTTTCCTGTTGTCGAATGAGCTGTGTGTTTGTTCGGGAACAGCAGCAGGGTGTTAGCGTACATCACGGGCCTTTCCCGCAGTCCTGCTGATCCGAGCGACTTCTTCGTTTAGGGTACAAATACACTTCACAAACCCCCTCAACTTAGTCCCCATAAAAGTCCTTCAAAAATCATATGTAAATACGTTGAATACCGCAACACAGTGCAAGACCCAAGAAGACGCAGGGCTTTCCGTAGCACATGCTGCAGCTGGTGGTGAGGTCAGCAGAAGAGGCACAGCACTATGTCGCACAAAGGGGACTGTGTCTAGAGCTCAGTTGCAACCCGATTAACCAGCTGAGACTACAGGTGTAGGATTTAAAAAGCATACTGACAAACCTCTCTTTCAGTTTACGAGCAGCGGAGCTAATATAGTACCTTGCAGGTCAAGTGCCTCGAGCTACAACGGTGCAATCCTGCACCGAAGTCTGCAGAGGCAGTGCCAAGATTTTATTTTCAAGCCTCCATTCCAGAAAACTTTTGTATAATTTTTATTTTAATGATGCACATACCTGAGGTCTTGGCCCGATATCAGCTAGTACGTGGGTAGGGTCACACGCAAGATGGCATGAGGTCTTACCAAAGGAAGTGTGTATAGTCAGAACGGCTGCTCGAAGCCCACAGGCATAGATTCTCGTCGCCTGACAGCATCTTGGAGAATTAAAGACATTTCACGTATTCAACTAAGATATTAAACATTTACTAGAGCGGACTTGCAGCGCTGCTCTATGTAGTGGACGCAAGTGCGCCTCAAAAAGTTGCACCATAATCTAGAGCATTTTTTCAACACCAGATGCCAGGTATGACGACACCTCCCGTGAAAACTAAATCAAGAGGCTTTGAGACTGTACGGGAGTATCGCCTTTTCGAGGAGTCTGTGGAGAAGGAGCTGAAGTGCCTGAAAGTATGGCAAAACTTCCAAAAACGGCCGCACCAGTGCACAGCAATTGCGGGTAAGATTATTCCTAGCAGCGTTGTCGTGCGCGTCTAACAGACTTCAGCCACGAGTAGCTAGTGCATCTGGCACAGCTGGCAGTTTTGGGAGACAGCACATGTAGTCATGGTTGACACAACGCCAGGTAATCTTACTATGCGGGAGTTAGTGCTGCTTGGCCTTGATGAGCCAATCCGTAAAACTTGCTCCCTCTCTGAGCCCTGGTCCCCCTCGAAGGGGTTTTGCTTTATAGGCTGTCTATTAGCTAGTGTTACCACAGGTTTTTTGAAACACCTACGTTGACCCCCAAGCCCAGGAAGTTAATTTGCATATAGGGCTGGATTAGTCATAATTATCAAAAACACGTGTTCTATAACCAGTGGGTTGCATTCCTATCAACGATAGTATTGGCCTACCTTTGCGGTTTTGATTGTTCAATGTAGTAAGCCACAAGGGCCTCCGTCACGTCGCTTGCATGTCTCTCTGGATTCTGCTCGGCACTGTGCAGAGAAGGTTACGCAGCAATGCCCATTAGCGGCCAATTGCTCGCAGAATAATCCCGAGTACAGGGACATTGTACAACAGGCAGAACGTTCCGTTCTTTGCAGCACCGACAAAACTAATTTTCCCGACACAAGTGCTCAAGAGGTAACTGCCAACAAAAGACCTTGGACCTAACAAAAAGTGTAGAGCCGACAGTAACTGTGCTCCAGAGTTCCTTTGTTTTTGCCCAGCAGGTTGGGTGGATTATTAAAAAGCAGATAGAGAAAAATGAGAGATGGAGACAGGATGGCACTTCTTACTTGGTGCCAAGGTGTGCCTCGGCCGAATTATGGCGCTCCTCCTTGTCACAATGCGACATTGTCAAAAGCTTTGAAAACTACGTATCAGTAAGGCGCGTGAACATGTTTGCAAAGCTCAAATGATGCAGTAATGGCCAGTGGCCCTGCAGTTCAAAAAGGACAACGGCGTCCCTAGCGGCAAACCCCCGCAAAAGCGTGTTTATGCAATGGCTTTCAAATCAAAATTCTGGCCATAAGAAGAAAAGGCAATCAGCAGCAGTTGACCTGCCGCTGACCCAGTTACAAATGGATGGCAACAAACACTGGAATTCTTGAATGCCCGTGCTTTTCCTGGTGCCAGCTTAACTGCGGAAGGCGAAGCCGCGTATTCACCCTTTAATCGGTGTTCTCTAAATATGTTGTGTCCGAGTTTGTTGGTGAGTACTTATAACGCATCATCGTCTGCTTCCCCAATACTTGGTGCAGCCGTCAGAGTGTTCCCTTTTGCCAGCAGGTGTGCACATTCGCCACCAGCCATATACTTCGGTGCAATCCATGGCATCGAACTAGCCCAAAATGTCATTATACTCCAAAAACAAATTCCAGCTTTAATTCGTCGCTTCACCCCGGCAGCGTGAAGAAATAGACAGCTCAGGAGCTAAGCCACTTGTAGAACCATCCGCCTATATGGCGCCTGTTCTTTAAGTGTCGCTGCATCCTGTGCCACACGCCAAACCACGCCGCAGGCCCAGTAATAAATGTATCTATCAGATGAAAAAGAGAGGACTCGCTTCATACGGCAAAAAATGAAAGAAAGTCGAGCAGGTACAGAGGGTAGATAGCGCTGAGTTGCTAACCACACACGTAGCCTCAGTATATGTGGCCTACCTGGCCCTATCTGATCTCAGCTTTTTCATTTTTGGTCTCAGAAATAGTATATAGTCGGTGAGGGAAAAATCTTCAGCGCTCGCTGTGCCCGAGGCAACGAATGGAGTTGGAAGTGCCTCTGAGGTCCTAAACCTGCCGATACCAATTGTCTGTACAGAAGGCACACGAGCCTCTGCTAAGACAAACCCGCTACTACACACTTTTGAAACCAATTGGTGGAAGCGAATCTCCATGGCATGGACATATGCGTACAGAGGGCGAGTTGAGCGTATCTGATTAAAGCAACAAGAACACATGCAACCTCTCAACGGGTTCACCTCAAGTCATGAGGAATGGAACTAAACAAGCAAATATACTTAATAGAGTACAAGCAAGGAAATACACGGTATACGCAAAGAAATAGCGACATGCGAGTAAGTGGGGCTTTCATTCTACGCAAAGTCAGCTAGCACTTGGAGGCCCTAACAGCATCGCATGCACTTACAGTCGACATTCATATTCCCAATATCCTGGAGCAGCTACAGCGTAAAAGCATTGTTTATGGTATTTGGGAGTCCATTTACCCATGGCAAAAAATGATTCTACTGGTGTGTCATAGCTCGCATTTTGTCTAGATGTAAATGGAAGAATTTCGGCTAGTAAAGCACGTTAATGCATATGTTCGATATATCAATGTTTGTCCGTGTTTGTTATTAATTAGAGTTGTTCCAATGAATGTCCTACGTACTCTATGAGCGGAAGGATTTAGCCTGTATATGTGAGGAGCGGTAGGCCACCCTGTCCTAAGCTTATACCCTTTGGCTTAACCCAGACCTAGCTATAACGCTCGTGCTTGGACCTCCGCTTAAAACCACAAGCACTAACACGAAATAATAGCTTAAGAGTAGAAGGATCCCCAAAGAACTCTGCTCTTCTCCAACTTGCCTCTATGAGGCCATACCAACCTAAGCACGGGCAAGTGGCAAGGGGATGCGGCAAAGGTGCAGGCCAGCTGCACCTTAGGCACACCCATCACAACACACAATCCGAGGGGCTGGGCTACTGCTCCTCACATACACATGCTTAACCCTTTCATTCGTAGACAACATAGGACGCTAATTACGTCAATTCTAAGTGATAACAAACATGCGCATTAACATTATACACTCTGGGAGCGTGTGACCATACACACTGGTCAACCATATTTCACCTGGAACCTTTCGCGCATAAACGGGACAGGCAAAGAAAGTTTGTTGTGACATATTTACCTCAGAAAAATATAATGCACCTCGCTTCCAAAGTAGAGGAAAATGCGAAACAGCAGCGCACATGTTAAGTTCCGGCTAATAGAAAAAACACCAAGACGGCTCCAGAAAGGTCTCGGTAAACATGTAGATGCTGCCCGGCGGCCAGCCGCTCTTCGTGATATGCACCTTGCTGCGTGTTATCAATGCTGCTCTGAACTCCAATGTTAATTTGTCGATATTCAGTCCCTTGGAAAGCTACGAATTCTTTCAAACTTAAGTTTATTTCTTCGCTTACTTCTAGCACCTCTCTGGTTTCCTTCAACATGTAGTGTTTGTGATCTCCCGGTTTTCTTAATTGTGCAGTTTATGGACACAGTTGTCCCAGTAAAATTTCCGCATGCTTCGAGCTCTGTTTTTAGAAATAAATCTGTGTTGTTAATCTCTACAAGAAATTCCTTCAAGTTAACGTAAGAATAATTTTCTCTTCTAGTTCTGATTGTGCGTTCACCAAATCCGTAAAGTGCCATTTAATCCTCTACCAGTTGAACTTCTGTTCTATAAAACCGAATAGGCCAGAATAGGGCTGCCTATTTGGGCAAAAGGAGCTTTTAAGGGGGGGAATTAAGGGAAAATCGAGGCCTTTTTAAGGGGACAGGAAAGATTGATGAAGGGGACTGGAGACGAAGAGTTTCCGAATGCTGGCAAAACGAGCAGCACGTTTTATTACTGTGGAGAATGTTTTTCGTGATACTGAGAGAGAAATATCAAGAGAGTTGTACCCTGCTATTCGCCGCCGCATACAAGAAGGGCGGCGACCGCAGCCTTAAGAGTCTCTGTTTACCAAGCTATGGCGTGAGGGCTTTTCCTGTTTCCTGGCAGTTTGCGCTTTGAACAGCGGGACTGTGATTGAGGAGGCAACGTCATTGCTCTGCTTTTTTCAGTTACTGTTTTTAAAAAGCGGCAAATTTTCAGTAATTTTGTACTTTAATCTGTCGTTACACATACAGGTGGTTGGGCACCGAGTAATAGTAGTGGTTTTAGGAACCTATCACTTTGTTGCCGCTGCTGCTAAACAACAGGTTGGTGTGTAGTTAGGGTAGAAGCCACTTTTCCTGCACTCCTTCGAGGCATCGTGCAGCAGCTACATTTGTTTTCACCTCTTAACGATGAGGAACTTGCTGCGTGCCACTAGATGGACAGTGCAGAGGACTCTCCGCAGCGTCAGCATCAGTATCACGCAGCGTGGAAGCTGTGCCAGGAGGAAATAGTGGTTAGAAATAATAAAGAAAACAAAGCAAGGAAGAAAAAGATAATAAAAAAACTCTGATAGCCATCATTCAGTACTATCACCTGAATTCTGTTGCAGACGCTGCACATGACGCTACAAAACAAAAAAAATAGGGCTAGCCAGCCACTTGGAGAACCAGGGCCTTGTGAGTTTTTCATCTGCGAATGTATCATAAGAGCCTAACCAGACCTACGAGATTCCAGGAAATGCAGCGGCTCAACCCATGGGGGGCCCTTGCACCATTGACAGAGGTGCGCCTGGCAGGGATACCGCCGGACTCCACTGTAGAGGGGTAGCAGCTGTCAGTGTTCTCCAGTAAGAGCCCGTGTGAGCCGCCATCGGGACGGACGAGAGCAGCGGGGGCTCCCATGTTACTAGCGTGGCTGGACTAACCGTTTTCGGTGGCTCCCACATACCGTAGGCAGGACCCCGATCTCCAAAGCCAAATCCAGGTTGGTACATCTGACCATACCTTCCCCCTATCTTCAATTCGCTGTGGTGGCACACGGGGATTGGTGGGCCGCCAGGCAATGGGAAGCCCCCTCGACGGAGAAGGTAACAGCGTCGGTCCCTCCAACCCCGAAATGCAGCTTGTATGTACACCGCGCAAGCCTCATACAAAGCCTCTTCGCCAAAGGCCTCTTTAAGGAGAGTCAGGCGCTGCCTCACGTACATACGGCTGAGACTGTCCTGCTGCAGGTGTCGCTGTTTTGGCTGTCGCTGTGGTTGCTGTTGTTGATGCTGCTGTGAGTGCTGTTGCTGCTGCAGTGACAATTGCTGGATTTTCTGCTGCTGGCAGCAGCGGAAGTTTGCATTAGGGGAAGGGGCGGCGATGGAGTACTTGAGATAACTTGACATTTTATGTTTCTTTATGTTGCGGAGACACCTAGAGGCCTCGTCCAGAGAAGCAAAGACGCTTTTAACCTCGTCTTCATTGAGAGGAGGTCCCATTGGAGACGGGGGTCGCTGGTGTTGTTGCTGATGATGGTGCGATGCTGGTGCAGCAGCACATTTGGAGGTTACTTCTGCTGATGCTTGTACTTCTAAGGCAGAGAAGGCGGAAGATTCAAACTTCCTGGGGCGGTTGCAAAGCTGCACAGGCATATGGGAAGACCCTTTAAGGTGTTTTTGCCAATGAAACAGCAGCTTGTGCTTTGTGCCTACGTGAAAATGTGGGGGCGTGGTAGGGGAAGCAGGAGGTTGGGGTATTCCCTGGTGCTGTTGCTGCTGTTGCGGTTGCTGCGGTCGCTGCTGCTGCTGTAGTTGTACAGGAAACGGCTCCTGTGCAGTTTTCGGTGCAGAGCTAATAGATACCCCCCGTTGCTGCTGCTGCCGCTGTGGTTGGGGTAGTTGCAGCCGGTCATGTTGCAATTGCTGGACGGTAGATCCCGAGTCACTTTGTGTGGTTTCTCGTGTTGAGGAACTGCAAGGAGACAAAGCAGTCCGTTGTGCCTCAGTTGCAATCAAGGCTGCTACTTCCCTCAGCAGAAGCTTCACGCTGCGACGCTCGATATCGAAAACAGGGGTCACCTCCTCAAAATACCCCTTCCCTGAAAACCACAAAATCCATGCTCGAACACCTAAGCACAGTATTAGAAAAAAGTCGATTTAACCAACTGCAGCAGGGCCAAGTGTCTGAAGGTCTTGGGGTTTAAGGTGTTTGCGTACGAATCCAGAGGAACATTTGTGTGCTCGAGAAAGGCCCCTGCATTTTCCCGTTGTCATCCTGCAGCACAAAACATACTTTAAGCCTTAAGCCTTAGGCAGGCCCTAAAGCCCTCTACCTTACAGATTCTAACTCATTGAGCGGGAAAAGGGTAAAAAAACGATACAACTTGCGTTGTACGATTTGGGGGTCAGACGGACAATGTAGAGCCACATCTTCTCTCTAGCCTCGAGCTTATTCTGCCTGACGATGTCCTCAGGTGTTCCCTGCCAAGCGCAGTCTGGCTGGTGCTTTTGTTTCTGCTCCCGTTCTTGCTGCTGTGGTGATGGGGAGACGGAGAGGATGGTGGCATGTATCGTCCCAGACCGGCCGAGAGAAGCGACAAGGGCTTCAGTATCTTTTTCTTTGGTAGGGTTTTCTATCGGAACGATGCACTTTCCTTTTAGGGCCTGTCCTTCTTCAAGCAAATCTATTACGGCCTCGCCCACCTGCTGCACTCCTTGCGCTGCTGCTGGTGAGGATGCTGCTGCCTCTTCTTGTGCTGCAGGTGCCTCTGCTGCGTCCACCCCAAGATCGTGCCTCCATATTTCCAAAAATAGTTTGTTCGGGTCGAGATATTGCCTTACTGCGTCGTGGGGAACGAAAAGGGAAATGTCCGTCTCAAAAGAGCACCTCTCGATCCAATAAAACCCCTCTGCATGTGCATCTGCTGACTCAGCGTCTGCCTCTGCTGCAGGTGACGGTCTGTCTGGCTCAGTCTTGCTTTGCCGGGACACAACGGCAGCAAACCAGGCGGTAGTGAAGGAGGGTGGGGGGTCTTCTTCGGGTTTGTGCTGCACGGCACAAGGGAGGAAGCGCGCAGCCACACAATATGAAACTCGTCTCGTTTCTGCCTCATTACTTCCTCTGTTGTGCCCCTTATCAAAACAAAACTGAATCGAATGAAGCCGAAGTAGCACGCGTGGCGCGGCCGCATGCTGGGCGCCCCATTTCCTCCCTTTTGCTGGGTTGCTGGAGGGGCCGTAAGGATCAATTATTCTCAGCCCACAGGTGCCTTCCTTGCTGCTGCAGGCTTTTTCACTAGTGTGCTCCCTTGCCTTCCTCGAACCTTCCTCGCTGCTCCCCCTTGCCTCGGTTTCTCTGTTCTGTATCTCCTTTTTCCATGTCTCCGCTGCTCGCCTCAGTGACGCCTCAACTGAAGCAGGAGACTGCTGCAGGAGCAGCTTTGGAGACACGCGGCGATCTCCAAGGGGCGGGACCACTTCTGTAGGGTGCCCTCGCCCCTTCTGCATTATCCCCAGTTTCTGATGCAGCCATTCGGGTCCGTCCAGTCTGTCGGAGGTCTCCCCGATGGACGCGCCGGGAGGTCCTTCTGGGCCAGGCGATTGCACAGCAACCGGAGCGGGCAGCCGGGGGCTAAACGAATAGGAAGAGGGATCCCACAGCCAGCGGATGGCATTGCCCTGCGCCGCGTCGGGTCCTCCAGAGGGGCCTAGAGGGGTAACTCGCGATGGGCACAGCTGGGGTGTCGAAAATGCGCTGCACACGCAGATAACGAAACAAAACCCCGCAATTTGTGGATAGATGCATATGTTTTTGTATATGAAAAGATAACGGCATCATGGACATAGGAAATGCATATGCATTCATTCAAATATATATGCTCATATACATAAGACTCATTAAAACTAAGCTCATGCGCCTCTCTGTCGGCAATTGGAGCATACAGACACGTAGTTGTATCTCAAACATACGTATTTTAAACATGCAAGAAGGCGGACGAACCTACTGCCGACCGTAGGTGAAACATTCGGAAGGACTGACGGAAAACTTATGTCTTCTCTACAGGCAGCTACAAGGGACTTCAATCGCTGACAAAGCTCTAATACAGAAGAGGGTGTAGGGCCCGCAGTCGGGTCTTCCTCTAACCTCGCAGGGGCACCTGAAAAGGAAGACCCCTGGAGGTCCTCATGGAGTCGAAACTGCTCAGGAGGAGAAATCCATGAAGTTCGGGGTCCATTCTGGGGGCCGTGTCTACGGGAGTAATGTTCTGTCTGGCGCATATCCCCCTGGGTTTGCTGTTCCTGCAGCCTTTGCATCAGGAAGCTACTGAGATAAAAGATCTTCAGAAACTCCTACGCTGATGTCCAAGACATCGACAGATTCTGCCCTCTAACTCTTAAAGCATGCTTACTTAATTCTATATTTCTGTTTACATTTGCTATCACATGTACAAAATTGGCACAGATGAACTGACTCTGTCAAAGGGTGTCTGCTGAGCTGCTGCTGGGCCCCCCAAATGTTGACACCGTTACACCAGTGCTGGGGGTCTTTTCTTGACGTTGAAGTGGCAGCTCAGAGCATTTATTTGGTGAATAATTGTAAAAACACAGTTGTCAAAATGCAGCAGATTACGAGCGGAAAATAGCGGATAGCTTGGGATTAGCGTAGGCGTCATGCGGTTCCGAAATACAGAACAGTTCTTGCATCAAGGCCATGACCAAGGGAGGAGACAAGCGACCACGGGGAAGGGAGGAAACAAGCTGCAATTACTTCGGTTTTCGTTAAAAAAAATGTGGGAGAATGTGAATATGGAATGCTTTCTATACCCACTTATCAAGAGGGGCCCGAAAAAGCGGGAGCACAGATACTTGTTTCTTAATAGCATGTGTCTACGATATACAATGTTCCCATGTAAATGCTTGGATACCTTCACGCAACCAAAAGACTCTTCTATATACGCTTCACCAGGTTGTTGAGTAGTAGTAGGACAGTCAGTCCTTCAAGCAACTTGACATGTTCAGCCATATTGCCAGGCCTCTTTGTGTTGCTTCACAGTAATGAATCTCTCCAAAACACACATTTCTTAGTTTAACGATAATGTAAGGGAAAGTCGATCACAAAACTTTTGAAGAACATGACTCCCTCTTTAATATCTGGTGTCTTCCTCAGCAAATTTGGCAGTTTGTCTTCCAGCAAAGGAGCTCTGAAAAGCATCCTTTCCACTTGTTGCTGAGGCGCTCTGCATCTATAAAGCATGCAATACAAAACGCTATTTCAACACCTATATAAAACTGGGATTGGTGCAGTCCATCTACGCAAAGCAAGCAAAAGACTTGAGCGGCACACTAAGCCTATCTAAGGGCCGTAAGCAAAAGGTAACGGTGCTAGAAGATGTCTTATAGTTGATATCAAGAGCCATTTTCTCTAGAGGAGCACATAAGCGCACTCAATAGTCAGGAGGTTCTCGTGAACACCGACCTTGTACCGCATAAAGAGTGGATATTCCCAAAAGCGGCAGCGTTTCAGCTCAACTCTATTGAACAACAACCGTGGGCCTACAGCATTGAGTTCTTCAACAACATGCTGCTCCTCCATCACATCATACGTGGTCGAACGTGAGCTTATCTAGGCCTCTATTTGGCTTGTGATGTATTTGATGCTCAGGCTAATGCGTACAAGGCGCACTTGCTGAGCCCGTGGCCCGTCTCGCGTTCAATGAGACATGACCGTAGAATCACTATATAGCAGCCATGATTCTGACCACATGATGTGTGAATATTGGGCTTGCTCGGCGTTGTGACCACACAAAGGAGCCAGATCATACCATGAAAGGGGGCATATGCATCCCAGGGATAGACATCATACGAAGTCGCGGCACGCAACTACAGCACGGCCGGGGCAACTGATAACCGTTGCCGCTTTACTGCAACCCTATTACTGTGGGGGGTAGCTTTCAAACCCTGCCGTACACAAGCACTTCGAGCTGAAATTCTCTTGCTATTCCCGCAATACTATCGCCGGTAACTTGACCTGAATTGGCAGCCAAACTTAATCGAACTAAATCGTGTCTTTGTCCAAGACCCCGAGCTCTAATGATGCTTCTATTAAGTGGCCATGCATCGCCACCCAAGAATCAAGGGCAGAACCTTTGTTGCAGCTAACATGACAAATAGCACCGCTTGAACTAGCACCATGAAACACGGAGGAAAGAATCCAAGGAAACAAGAACGAAGGGAAACACAACACATCAAGGAATCCCCGCTGTACGGCCCTCTTTACAGCATTCAGGGCCACGTGTCTTCTAGGAGATAGCACGTTACGTGCACAAAATCAAGGAAGGTATACTCTAAATTGACGGTAACAGCGCTGCTCGCCTAACTTTAAAAGCCAGCTACAGCGTAACCTTGAATAACTCTACATAAATCGGCTGAAACTATCATTGATGACATTACCTCCACCGCTGTGCTCGCGCTCGCACTTTTCGATTTTGAAAAGCTTTTCGTACTTACGAGGGACGCTAGACGCTAGTGATGTTGCGGTCGGTGAGCTCCTCGTAGAAAAAGCACTCCAAGAAGCATCACATCTGTCTTTTTCCTCACCGCTTCACCAAGACCACGCAAGGAAACCCGGTTCACCAAAAGGAGCTGTCTATCGTGCGGTGGGACGTGAAACAGTGGAGACACTTCTTAACTGAACAACTTTTTACTTTCAGACTGATCACAAATCGTTGATGCATCTTGCAAAGAGTTTTCACGACATTGACAATCAACGGGTGGCCTTTTGGCTGGTGCAACTCCTACAGTATGATTTCACAGTCAAATGCATCAGGGATGACACCAACCTGGCCGCGGATGCTTTCTCAACACGCTGGAACGATCAGACCTTACGCAGCACAGCCGCCCACACATACCAACACAAAATCCGCGGAGCTGGGTTATTGCTCCTCACATAAAAATACTTCACCCTCTCCCTCATAGATAACTTACGGTGTTAATTTGCACAATTTTAAGGGATCGCGAAAGCACAAACGCAGCAATATCAAGCATACTCATTGACATGATACAGCTTGCATCCACAAACTCACATTTTCATTTGGCATAAATGAGATATACGTCAAACTAATAACAAAAGAGTTTCAAAAGCTCTAATGTTTCTTTGACAACTGCGTGTTCCTACTAGGTACTTCTCCCTACGTTCATACAAACCCGCAGTACCTTTGGAGTGCTGCTCTCCGTAGCGCACTCCCTGCTGCTTCCAAAGAGCCCCAAATTTTTGTTCTCCATTTCTCAAGATATAATATCCACTTGACTTCTACGAGATATCTAGAAAGAGAAATTGAATCTGTTTTGCTCTAGATCTGTTCGATACGAGACGACAGAACCTTCTGGGTGTTTTCAGGCTGCTCATACCAGCGACGAGATGGCGGTGAGCCAACAAAAAGAAACTGCATGACGTCGACTGAATTCATTTTATGTTTTAGATACGTTTTGTTTAATTGGGTTGCGAACAACTCACGTGCTGCCCTGTGGACTAGGCTGCATGTTATATGATCGAGCAGTGCCTCATTCCAGAGCCAGACTCCTTCATGTCTCGTGCGTCGTTCTTCCGCGTTTTTACTCTTGCATGGAATGACTGCATTTCCAATTTTCTTTTACAGTAACCATTTGAATCTGAGGGCACAAGCATTCGGGAGAATAGGCCTTTACTTAGGGTTGCTTGCTTTTTTGTTACATTGGGGACGACGGGTTGTAGTTTGGTGTATTCGTTCTTCTTTTTGTTCCTGCGTAATTTTTTTCGCTTTAGGGCGCAAACCGGAAGTACTCAAAAAAAATCGAGGCGTTCGATCGTAACATCACTAAGCGTGGGAATGCTCCCGAGAGCAAGCAGAAGAAGGGAAAGGGTTACCCCGTTGGACCAATAGTTTTGGGAGTCTTCCTGTTCGTTGTTGTTGGATCAGCCATTATTCAGATTATTAGCTCGGCACAGAGAGGTGCGGTACCTCTCTGAGGTAATGTTGGATGGTAAAAGTCGCTGTGAGGGTGTATGGAGGTGAAATGACAGCAGCCCGATCTAGCACTTCCCTTTGTATCCCCTGTGGCCGTTATTCTTGCGCACCCTGCATATTTGTTTGCTTGTGGCAAGGGGAATGCTGTAGAGTTCCCTCCAGTGCTGAAAAGGCTCTACAGAATTTTTCTGGTTATTCTTTTCGAATCATGCCCGAACAATTACTTCATATGCAGTAAATTATTACGTCTAAAACCAGAGATAATAAAATTACCAAGCTTTATGCCGATATAGCATGTTGCACATTTTGCGAGTGGCGCCGCGGCACTTTCCGGGTGTCAAGTCTCATTAGGTTCCCTGACTGGAGAGAAGGGTCTCTTTCTGCCGGTCTCCTGCACAGCTATGAAACCCAAACCTAAAGCTGAAACCCCAATAGCGGGTAATTGCGTTTCAGTTTGGTTGCTCCCCTCTGTCACCTCTGGAATAAGCTGCGCTGGGCGTCCAAGAGAAGTTCGCGTAGGCAGGCAGGGGCGTGGACTTTGGTGAGGGGGTTTTCATCAACAACTAAAGGACACATCACATGGCATAAGCATGGGATATGAGATGAAATGCCAGAAACAATTGCTATGCCTATGGAGGAAACTGGTGCAACTACTGACTCGTTGCTCTTCGGCCTAGGGTTTCTTACCCGGCGGCTGAATGGATTCCACAAGGAAACAGTACATGAACGTGTCGGCGACAATATCCCAGACAGACATGAACTGCATGGCAATCATGAAAGCGGCGAATGCCGTGAAGATCGATACGCACAGAGGAGCCGCCACAAATGATGCCGATGTAATGACTGAGTACTTCTCCGTAGCCGTCAATGTCTGGGAAAGGCACATGCACACGCATGTTATACCTCTCTGTCGTCTCCTATTCTTGCATTGCGAGAAAACCGAGTCTTTTCTACAGAAGCGGCCATTATAGGTTAGTTTTCTTCACTTGTAGGGCCAGCTTACCGTGTACACCATGAGACCAATGAGAAGCGAAATGAACAGCGATCCGATAGCCGAAGCAGTTGCAACAGTCTGCAAGACACAGGTTGTGCAAGTGCATGCCGCATTTGGAAACATGCCCCCCAATGATAGCCAGTTACGTCAATCCAGACGTATCAACTCAGTAGAAGCTAAACAGGAGGCCTGGGAGCCAATACTATTTAACGAACAATAAGCGAAATCTGAACTCACCCCGTGCAGATAAGTCGCTGGCGACCGTGCTTGGGCAAGGCGGGCATACGATTTGTCCATGGCAGGGAAAAAGGGCTTTGAAGATATTGACATCTGATCAGGGAAAAAAAAGCGCAAATTGCAGAGCAGTGATGTTTCGGATTCAATTACCGCACACATGAAGTCGGGTGGGAGTGTGTTGACCACTGGAACCCTTAAGTCCCCTCATGCTAGGCAGCCTCACTTCAATATAACCAGATGATGTGAAGCGGTCGACAATAAATGTCAGTGGGCTCATAATATTCCCTGTGATAAAGAAACACATTGAATTTTTCTTAGTTTTATGCTTTTGGCGCAGACGACAAGATAGCCAGCGGGCGAAATCCTAGAGACCAAGATTGAAACCTCCAAATCGAAACCAGGTTCTATTCCAACGGTTCAAATTCATAACTTGTTCTGTTCACGCTGGTTGTTTTTTATTGCATATTCCGATGGGTTTGATCTTACTAAATGAATCCCTCAAGTTCTGCACAACGGGAGAGTCTTCTGTCGACGCAAGGTGCTTGGTTGCAGCCCATGGGAAGAGCAGACGAATAGGGCGGGTAGCACCCATGACCAGGCCACCAACAGCGAAGCTTCCCATGTGGTGAATGGAGCCAAGTCCCATGGCGACGAGGGGAGGGAACCAGCCAACATCGCGTTCATCTGCACCCTCGGGAGGGGAGAAGTACCAGACAGTTGCGGAGTACGAAACGACAAAATGAGAGAATGCAGTAATCGCCTCCAGCACCCAGAAAAAAGCAAACCACCAGACCGCCCCAAAGAAAATAAAACGAGCGTCCCACACGAACTCTCTATGCAGTGGCAGAATGCCGATATCTCCGTTCTGCTCCAAGCCCATCGGAATCTGCAATAAAATACGCATTTACCATGAACAGAATAATTAACAATAACATGATCCCCTCCAATACCACCTGGCTTGAATTAGGAGAGTTATCGTTTATGTGCAAAAGCACTGCATTTCATCACACGTCCTTACTTCAGTTGCTCCGACACTTCCGGCAGAAACTATATACACGTAGGACCATATCCAGATGCCGACCCACACAATAATTGCTGCACACAATACACAATCATGATCAATTCAAGTAATAAGGAAGCAGCTTATATACAATGTGGACTTGTACAGGCCTCTTTATCTATTCCAAAATTGCCCCAAGGTGTTTTGTCCGATTCTGGTAGATTAATCTCCTGTGCTATCACCTGCTGAGAAGGAAAGGGGGGCAATGAAGATTTGCTGCATGTCACCGAGGGCTTCTGCTGTGCATTCCATCACGCGCATTGAAGTGGCGATTGCTCGACGGGACACGAAGAGGGCAGTAGTAAGGAAACAGCCAGTGGCCAAAAGTGCGAATCCAAACTGCATCCACAAACACGACAAATGAAAAACGTAAACAAAGAAGGAAAGATAAAAAAGAGCTGCAAGCAGAATGGCCATGAAATCCAGAGGTAGCTTCGAAGGAGCTGGAGAATACGGAAATGTGGAGAGGATGTTCAGGCGTGACGTGACGTCCACGCAGTTTGCTTGGGCACTCCTTAAGAGGCCTTCGCGTGAGACTCCAGAGGTGAGCAACAAACTTGTTATTTAATTTCTAGAAACGCAACCCTTGGAAAAATACCAATTGCAGTAGTAGTAACCCACTTACAAACATAGCCCACGTGTAATCCAAGGAGTAGAAACTGCCTTTGTCTTGATCGAATACTCCGTTAAAGCCGCTTTTGATGAGACTTCCTCCAGCAATAAACGAGAGCACGATGCTGCTGAGAGCTGCAACTCCAAGTACAAGCCCAGGAGAAACTCTGATAGAAGCTGAAAACGCAAGTGAGAAGATGATCGCCAATATTAGGTACCCAAATATTGTACCCCCGACACAGAAGAAGGAACCGATAGCAAGCTGCATTTGCCTGAAGGTGCCACTGAGGGCCGGAGCGAGCTGGGAACGGAGAGATGGGTCCAGAGGGATGCAATAAGCATCGGCCATAAGAGTCCCCGCGTAGGCTGGAGAGAGAAGCAAGAACTCCACCGTCATTCCTGAGGTTCTTGAAGGGTCGATCGTTGTCTCCCGCACGGGCGTTGGGATGGTCATCCCGTTCTCAACGTCTTCCTCTGTTGGGCACTTGGCCACGCAGCGGCCGTCTTGAAGCATTATTGATGCAAATGACTCTCGAGGGTCCAGAGGGAAGTAAAGGTAGGGAAGATCTCTCACTTCGGGGTCCACACCGCATGTTTTCCCCTGATAGTTCATCCCTTTATAAAGACGTGCCGGACTACCTTCCGTGATCGCCAATAGAACGAAAAGAAAGCAAAATAAGAGAAATGCAGAGAAGGCAGCCAACCAATTCTGATCGGTTGCTCTCCTCTTGGGTTCGATATCCGAGTCCATCAAAGTCGCTGTTGCAGGAGCCACGGATCCGGCATATGCTGCCTCGTGAACAGCTACTCCTAAAGCAGACAAGCCACTCCGCAAAGTGTAAAGTTTGCCCAAAGATTTATAGGTTAGCAGGATGCCCTGAGACGCTTCAGACCCACAGCGACGCAGCACAAGAGTGCTTATATTATCCTTTCCACTAACCTGGAGGAATAGAGTGAGCCTCATGCCCGTGAAATGACGCTGTGATATAACCCTGAGAGGGCATTTCGCCAGCCTCAGGACCGGAGGGCCGGTAGCTCTCTGTGGCGCTGTTTTGTTGCATCCTGTTTGCTGCATAATATTCATGGCACACAGAGAGCCAACTGAACTTATACAAGCAAGAGAGGCAATTTGGGAGCCGAAATGAATAGACATATTTCTTATATTAAGCCAATAAAATTGCACCCTATTCGGGAAATGAAACCTGAGAAAATATACAGGTTTGTACAGCTGAAAACAGTTGGGGTGACCGGTTGCCTTGAAGCCAGGACGAAATGCTTCCCTTCTTCAATGACTTTCACTCACACCATAGTTTCAATAAAAACCCATAATGCAAGAATGTACGGCAAAGCAGTCGTGGGGAATAAAGTCACAAAACCTCTTATCATCGCACCTCATCGCAGCTCGATTTGTCCCCAAGACACACTCATGAAATCCCACGCTGCGCCCTTCAAGTATTGCCTGAAAAGTCACCTCTATTTTTAAAGAAAAGCCAATGCGGGTTCTGCTGACCGTCCAGTCGCACTTGGGTGCAGTTTTCCGAAGGAACTCGAGTGGCGTCTTTAGCAGTCGGCTACGCCTTCCAGCGTGTGCGGCCTTCGAGCACGCGAGGGCAAAATCTACCAAAGACCCCTTGAGATTAAAGCAAAGATGCCCAAGTTTCGAGGTGAGCCATGAATTGTTAAGTTTCTTGTTTCCTGTGAAAGGGGCTGTTGGCAGCGCCCTAACAGGACCGTCACAGCCGCTAGCCTGCGCAAGAGGTTAACCGGCCACTGTCTCCAAGGATCGATGCCTGCACTGCAAAAATGTTTAAAGTGGAAAGGACAATTCATTCTTTGTTACCATGATACTATATAATCCATACAGGTCCCCGGAACTGCGAAATATCTTTACAAGAAAGCACCCGTAACACGCTAAAAGTGTTAGTGATATGCAGCTTTCACCTGAAGGATTCGTTTATCTGGACATTATATGCACTTATTGTGAACTACTGAATAGGTCAGTAAAGCAAACTACTTAGTCATAGTTAGCAGCAGGCTGCAGGAGTGGGGGAGCTTCCGACCATCTCCAATAAGCCAGCACCATTCTTTCATCGTCACCTTTCCTTTTTCCCAATTTTTGCTGATCTTTTCTTTTATGAATTATTGTTGTTTGCGAGGCTAAACCGTTTAGCTTGATTAGGATTGTATTTTAAAGGCCCCGTATCATCTAGCGTGAAGCTATATTCCTAATTATCCCTATGAGTAAGCCCTACTGGGTTGCTCCTGCTTCTGAACTATGATTATTGCTTTTCAGAATGGAAATAGTTGATACTAAGTTTCAGAAGGAATTATATGAAGAGGGCATAGCGGAATCGTCACCCTCTACCATCAACACCTCAAGGTGGTATCCTATTCAAAGAACGAACAGGTTTCGCCCCAGGAGAAGATGGACTTTCGAGAAAGTAATTGCGTTTGTTTTTTTAATAGCAATTGCTTACATGCTGAGTGCAATCGTCCGTAGGACCTTGATTAGCAAGCAAGCTGAGTCCCAAACAGTTCAAACTGGCGTAAGACACCCAAACGTGGGAAAATAGAGCCCATTGAACATTGATCGGTGCAGAAGGAGTTCTGTACCTGCCGGCGCAGTGGTGCACGCGTCTGCAAAGGCATTGTATTTACAGAAGCAGCAGCATGTGCCCTCGATATCCCTACAATGCAGAAAAGCAGTATCCACAATGTGTGAACTCTTCAGGGCACGAAACCATTATTGGTCTTACCAGAAGGCGAAAAGTTGATCTCGGGAGTTTCTCCTGCTGCAGCTGAGGATGAGGGGCAAGCCGTCGGCAGAGCACTCCCTGAGATACGCTATGGTTTCCCACAAATCACTGATCCGAAGGTAAACCGTATGGGACATTGAGAGAACCATATGCATTCTACATTGTATAATAGATTAAATAGACATGAATTAAAAACGCTATATACCAAGCCGATATTTTACCGAAAACTCGAAGTCTTGTGCTGTGTGGAATGCAGGCAAGAGATGTACTGAATCGGATCATTAACTCTGTATATGACCGCAGCTTGCCTCATAGCCCTGTAAAGAACGGTGAGGCAATGCATGGGATGTTAGTGTTGTAGAAACTGGTGCAGTCATCGCAACAAATGCAGAGGAGGCTGCAACAGCAACTGCAATAGCAGCTGCCGTTTTATCATATTATCGAGCATGCTGTGTTGGATGAGTTAACTGCAGAAGTTTTCGACCTAGAATACGGAAATGCAAAGCTCTCAATCAGTCTAAGCCCGGCTGTAGGGTGCCTCCACATCTTCACGGTTTCCCACTTTTAAGGTTCCCCAATTCAGCAATGGCTGCGGCAGCAGCAGCAAATCATTCACGCCTCCCTGGTTGTAGGGTTTGTGGAGGGATTCGTACCGTCGGCAACTCGCGAAACGGGACTGCAATCATACAGTCTCGTTGATGGTGATTGTCAACTTTCTCGGTAATGCAATTCCGACATATTGCCAAGCGTGCTGTGTTGTATACATTCACTGTATGGCTTGTGTGTATTCGAGTTCAGGGTGAAGGGGACTACTGGCAACATATAGATGTGAGGTGGATAGAGTCCCTCACGCCACAGTACCAGAAGCAGTTGGTGATAATAGCCCGGTGGTTGGCTTCTGGCGTTGGTGTGAATGCGAAAGACGATTAGTTTCTCCGTCATTGCCATTTGTGCTGCAGTCTGTGTATAAAGCGGAGAAAGCACTAGAGGACGTCGTCTTAAGAGTGGTGAATTGGGTTAACGATCCTGAGAGTACGTGTCGCCCTCCCAGTGGTTTCTCAATAATGAAGTCAAAAATTGATTAGTTTCTGTCTTTCTTTTAAAATGGTAGATTGTTGGATTCTACAAAGTCGACTGGCTTTACGGCTTAGCATTGAAAGACCCATTACTGTGAGTTCAGCTAGTGATCACATACATGTGATGAGAAATATGTTTTTAATGCTGTATGGTCTCTGCAGTGCAACTCAGCGTATTTGAAGGCATTAAGATACCAAAGGATAAAGCGAATTCTGAAAGTGTAGCGCTAGCTATCTATGGCAGGTAGCTATATCTCCACAGACGTCCGACCCTTCATGCGTATCTTCCCTTCCTCTCGTCGGTTGCTCATCTCTCGCTTTAGCCTTTTCCGACTGCCTTTGTACCACGCTTTCGATCTCTGGTGTGGTCCGTACAATTGCGCTATGACAGCCTTACAAGCCCCCAATGTATGGCCCCAACTAACCATCCGGAGGGGTGATAGAGTGGAAAGGGCAATTGGGGACAGAAAGGTAGAGCTGCGTCCCTCACTGTATCACTTGCTATGCTGTCCTGATGTTGTCTGCTGTGATTTGCTGCTCGTGCTCAGGAAAATACCGAGGGCATCTTCAGGCGAGTAGGGGAAATCCCCCCCAAGGCTTATACCATGCTTCGCACGTTTCAAGTGGAGCACTTGGCCAAAACAAAGAAGTGTCAGGTTTTTACGATTCATGCGTGCAATAGAACAGCACGTTGTACTGTTAGGTAGCCAAAGGGACTAAAATGTCCTTGTCAGGCGTCCTGTCAGTCGTCTTGTCAGGCGAAATAGTAACAGAACCATAAAAGTGTTGGTACGTACATGTAAGTGTTAAAGAATATATACCAATAAATTGTTTATCGTTAGTGTATGACTAAATGTTGACGCCCAATACGACTGTATAGGCGGTTGTCCGCGGCTATATAAACTTATCGCCTTTTCTTTTGCCGGAAAGACGAAATCTTCCCGTGCTTAAATCGCGGAGAGCGAGTTTCGAGGTGTCAGCTTGGGAAAGTCGATGCAGCCAGACGTCCATTGTGACGCAGCAACTGTGGAACACCGGTGCTAGTAATAGCGCAGAGGCCCCAACAGAACGTTTTTGTTCCCTCCGTACCAATGATAACGGCGGAATCAAACAGTTTTTAGGACCGGGAGCTACATTCAACTTGTCAAGCCTTGCTGCTGCAACCCTCAAACTACGAAGAAGCGATGAGTCAGATGAGAGCCACCATTTTTTCATTGATGCAATTGCTCAACCTTGCCATTTTGATGCAGCCACACGGACACAGACTGAGGGGTCACTGGCGTCGCAGCCACCTCCATACCGGCTGTTCACTCCATGAAACAGACGTCGTGCTAGCCAGAGATAAACGCGCTACAAGTATTTCAAAAAAGAACCAGCCAGTGGGTTCTGGGCAACTATCCTTTGAAATATAAGAATGCTCCACGCAGAGATTACTTAGACTTTGAATTACGATAGTTTTAAATTACATTTGCGAGTTACACAGAAATATTTATGGGAAAACTGAAGGCGGCCCTTCAAGTCCTAGTAGTGACTACGCGAAAGCTTCACGAGTCAACCTTATCGAATGAGAAGTTAGAAGGTTATACTCCAAAGCAAGCTAACTGTAGAAGTAGCCTAGTGAACCGACTTCAAGCGATCAGAGAGAGAACGTCTTTCGGCAGCTATCTCACATCAAGGTGGAACCTCACAAACGCCTTCACTAGGCTTTATATAACCCTATAATGAGAAATGACCATTAACTTTCATTTTTTCGTTTTCTTATTTCTTTTTGCCATGCTCTGCTGGTGCTGGCTCTTTGTTGCATCACTACCTGCAAGGTAGCAAACCCCGCTACCATCATTTGCCGTTTGCTTCCCCTCAGTCTCAACCACAGTAGTTAATTGAATGAATTACTTTAACAAAAGCGTTAAGATTCAGTTATATCTTCTCTTTCCGCTCTATGGTCTTCCAGAGGTAACTTGGGCACTGAGAGTTGGCATTTTCACAGCTACCTTCGTTGTAGCGCCAACTTCTTCTTTCTTATAATTAATATAAACATTTCTCTTTTTGTTCAATTTATGCCACAGCTTCTCTCGAATAAGCGTAACAAGACAAGGCGAGTACCTCAGCCGCCCGGCAGAAAGTGGTCTGGCTCCTCAGCTGCTTGTCTGTCTTTGTGTTTTATTCCATCCAATGCTGTCACTATCAGTGCCTCTTGAGCATTTTGAAGTTGAATGTGGCACTGCATGTGAGAGCGCAATTGCATAGGGGTAATTTACCCTCCGTAACCTGCGCCGCTCTCGGTTTGAATGGTTTCAGGCTTCAGGGTTTAGAGTTTAGGCTGAGATGCAAATATAATTCATCGCCTTCTTTACCCCATCCCTCAGGCTTATCAGCAGCACTTTTTACTTGTTCAAAACACGAAGAACGTGTTATTTCTGTTCTGTGACGTCCGTCCCATACCACAGTGTTCCAACCCTCTTCTGTTATCAGAAAAGAGAGTTTGCTGTGTGCGTCCCTGAGACCCAGCACTCTGCGTAAACCGTTTTCTCTTTCGACCCCCCCAAAACAGCAATAGCTGCCCACGAAGAGCAGCAACCCAAAACCCTCAACTCTCCAAAGATTTAAGAAACAGCAAAGGCGTCCGCATGAGAAACAAGCCCACGCTTATGCACCCAACTGACTCTGTCTTTGCAATTGGGGGTGACGATGATTCGGAACAAGAGGAAGACTTGCTTGCTCAAGGCACCCGGCGGTTAGGCGCCTTTGCGGCTGAGGTTTCTACTACTGTCAGCACGTGCACCTCTGATACAAAAGAGACCCCTGCAGCGGCGGCGGCAGGAGAGAACTCTGTTGGGCTTTCTGCTGCTTCCTCTTTTCCTGTAGTGCATCCACCTCACGAGGGGCTAGATAAGGCAGAGAGGCCTCCCTGCTCTTCCTCAGCCTCGAACAACGCCGTGGCCCACACCCGGCGCAACGAACGGAAAGGAAAGGAGCAGCAGCCGGCGGCGGCAGCAACAGACAGCAACAGGAAGGGGCCAGCCAGCAGCAGCAGCAAAATCCATGCAGCGCACCGCATTTCCGGGGCAGGCGAAAGCACTCCAGCCTACAAGCCGGAGGTGAACGGGCCTCCAGTCATCGGGTAGGGTTCCAGTGCCCGTCTTTCTTGCTTTCAGGTTTTTATTGTCGTATTTTGTACAGCACAGTATCGTTGCAATTCTTCACGCGTTCTATAAATATATATATAGATGAGGGAGGTGGTGGCAGTCGCCTGTGCTTCCCATGTTGTTGCAGTGTCTCCATTTGGTGAGGGGCTGAAAAAGGCAGAGAGGCTTCCATCCCCTCCCTCAAGTCGGTTGAGGCCTTGGTTTTTAGGGCTTGACTGTTGTGTGTGTCACCGCAGCATATTTGTTGTAACGCAATCCGCGCTGGGAAGAACGGAGGTTTTGTTTCATCATCAACAAACAAATTGTGATTGTCTGCCCTTACAACCTCTTGACATCTCGAGATGCACTGAGGTATACATTCCTTTTATTTTCCTTCTAATCCATCATTGTTGCTTTTTTCGTTTTGCATAGCATTCTTGCAGCTTTGCATGCTTTATAAGCATATTATTTGTTAACTATATATATATATATATATATATATATATATATATATTTGTATGGATGTATGTGCATTGGTAGCTTGGATTCTCATGGTATTGCATCTCTCCTATATAAGAATTTGGGTGTTCAGGAGTAAGTGCGAAGACCACTCGTTGCTTTTTGCGTTGTACGGCGCTTGCAGCGTTTCATGTGGAGAGGGAAAGAGCAGGGTAGCGGCCATGGTGTATTGCCATGGAGTGGAGTGGCAAATGAGACGCGGCTGCTGCAATGGGTAGAAAGGTTTACCCTGCCTGAAGTGACCCCGTTGCGGGGTTGCCCGGAGGTGACGCCTCAAGGAGATCATCTCTCTGCCGGCTCATTTGCTGAACAGAGGCACTCTGCTCACCTCTTCTTCACCGTCCCGATGGAAAAATCCAACTCTTATCTCTTCGGCGTCTCATGCTACTCATCACGTAGCGAACGCTTAGTCAGTCGAAATTTAGGGTTTAGTATTCAGAGTTTGTGAAGAACCGTCAGCTCCTAAACGGGGATAGAGCCCCAGATGAAGAGGAAATGATTTAAGGCAGCGTTGCTGGAGAGAGGGAGAAGGGAATGCGAGGGAAGGCAGAACGTGGGGGCAGCAACGTAGAGGCTCAAGTGCTGTCTGTGATGAGAACTCCAGCCTCTAGGGTTTCTTAATGTGCGGTGTTTGTGCAGTGGGATCCGTCTGCACTGGAAGATGCTCAGGGCTTGTGTGCAGTTTGCCTGGTGACACGCGTGCCATTTTGGGGCCTGTTGCTTTTTCGCCTTCTCCCCGTTAGCGCTGCCTTTTTTGAGTTGTTGGAGGGGGCATCAAAAAGGGAGACCTCCGGGGATAGCTCCTCCTTGGGGTCTTCCACCCAGGTTCTGGTGCAGTTGTACGATCAGCTTAACACCGTCAACTTTCACCTCATGAGATACACCGAAATCACCTTCAATCTTGAGGCGGGCCTCCCCCCCTTTATCATGGCTGTAAATCCACGTAAGACGCTTCTGACCTGCTTCCCTCCCTGTACCTATGTAATGATTTGTTTGTGCATGTACAAAAAAACCAAACATTTCCAGGGTTGTTTTTCCATGAATGACATCTTTACAAAAACTGTGGCGCTAATAAACAAGGAGCCGCACCTTTGTCTAAGTTGTCTTCGCCGAAATGTCGTGTGGCAATTTTGCAAAGAGACTGAGGCCGTCCTTGGTGGTGTTGCTGTCATTCTGGGATGGCATGGTTTCTCAGAGCTGCTCCTGATGCTGGTCAAGGCGCTGCTGCTCGAGAAGAAGGTGCTTTTCTTCTCCTGCGATGCATCGAGAGCCTCGACGGCAGTTCTTTCATTCATCTCTCTCTTCCCTGGTAATGCTCATCCGCATACCACACCCATAACTCGGGAGCCAAGCACATCACTCTTGCGCTGTAGAGGAGTTAGCGACATCACAGACAATACCACAATGATGAAGGGACAGGAGCAGCACCAGAATCTTATGGCGTAGTGCCACCCTGGAGAAATGAAGCCTTTGTTGTGTACACGTTGCCCGCATTTCACTCAGACTTATCTGTCTGCTGCCTTGTGGCTTTTGATTTCAGCCGGATTGGCTTGCGGGTTTTCCAGCGACGGGTTCGGAGAACACGAATATCGCTGGAGGCGGCACGGGCTGCCGTTTAAAGTATTTGATTCTCGGTCTGCCTTCTTCCCAATCCTTCCCCTCGAGTTGGTGGACGATCTCCTGCTGCAAAAGCGAGGCTTTCTTATATCTTCCATCAACCCTACACTAGCGACACACCCGGTTGTCAAGCCGGACATTCTAGGCAAGACAATGCCTTCCTCTGCCTTCTATACTTAGTCATTCAAGGGCTTGGGGTCTAAGGATTAATATCCAAGGCCTGTCGGGAGCTGCTTAGGGCTTAGGGCTGCTTTTTGGTGCGTTTCTCCTTCAGTTGACGTGGACATCGTAGACGTGAAAGTACAAAATCCATCTCTGGACCCTCTGCTGCGCCTGACCGCTTGGGAGCAACAGTTTGCTAGGCGCATGTCTCTGGAGACTGCTTTCTCAAGTGGAGCTTTTGAAGGACAGGGGTCTGTGAACGGAGGAAGCAGCAGTATTTCAAGACATGCCACAGATTTGCTGCAGCAGACAATCTCCTCCCTCGCCAGCCATGCGGCAGCACACGGCCTTCCCTTCCTTAAATCGAAGGATGAGAGTAAGCTTTTGCTGTGGGGTTTCCTTTTAAAATAAGTTCTATAAAATGATCTACGTGAATGTTGACACGTTGGCAACAGAGCCTGGAGAGGTTTGGGATGTTCAATTCAGCGTTTTGTGCTGCAGCTGCGCCTCCAAAAGTAGACCCCATAGAGTGGCTTCATGGAGCTCCCACTCCCGGAGGAGACAATTCGCTACCGACGGAGTCCCAGATGCAGAGATGGAGAACGGCGTCCTCAAGAGACAGCAGCAGTAGCAGCAGAATGGGCAGGGGGGAACACCACAACCCGATTACCCACAGATTGGGTAGTGGAAGCTACCAGAGCAGCTATGAGGCAAAGCATGCAGACGGTGAGCTCAGCGATGCAGGCTGCCAGGACACCCTGTCTTCCCCAAAAGGGCCTAATGCAGCCCGAGAGACCGACAGAAGTACCAGACGTAATGCAAGCCTTGGAGCGACAGACTTACGACAGCAACAGCACACCACAGGGACCGACACCTCTCCGAGCACCTCCACCGCGAGCGGAGGAGGCGGGTGGTTGGGTCGCCGCATTCGGTGGGCGTGGGAGCGCCAAGCTGATAGACAAAGTCATGGTGCTCCTGCACTCACCAGCGGCAAGAAAGCACGCAGCCTCTCTGCTGCTGATGGGCCCACAGGAGAAGCTGCGTCGCCAGCAGGTTCAAGCGGGGGGCCCGATAACACTACAGAAAGCCCTGTAACGCAGCGGTCCTCCTCAGGGGCTGTCCGCTTCCCGATAGGGAGCAGGAGTAGCAGCGATGCCACAGGGCCCCCTTCGGTTCTAGACCCGAACTGGGAAGCACATGCCGATCTCATTCGTGCTGCGTTCGCTCAACACCTTGAACAGTTATGCAGGTGGGGGCCTTCCACGTTGATGTGCCAACGTGAAGCTGAGGCTAAAGATGCCACTCTCTTGGCTTGTTCTCAGTACTGCTCGTCCTTTGTTTGATACTTTTCAATTTTCTTGGAACTATACAAACCCATGTACACCTCACATGTCGTCTTATATCTTGCAGGAGAGCTGCCGTCGCTGCTGGCCCGGATCACTCGAGGCAGCAGCTGTTGCAGAGCCTGGGCACCTCGCCTTCTGAGAGCGGCGAAGGCCTGGATGCGTTTGGCGTTGAATGGGTTAGGGCGTGGACGGACACCCACAACTTCCAGGTAGGTCGTGTTCGCCTATACCCTAGCTGTTGCACTTTCTTCTTAAAAACAGGCAGGTCTCATTATCTTCACAATTTGGTTGGAGAAGATAGAAGCACATCACCCGGTGTGTCATGCTGGACTTTAGGCATGGCTCCTAGAGCACCGGCTGCCAAATGAGGGGGCCCCCTCAGCCAAGCAAGAGACCTTGCAACTTCCCCCTACTTGCGGCTACGCTCGGTATTTGTATAGCAACGGAGACTCTTATGAAGGACAATTTTCTGCGTCTTTGAGGCACGGAGACGGTGTGTACTCCTCTGCAGATGGCATGAGGTACTTGCTATACTTTCCATCACATGATTCTGGACGATCTGAGTAGTTTTACGCTTCCCGATGTTTTTTTTGTGGAGCACATCATTGTTGTGACAGTTTTGCTGTGCTGTTGTGAGACAGATATGATGGCTCGTGGGTAAGTGACGAGCGCCATGGCCACGGCGTACTGGCACACGAGTCCGTTGGGTACTTATACGTGGGGCAGTGGCAGCACAACAAAAAGAGCGGAGAAGGGCACCTTTATTCTCGGAAAGAACGTTATTGGGGGCAGTTCCTCGATAACAAATATCATGGAAAGGCAAGCTTAGAAGACTCCTCAGTCACCTCGTTAACTCTAGGGTTTAGGCTATGTGTAGGTTGCATTGCATTACCTCCTATAGAATACAAAACAATAATCGTGAAAATAAACGAGAGAGGGAATACAGAAGCGCTGCATCTGCGCCCCGGCTAGTGGTAGTGTTCCGTTACGCTCTCTTTGACTTTTCTCACGAGCTGCGATGGCATGAAGCAAAGATAAGGTGGAGAACCACTCCCATGTCGTCTTTGTGCTGTCCATGTGTGTCTTAAGGGCCGTTATGTGCAGCGAGACGGACTTGAATACGAAGGGGAGTTCGCTAGAGGCCGTTTTGAGGGTTTGGGGAAACTGACAATCAGCCGCGACGGTGCGAGAGAGTCATTGGGGGAGTGCCGGAAAGGCGTTGTTATCCGAGGCGGATTCGAGGGGGGGAAGGTCAGAGGTGTCGTGACTGCCGTCTACGCTGACGGAAGGACGTACACGGGGGAGTTATCTGTAAGTGTTTCATTATCAGGGAAGTTTCGACCCTTCTCAGGCCACCGCTGCATTCATTTCTTTTGTGCAATGCAGTGTTATCTTGCTGACGTAATCGGGCCGCAGTTTGTTTTACGCTATCCTATGGTGCTTTCCTGTGTTTGTCTTAGCCTGATACTTTGTTACCCAACGGTTGTGGAAGCATGCTCTATAAGGATTCGTGTGCTTATGACGGGCAGTGGCGCAACGGCATGCGGCATGGTGCTGGAGTGCTGACAATCCCTGTTGGGGTTGTTAAGAGGTGTGAGGAAGGTGCGAGTGAAGAGGGCACTGTGATTGTGGATGGGCAATGGGCTGACGACTTGCCCTGCGCTGACACAGAGTGGAACGTTACTTTCCCTTCAGGGGACAAGTACTTGGGAAGCCTCAAGCTTCCTACCATGGGTGATACCGATGCCGCAAACACCGCGTACAGAAATGGGCAAGCACCGCAGTCGAGAAACATTGTGCCACATGGCTGGGGACTTAGCAAGCGAAAGGACACCGGAGAGGTGTACGAAGGACAATGGATGGACGGCATGCGCCACGGTCACGGAGTACGTCACACTCAGCTACGGCTTCACTGACGCGTTAACAGACGCTGGTCCCCAAAAGAGACTGAAACTCGGACTGCAACTAGTTTTCTATGTGCACGCGAGCATTCTCGTGCCTCTGTGTTTGTGAATTTTGATGTAGGAGAGCATCACCCGCAGTGGAGCAAGGCACAGCGGTGAATGGCGCTTTGGGCATCCTCATGGGGCGGGAATCCACTTCGATGCCACGTCAGGCTGCACGCTGGAGGGTACCTTCCACTACGGGACGTTTGTTGCAGAGAATAGCCCAGGGTTTGTGACTGAGAAGGAACCGTGTAATGAGCCTCCCCCCGAAGTCCCCCGCCTGGTATTTCACGCATTTGAAACCTACCCGCTCGTCAATTGCCCCCTGTTTCAAAGACTCTCTTCGGTGCGCGCTACACCATGTTCGAATCCAACCGCAAAGAGCCCTCGGAATTAGATCTGCCTGCAGTAAGAGTTCGCTGCCAGGAATAACTATAAGTCGTGGGATTCTCAGTGATCTTATTTTAAAGGGGAGTCTCTCTACTTTGGAAAGACCAATTCGCAAACCAAAACTCTTGGTTGCACACGGCAGCAGCTGCTAAACTGCCTCTTCCGTTCGTATATCGATGCAGTTTATGGCTACTAGAAGCACAGCTGGTGCTCCCATTAGCTGCTGGCTTGCATCATAGAATACCTCACAGCCCCACTGCTTTCATTGTGACAATAGGGACATTCCCAGCCTCACGGATGATGCAGCACGAAATGCAGAAATGCCATAGACTCCGCTATAAATGGCGATACACCACTTGGCAAACAGGCTGCACGCTGCATTCCAACTCTGGGCACATACGTGTGCTAAAACCCAGGCACTTTTTGTGCGTGATAAAATCTTACCCATAGTTGCTGGAGTGCATAATTCACTATGGACTCTTAGACGCTTGCGACCAGGGTTTGTATGAACGGAACCGACACACAATTCAATATTCCTCGAAGGCTGATAACGGTGGATATTTTTCTGCTTCTATTTTTTCTGTTGAGATTAGCTTTGCTGAGTTTAGACCGCCTGGGTAACGTTTTTGCCACCATGTGCGAAATGTTTTCACATCGAGGTAGTAGTACAGAAGATTGGCCAAGATGTCCAGCTCACTGCACCTGAATTCATGCTTACACGTACCCAATCAGACTTCTCAGGGGCCTGTTGTGCTGTAGTTGAAGCATACTGCTGCTCCGTTATATGAATTAACCGATAAAGTCATATTGTTTATACAGACATCAGCATAAAAGAGTCGCATATCTTTGCCTACCTGGCGTTTGCTGGCAAGCGAAGACTTGTCCTCATGTGAGCCAAGAAGCGCCGATATCTTCGCTGCATAGATCGCACACGTAATGTTCAAAAAGAACACAGCATACTCAAGTCCAATTTGAGTAATCTCGCTGAGCTCCTATCACAAAAAGAAAACGAATTTACCCCCAGGCTAACGTGGCTTAATTGTTTGCTGAGACGCATTCGCATCTCCGTTTGGCCCTCATCCGCAATTTCGGCTGGCTGCTCGAAAGATTTCCCTTTAATAATACTTTGCTCCTCCTCCTGTTTCGGCAACCACTGTTCAAGTGAGTGCCTAAAGGTCAATAAGCAAATCCATCACATGTACATCACATTAATTTCTCTTATTCTCAAAGCTTCTTATATCTGTTATGCAGTAGGCAAATGATTGTTCTGTGGTCTGTTCGCTTGGCTTCGCTTACCTCTTGAACAATTCCTTATATTCTGGTGCTCGAACTTTATCTTCTACTATGTTCTTCTCTTTAATTCTGAAATGTTAGGTAGGAAAACAATCCTCCTGTGAGTTATAAAGGGGAAATATGTGACATTCCGCGGTGTGGGAATGTGGGAGATGCGCACATGTGCATAGACGCACCCCCTTAGCATAACGAATATCACTCTCAGCTTGGAGACCGCCCTCTGCAATTTTTCCAGGGGAGATGAGCAGGCTTGAGCAACATCTGACAGCTGTTTCGCGCTCCCTGAAGCACGGAACCACAACCATGCACCCCTGTCTTGCCGACTTAGTAGGCTGATAATAGTCGAAGTTTATACCCATCATAAGAAGCAGAAGACTCGCAAAGCAGCCATATTGGGGTAAAAGAGACGCTTTCAGCAGCTATTTGCATTATTACTGTCACTAGTGGCTAATCTAGAATTGAAAACCGCTTATTTATTAAAAACTGAAAGAACTTCAGACCTGAAAGAATTAGTTGGAGGGCGTTGGAGACTGCTGCCTCTGATTTTGACAGCAAATTCACGAGGTAACGATCCATAATGCAGTCTCGTCGTGCAGCCGCTTTAATATTGCTAGCTCCTGAGACGGCAGGCGCTCAGGGTATCTCGGAGGAGCAAGTTCAACGAATGTGGAGATCTGTGTGGCTACCGATGCAGACCATATCAGTGCACTGATTGCCCTCGCAGAAGTATGTCGCACCAGGATGGCACAATAAGAAGATAAGATCACTGTCTTGATCAAACAAATTTTCCTTTGGTATTCTTAAAGAATAATGCTCGATATATTCCATCACTTGGACCTCCGACCTGTTCGGAAAGCATGCAAACAACCAAGGGTTCGCACTATGCTCGAGGAGTATTTCTGTATAGGCCATGTATACCACTTGCCGCAGTACTGGATTGTAGACAGTTGTCGTTCTCAGATAAAAGCCTGCGGTAGCATGTTTTCTAAGTGTGAAGCCTTACGTTGAGGAGAGATCCACAAGCCAGGTAAGGAAAGAATGCGAGTCAACATCTCCCCCGGACTTGGTGTATGCAAGTTCGAAAACGTCATAAGAGACGGCTTTAAAATCTGTGTAGCAACCAACACAAAAAGGCAGATTCATTTAAGCTAAACTTGAAGCATCACGGCTCTGATATTCAAACCAGAGAGCCCATAGCTCGTTCGTCCTCGTTCCCTAGCAGCAGGTGAAAACTGGAAAGCTGTGGCTTGCAGATCACTTCTGTGGTTTGGTGCAAAAACGTGAGGCCCATGAGAAGCATACTCTGCTTTTCAATATAATCGAGCAAGAGGAAGAGGGTAACTATCCTGGATATGACGTTTTTGTCCAAGGCGAAGTTGATATACACCACGAACATGTCGCCCACTAAGTCAGGAATAGAGGGGCTCACCATATCGCTGGCAGCTTTTGCTTGCATGTTTGCTAAATAACAACAGCAAGTATGAAAATTTACCCTGTAACTTTACCAATATTTCGGCACCTCTGTGAGGCACCGTAATCTGTCCATAATCCACTGGTCTCCAGTTTAACTAAGCTAGTGCAGAAAAGCTACCAAAGCTTCAGGTAACTGGATGAGAAACCGTATATGGGTTACAGACTTTGCAAAATGCTGTGACTTCAAAATAGTACGGAAACGTTTTCTATCTAGCGAGTCCAGGTAGCGAACGCACGAAATATGGAATGGTCAGAAGGATCAAGCTGAATCATGTTTGTCTTGGACACTTGTGGCGGAGCTTTGGGAGCCGAATCCACTGGTTCCGCATCCGGTGGCTCAGGTTTTAGGGATGCTTTCGTTGTTACTGCGAATGCTAATTCAGAACAAGGGGCAGAAAAGTCCGTACAACGAATTCACTCAGCAGAACTTGAGACAGCCGTTATTATACTGCTCAAGCAGGGTAAACCACTTTGTGGTCATGCGGCTTACGGGGCTCTTTAGGTGAGTTTTCGGTTTTGATGGTATCCTTTTCCAGTTGTAATAGGGCCATATCATCGTGCAAATGCTGCAGACTAAGTCTTACTTTTGAGAAGAATCTGTTTGCTGGACTCACAGTCTCAAAAATGCCGTAAAAGTACGGGTCTGGCAGACACCAACAAACCCTACAAAAGAAAGAAGAGCAACAAATCCCATTGGCACCTCGTGAATCGAAGGCTTGATGTATCACTTAGTTCTAAGCTTCTAGCAACGGTTTCTTTGTGGAATGCAAGTCAAGCATCTTAGTACATGTGCTATCCTAGAGAAACAACTCTAATCATTTCCCCGCGAAAGTGTGGCTACTTTACCTAGAAAACTCATTGTCTGGTCTGTAGCGGCGCAGCGAGGGCTTTTGAGTCAGCCTGCAGTCCATTGTGAAAGAAACAATTCCTGTATAGTATTACCGCAGCTACTACAGTGCTGTGCAGTTTGGACGAGCAAGCACACCTTCCTGTTAACCCTGGTAGCTCAAAGTTACCTTGTAAACGCGTTACGAATAACAGCTTCATAGATGTCAATGCAACGACGGTACCGGCCCTGATTTGCCAATAAGATGGCAAGCAGCCGCCCTGAAGAGTCATCACAACGGATACAGCCGCACATACAGCTTTTCACCTTTGTCACACAATCGTGGGACCTCAGGAAAAGAAAAAAAGACCTATCAACGTTTTTGTTCTAGTCAGTCTCTAAGGCAAATTGAGGTGCACTCGCCACTTCTCGGTGCACTAAGCTACTGGCTTGCCTGTTGCAAGTGTCTCCAAGTGGCACTTTCCGAGGATGATAACCTGCCACTGAGAAAACCCATGCCAGCTGGAGGTAGAGAAGGTGACCAAATCTGGAAAGTCTGGGTTTACTACCTCCAGCTCCTAATTTGCCATGTTATCAATCTATAAAGTTCAACTTCGAACACGGGACTGGCGCGACCCCTGTTCTAGGGAAGAAAATGGCACTTTACCTCGAGTGTCTGGAATGCAATTTCGACGCCTCTTTGCAAAATGCTACTGCCAGCATCATTTTGGGGTTCAAGAAGCAGCAATAGCGAAAGTGCAAATTCTCGAGCTGCTGCCATTGTCAACTCATGTCTTGCCCCCTTCAGTCAATGTATAAACAAGAACATTTTCATAGATCTGATTCAGGTCAAGAATAGTAGAAATCCCCCGCTGCTGTCTTCTGGGCTCAACGAAAACGTGACGTGTGGTGTCTTACAAAGTGGAAGTCGTATGCATCGAGAGCCCATTGCAACATTAAGGAGGCGCTGTTTGTCATCCGGGTTATTTGCTCCCGTGGCATAAACTCCTGTCACAACCAGTCAATCCAGACAGCCCCGTTCATGCTCGCGAATGAGGTAGATAAAACTACTTTGCAGGTTAAAGGGGTCAAAGTTCCGCAAAGTTTAGCTAAGCACGCTGGTCTAATTACCTACCCTTCGCATACTGTTGCGGCGGCCATATAAAAGAACGAGCTTGGAATGGGCCAGCATCCTAAGGAGACTGGCCATCTTGGGAGTAATCGGGGCTGGAGGTATTCCAGCTGGAATCTGCATATGTCATAAAAACACTCGACACCACGAAATCTTAAGAGTTTAGCAGGGCCCCAGCAATGAGCCAGGAAAGCACAGGAAATCATCACAAGGCTTAAGTTGGGAACCAGCTTTCACCTTGGAAGCTTCGTCAGTTGCTGTCACGGCGAGAAGCTTCTTGAGGCTTGTGAGCTGGGAAGTGCCCGAACAAGAAACAAGCAAACAAAATGGCCTACCGCTTCTACTTATATTGGCTGGTCCGCCCATCAGTTGGAGGAAATTCCGCTAGTACATAAGAAAACCGGAAAGACAGGGAAGTGCTAGTAGCTTACATCTTCGTGTCTCAAAGACACTGAAAGCACACTGCACAGAGATACCGCTGCTTGCAAAATCGAAACGCATTCTTTCCAGTCGCGCCCCAGATAGGATATCCTGCAAGTTGCAACCATATCACGCGGTGCACATCAGAAAGTAAAAAGATAGCCTAGGCTTGCATGTTTAGCCCGTAGCAGGTGGCTATCTCTTTTTCAGTTCAGGAAACAGAGCAGGCCACAAGCATTTACAAACGATAAAATGAAGAGAGTTCAGAGCTGCCTACAGAATGCCAGACTCTGTGTAATTCTAGTGGCCATGTGGGCCATATGGCAATAGAAAGTAAGACCCACCAAGCCTGTGCAACTGTCACGTCAAGAGCAGCTGGGTGGTGACCACCCCAATGGAACTCTAGGACGCGTTGGATTCTGTTAGCAATGGCTGCGAGTTGAGCGGTGGGAGGGGGCTCAGCGGATCCGTGGGTGGCTGCCAAGAGGAGCAATAAACGGGCTGGAACCTGATTCCAGCAGCACAACGTATTGGTAGAACATCAGAGCTCCACCGCAGGTGGTTCAACTTTACCGCTTTGACGTTAGGGGCGCCACAGACGTGCAGGTGCGCGTTTGCTCCTCTTGTTAGAAGCACCTAACCCAGGGGCTTTCGAAGCTGCAGTAGCTGTGCATTGGGCTTTTGCGCAGTACAAACTGCGTGCAGTGTTGCTGCAAGAAGCACTGCAACGCCTGGCGTACTGATGCTGCGTGGGATTCCGGATACTGCACGATGCACTTTTGTGCCAGCAGGTGGGCGACATCCCAAGACTCGTATCTATAAGCACATGCAAAAAATTCCGGAAAAAAAGCAGCCCCCGTCTGCGAAAGCCCAACATGTAGATTTCGAAGTTCTCTAACCACATGCGTATTTCTTTTGCTGCTGTTCCTGCTGCTGTTGCTGTCTCTAGAGACCCGTGGTGCCTATACCTCAATGCTACCCCAATAAGCTCGACTGTCGCCTCCTCGACGTCCCAGGATTCCTGAATTCAAAGCAGAAAGAATACTTCAGATATCGTACAGCCGTAAATAAATAACCTGACAACATGATAAGTACGGAAAAAGGCCAGTTGCTAGAAAGGCGCTGACACAATATCTATCGCTCTTTCTAATAGTCAGCCACACGCCCTCTGTTATAGTTAAAGGATTGAAGGGCTTGCCTGTGCAATGAGTAGAGGGTGCCCTTGTGTTGTACTGTACATGGAGGCGATAGTGCTTGCGTTCACATCCTTGCCAAGTTCTTTGCTCGCGTGCCATAAAGGGTGGCTGCACTGAATTATTGCATGACCGACGAGCCTTGAGAGCACTGTTTGAGCTGGCGAAGGGCTTTGTATAAGCGCTGACTTTGATGTGCAAACCAGCGGTATTCGTGATGGGTCCTGAACCAGCGAGATAACCGGGAGTGAGTTCGGCACTACGACGGAGCGAAAAAGCTTCGGCATCCAAGCCTAAAAGCAGGCACGGAAAGAACAGCAGCCGTGTTGATGTAAAAGTTTCAACTCTTCAAATAGTTCAAAACAAGAGCTGCGATGTGAGTTTGGGGTGAACATTACTGTTTCCTAATTGCTGCATAGTTCACCCGAATGTGCGAAGGCATTAATGGAAATGGTCTGTCCAGCATGCTACTAATCGTCGCTGTGCAGGGGAAGAAACTAATGCCACAGTGGTGCTGCAAGAAGCGCATGATGGCCGTACACATTCAAGCACATGGGAGACGACACAGAAAGAACTACATAAACTGGCTAAAGGCCTCCTGCTTGCAGAAGCGGTCAGAGACATAGCACACACCTGCAAGGCAACGTACAAAGCCGGAAGATATACACGACTCTTCCGAACCACCGACGCTTCGACGCCATACAGTTTAGAGCACCTGACAAGAAATAGCCGCATCCAAATAATATATGAGGACCTTCACCTCACATCTAAACCTAAAACCTGCCCAACTCGGGAAAGTGTAATACTTGTGTCCAATATGATACCAGTGAATCCAGCCCTGCAGATTGTTACCTGTAGCAAAGAAAGCCTCTCCAAAACTCCTCGGACTCAGAACAGCATCCGATGGCGACATTGAACATGTTTAACAAAACAATATCCGTCCTGAGCTCAAACATCAACAAAACAAACAACCGGATTCCCCTCAAAACGTGCCGTTATAATCTCTTTCGTTTATTGGAACTTGCTGGTTGGTGCTTTGCATTGAAAGTATATCCGGGCTTTGAAGCCAACAACATGCCAAACGTGGTGGGAAGTTGAAAAGCCTGAAGATAGTATGGCAACCTTTAAAGAGCTTGTTTTGCCTACCAAAAGAACGTGCGAAACTTCTGCTTTGTCAGGTCCAGCAAATAAGGCGAATCATCCAGCAAGCGGGAAGAAACAAAAAGTGGCAGCGGCAGGAATGCCTCTCTTAGCAATGACTGCTTGCTATACGCTGCTATTCTATCTGCGAAAGAATTCAGTGCAGACGGTTACAGCTCGTCCTTACTGGATATGAATCGCCCAACAATTAAATATTGCCCAACATTCATGCCGGTGTTGAAAAGCTTGCGTTTGGCCTACATCGCTCCTAACTTTAACCACCCCTTAGCTGACACCGAACCAAATAACCATTCCAAAGCTCACCGTTTCCTCTTAGGAGGTCTTTCAAAGCGATTGAATCATCACTTGTAACACTGCCGCCGTCACTGTCGGAATCGGGCAGCTGACGGATAAGACTCACAATCGAATTACGAAACATAATCGAGAGAGTGGGAGTAGCATGGTGACAGTTACGGCTCTACTGCCTCATGAAATTAATATATGTTCGCGTTCCTTCCTGCCCCAACTGTTTGGAAAGGTTCTTTAGATTGCCGATTCAAGGAGTGTTTCTGAGTATGCATACCTGTAGTGGTTCCTGCTCGCGACCAGAAGCGACCATCAAGGAGTCTACTTTTTCTGCTTCCACATGACAAGAACACAATCATAGTTGTCCCGACCGGAATTTCCTAAGACATCTGCACAGTTCGTTATGTAACAGAGATACTAGCAGGACCCCCAGACCAATTTGCTTGCCTGAAGCTTTCGGTACTCCAGTAGCTTCAAGGTCCGAGTTTGTAGAAAACACCAGCCGGCGGATGACTTCTTTCAGCAACTGCTTCAGAGTGCGGGCTGCATGGAATTTCAACAAGTTATGACCGCATACTCTCACTCCACTATGGTTTTCTGCCTCATATATCTGCGAGGGCGGTGAAAGAGGACTGAAAACTGCTGCCACTCAAGATACCGTCCAGGCTGATTGCGTTTGGGGGAGGGCCGCGGACAAGGCAGGTACGTACCGACTATTTCCACCATAATCATGTGTTGCAACCATTGAGCTCGCGTCTTTTTGTACATTGCACCTACCAGTGCAAACGCAATAAGGGAGGTAGTATTCGAGTCCAACCAATACAGTTAAGCTTTTCTGCTTTAGCGTTGAATTGTACGCTGGCAAACCAACAAAAAAAAGCAAGCACATGATTCGTAGGTGAGCAGACACACCTAATAGACGCATATTGATCCCTCGCCTGTGCAGGTGATTCGTCAGCGAAATTGAGTCATACGGTCCATATGGGTTCATTTTCTCTAGTTCGACGACAGCGCTGCAAGCATGACACCGCACTAACATAGTGCGTAAAATAAGCATCACTGGATAACCCTTAGCTAGGAGGGCTTGCGAGAGCATTGAGAACGAATGGTGTAACCAAGGATGCTACAAAAAGGTGCGCGCAACATACTCATCAAGAATGACGGATTTCACGATAGCTCCCAGCCGCCGAGCTTGTCGGCCTGGTGGTACGCGCCCACACACTATGGGCTCGACATTGTCCCTATATGGCCGACGGAACTTCGAGGTGAGAAAGTGAATGCTGCAATTGGCGCAAACACAAATCGACGTTATTGCAGGTGCTAACTGCACTTTGAGAACATCTCATTCTTGGCGAATAAAGCTCTGGAGTTGTCGGCGATTATCTCTAACCCTCAGCACTACAGCTGCTTGCATCAGATTAAAGGCCTACAGTTCATCCGCAGGGGCGTAGAGACGGCTGAAAGGTGATGTCACAATTGGATCACGATATGCGTAGTTGGGAGGACAAGCAGGCTGAGAGGCAAAAACGCAAAACTCCTGCATCATGAACCCCTCGGCGAGGCCCTTGCATGCACCTATTGAAGGTTCATATGATGACCCTGGATGTCCACCTTCTATGCTATGTTCTACAGTACTGCGGAAGCTTCAGCTGAGCACTGCAGATTGTGCCATTGTAACTTGCTACTAACCTTCGCGTTGTTTTGCTGACTAATATGCTGGCTTTGCTTCAATGACTCTTCCATGTAAGTGGAAAACTTGAAAGGAATTGTGCGAAGCCGCTGAGCTATTCCAGCCTGGCAGTTGCTGCCATCCTTCCCAGAAAAGTGTGGTAGAACGTAGCAGGTCTGTGAAGAAAACAGACGGATAAAATCATGTCACCAATTGAAAGCACTACACAACCGCAAGGAGTACACATACGACCAAGGCAATGAAAAACCCGCATGACTCACCCGGTAAAGCATCATAGTGTCAGCCCCATTGCTTTTCAACGATAAAAGAATCGTCACGTCGTCCGGGCAATTTTCAGGAGACACCGGCTTCAGGAGATTGCACAGATTAAGCTTGCTCTCTAAGAATGTGATTTCCTGTATCGCAAGGAAACCACTGCCTATCCGTATGCTTCGCATCCTAAAAGAGAAAGGCGCAGGGTAAAGCAACCCTAATGGAGGCGAACCGCTGTAGGGAGAGATAAGACAGGCAAGTACTGAGGGCGGCGCACGTGACGGATACGGGCGGATAGAGGCTGGGGCCACGCGACGACCGTTGGCATACACTCTGGCAGCGGCAAAACCACCACCCGGAAACCCTTGTAATCCACCGCTGCAGGATAACACATAGTACCACAGGTGCAAGGGCGCTTCATCCGTGTGTTGCTTATCGTACAGCACTCCTAGAGGAAATCTACCTCATACTGCAGTTAGCCGCTGATTGCGCGTGTAGAAAGCATTATCGGGTCCATGGACGTTGTTTTAAAGGGCAAGTCATAAACGAATTTGATACAGCATAGCGGTTGGGGCAGGCGGGGACATGCCTGTCATAAGAACGGTGGTGAGGGTGGTCAGTCTGTTGGCCTTGGCGTTCTTCGCGCTAACTCCTCCAGCCTAGTAGCACCATGCGGAAAGGCAATCCTCATATTTTCCCCATCATGCGCTCAGAAGCATGCTCTTACTTCTACAAAGGAAAAAACCGAATTGGAGTTGTAAGAAGTTGAGTAGAGCGGAACACAGGGGTAACACATTGTAAAGAAAGGATATCCTTACGTCTCTTTCCGCTCTGTGACTCTTAAGCGCAACAATTTCGTTGTTAAACATCTGCTGGGCTTGGATTTCTATTCCGTACAGCCTGAGATCACTCTAAAGCAGGAACGATACAGTGAACCTCACAACCTACACTTCCCTACGCTCTAGAGTCTGCGTTGCTAGTGATTGGATATGCACAACAAAGCCGAAAGAAACACTGCAGCAGATGCGCCAATACAGGCAATTGTAATATCCTTCTAGTGGTGGGTGACAACCGACTTGCTCGCCTCCTCCATATCGACTTTTTCATCTCCCAAGACAAGAATCGCCAGGAGAAACCCCGTGCTGGGCCGGTCAGCAGTATGTTGGGTCACAAACAGCTGCAGATTCGCAGCAGCTCATCATAGGCTCAAGTGTCATTGGCATTCAAAATAGTTCATTAGCAACTCGTCGTTGTGAGGGTTGGTGGTGAGCTCCGTCAAAGAGGGCACACGGAACGAAGACTGCACCTTTTCGCTCTCGGAGGCGTAAACACCAGGGCCCAGCTGAATTGCTTAGAAGTGAGAGCAGGAGCCGACCTGGTCGTTTTTAAAAAGTGCAAAAATACGTAGGGGATGCTCAGACGGAAGCTTGCGGAAGTAGAATCTATCTCGCCATTTATCCATCAAGTTGCGAGAAGCATTCAGTACGGTGGGCCTAGGCGTAGCCAAACGGGGTCCCTCCTCGCGGTCCTTTGTTGAGTTTTCCTCTTTGTCAGGTCCTTCGCTGTCGTTGTTCCCGTCCTGCCAAGCTTTTCTTTCCTCCGATCGATCGAAGGTGAGCGAGCCCTGCAAACGAAAAGAGCCACGTAAAGTGAAGCAATAGTTTGAGCGACAACGAGAGACTTCTCGCAGTGCACTTCTACAAACTTCTGAACTCTTCCCCGTGTCAGCATGGTATCTGTAGGGTTCATGCCTCTCTGAGCACAAACGATATATAAAATGTCTGGGCTATTCAAACTTTAAGGATTGAAGGTCCAAGAGTCTTACGATGAGCACGACTCCTGCAGTTGGCCCTAGTACCTCTTCCTCAATGATTTCCACGGCATATTGCGCGGCGTAAAAAGCAAAAGTCGACGCAGAGCAGACTGCTTGGCAGGTATTCAGGACGCACTTGTGTAGTCTGGTAGCTGAATCCTGTTTCCGGCAGTGACATACACAAACCCATCATGGCAACTGAGTGGTTTTAAGGCCCAGATGATCTAGGAGCTGTGTAGATTAAAGAACTCACAAGCAAGCAACGGTATCTGCTTCTTAGTTGATGTAAGTAAAACAAGTCGTGAACTAGCTCCCTACAAAGCGTCCCAAGGGCAAAACTGCCGTTCTTACCATGTCGAGCTTCAATCTGGTCGCCCCACTGGTACCAATAAACACAGCCTTGTCCAGCAGATAGTTGAACGTGTTTGTAGCACAGCGGTCCCAACCCACTAGGCCTGCAACAATAACCATCAGCAACTGCAAGCTTGAAAAGCGACGACACATCTCCGTCCACGGCAATCAGCCTCTAAACTGTAGGCTACCTTGACAGACGCTCCGTATGTTGGCGAGCGGCTAAGGAGGTGGAGGGCGGCGATCTCACTGTGCTCCTTGGCATGCTCGTTTATCGAGCCATTCATGACCTTAACTACCGTGTCGGGGCTAAATAAAGGAATGGGAGTGGTGGCAAGGATATGGTAGGGGTGGCTGGTCAGAGAAATGGAGACGAAACGCCCAGTAGAGCAATCCCCTGCTCCCGCAACAACAGCAAAACAAACATCCTATGTAAACACGTCAGCCGTAGCCCCAAGGAGGCTCTCGCTTTCTACTTGCCTGACACGCTCTGCAGAAGCAGTCAAAGCCTGTGCGCCATTGAAGTTACCACGAAGGCCTGCGGCCCTCGCTTTTTTCAGGGAACCCCCCATATTTTTGCCAAATGCACATACCTGCCTTTAGCCTGGTTATCATGGGGACTAGCACTACGCCATCGCTTTCCAACTGGACGAGAAGCTGGTCCAGGCGAGAGTTGAGGCTTTTTAAGTCAAAACTCGCGCCTAGTGCTATCGGCTGCACAGAGCGAAAGACGACAAACAAGTAGAAGTGAGAGTTCTTACGTATAACATTAGGAGGCTGACAAGAGAGATATACCATAACCCCCTGGAGCGTGACCATCAATCGCCTGACCTATCCCATAACCACCCACGGCACAGGGCCGAGCAGGAACTTACAGCACACATGTAACAAAGCAGCTGCTTCTCGGGTTCCTTACGCCTGGGCGTCTGCCTGAGGCTGGATAGCGTGGACTTCCTGTCCTGAGCTGCCGTTGTATCGTCTACTGCTCGCCGGTTAGTCCTGTGGTATCGCAGCAGAAAAGCACACTTGCCGTGTGAGTCTGTGCGCTGCCCAGACCTCCAGGCTACGGTCTAAGAAAGCCCGAATTGCAGCGTGCTAAAGACTCCAAAGAAGCCCCCCCAGAAAGAGCCAAAACAGTGACGTACTCGCCCGGTCCGGATTGTATAAGCTCCTGGAGAACTTCGTTAGTCCAGCAAAAAGTGAAGCCTTCTGCTTTGACGTTAGTGGTCTCTAGCCTTGCGCTCACGTTGATGATCCCTGATGCAGGAGACAAGCAGACAAACAAAATCATTAGCAGTTACTTGCAGATGCTCGTATAGCTCATGCATCTGGATAACCTGTGGAATAAAGGAACTGCATGGCCTAAAAAGTTTGGAGTCCTTATGCCTCTGTGTCCACGCCATCAGGGAGTGAGTCTAGTTCCCACTGCACAGCCTACACCGCATGCGTTAATCCCCCAAAACGCCAAGCCCCAAAGTGTACATCCTTGTGTCTATCAAAACCGCACCTCCTTCTTCAGACGAGTTAGTGCCAGCGAAGAGGACATAATCATTCGGGGTGAGCATATTGGGCAGCATGCGGCAGCGACCCCCCAAAGGGATCTGCGTACCAGCTACGCACTTGCGTAGGTTAGAAAGACTTTCCTATCACGCCAAAGAGAGCCACAAAGGCATAGAAATACTAAAAGAGAGACACGCAGCAAGGGAGTTCACGGCTTAGGGAGGCAAGGGTATGCCCTGCTGTTGCTGCTGAAGAGAGATGAATGAGACAAGCGTACCAGCATGATGTGAACCTCCATGCTGGGCGCATGCATGGGAAAAGTAGACCTATAGGGCAGCTGGAAAACGCTGTTGATGGCCAAGGTAACCTGCGCCAAAACAAGCACAAACGTCATAAGCCAAAAAATCCGGAAACGATCAATTCCAGCTGTACATACACGCTCCAAGGGTCCAGCCCACGCTATGACGGAAAAGGGAAGAGACTGCAGAAGACCTTAAGCCCTTCCTTAACTGAAAACGCTGCAGGGGGGGACAGGAGCAGCAGCAGAAAAGCAGCAGCAGCAGCAAAAAAGCAGCAAAGAGACAGCAGCAGGGAAGCAGCAGCAGCAGTAGGAGCTGCACTGAAATGTCGTCTATCTTCTTTCGAAAGACTTTGTAGCAAACACGGCGCTGGTCCGCGCATGCGACAGAAAGGTCCTCCCCCTTGTACAGAACGGCAATAGAAATCTGTAGCAAAGAAGCAGAATGATTAACAGACAGAAGTCGCAGCTGTTCCGCTGGTAGCAGCCACTCGAGACCAGTTGCTCTTTCCCAGTTGAGCCTAGCCCCATCTGAAGAAAACCATTCCCAGTTAACTAATCATCCTTTTAAAAAAGAGAGTTTCTCAAAGACATGCAAATGGCCATCAAGACATACTTTTTGCTTGTTGGCTATGAGATCCAACACCTGCTTGTTAAATACCGCATACCCGATCCGCACCACAAGAATAACCTCCCTCACAAGGGGAACTTCCTTCACCAACACCCCGTACGTAAGCATTTTCGCCGCATTCAAAAGCTCAAAACCGCGGGGCAGGCGTGCCTTGTGACGGCAGCAGCTTAAGCAGCTGCAGCAGCTGCAGTTGCCTCTGCAGAGCAATGTTTCTGTTTGCCCTGTGTGGCGAGGCACGCAGTGAACAGACACTCTAACTGGAAAGTGTCTTCCTCACGACTTGAGCATAAACGCCAAAAATGATCCCAGACGTTCAGAGTGGCGGCGCAGATGGATTTCCATAGAGCGAGGCCTCAAGCCGCTGCGGTCATTCCAAGAGAGCCCCCAGGCACCAACCGGAAGCATCCGGCTTCTGCAGCAAGGTTATACGGCAAACCTTGGCTTTGCTAAGTTTGTAAAAAGTCAAGAGATCCACAGGTGCAACAGGGGCTCCTGGCGTCCCGCTCCTGTTTTCTCGTTTGCTTCGCAGGATATGAACAGCCGTGAAGGCCCTGGCGGGCCCCCGCAGCAAAAAAAAGGGCAGGAAGTTTCAATAACTCTAGAGCGCTTCACAAAACTCAACAGTATAAAGTTTCTGGCGGAAGAGACTCGAGGGTGCCTCTCCTCAAACGGAGATCACGGCTTGTAAGGTCCGCCCGTCTAGGATGGGATGAGCCACTGCGCAGTATGTGTCTCATTCTTTCCCAAACATAGGCGGTTTATTAGAGCTAAATAAACTACTAATGAGTAAATGCAGAATATAATTTGGAGGGAGAAATACTCCCTTGTAAATTTCGGGGTCACATGTAGGTTTTCTTTGGAGGAGCAGTCTACGGTAGTGGCAGCAACACTAGCACGAAAGGAGAGTTTCCCTCTCTGCTATAGCTCAAATAAAAATATTGTTTTGACTCTTGAAGTTGTTTCAATTAGCGCTCTCCTTGCTGTACATATAAAGGAGCAGCAGGAAGAAGGGGGCCCTCCCTCTACACACACCAGCAGCAGAGGGTCGCGCCTCTTGCTGGGGCGCCGCAGCAGCAGTAGCAGCAGCAACTGGACCCCCCTTCAATCTTTCTGTCTCTTTCTCAAACTAAGGTATATTTCTCTCATTTTCCCAGCCATATAGGGTCTCAAGGTCCTCTCTCATTTTCTGCCTTTCACTCTTTTCTCGCTGATGTTGCTGCAGCAGCGCCACATACCACCACTCTGACATCAGCAGAGCCGTACACAGCGTCTTGTAGGGTCCTTTTGTGTACATCAGGGGTCTCGGAAACTTGCCTATTGTTGGTTGCTACTGTTTTTGTCTCAGTTGCATGCAGCAGACGCAATAGCAAGGGGCCCTCCCTGGTGGCTGCTCCTGTGGTTGAAAGGGTCTTAGGGAGGTCCTGGGGGCCCCTGCCCGCGTTGTGCCTGCCTGCTGGGGGTTGGGACTTCTTGCATTTTTGTCTTGTTCTTTGTCGTATTGCGTCTGCCTCGTTTGCTTCTTCTAAGGGGCTCCCCTAGGTCATTTGCTGCTGCTGCTGCTGCAGTTGCCATGGCTAGTAGGTGTCTCTGAAGGGCCCCCATTGCCCCGCCTCCTGTGATCCTTGGAGGCGCCTCCAGGACAATCTGTTGCCACAGGACCACCACAGAGTGAGGATGGGAGGCGCTGGCAGCACCGTCCAATTTGAGCGGTCTCCTCACCTTATCCATGGGGGGCCTCAGGGGCCCCCAGACAAGCGGGAGGAGGGGGGGCCCCATCTATCTGTGGGTCGGAGGAGCACCGGGAATATATGGCACGCACCTGACGGAGACAACTCCCTAGACGCGGTGCTGCATGCTCTTACTCTCCAGGGTAATGAGTTTTTGCTGGGGGGCCCTGGGGCTGCTTGGTGCCCCCAGCCCTCCTCAGAGTGTCTGCTCCAGCACCATCAGCTTGTTTTGGCATGGCGGATGAGCCGGCGAGGGGCTCCGGGCCGCTGTGGCTGCTCCGAGACCCTTCTGCTGCTGGGGAGCCCTGCGGTGAGGCGCCCTTACTCCCCAGGTGCTCTTGACGGGGAGGCCCTGAGACCTTGCGGCAGCAGCAGCAGCAGAAGCTGCAGCGCAGTAGGAGACAGAAACGCAAGAAGAGATGGAAGTGGGCTTTCCCCATGGCGGCCCTCCGTTGGTGAAGGGAGCAGACGAGCATGCGTAATGGACGCCCCCCAGCCCGACCCCTCCAGTTGCTACCTAATCATTCACGCATACACTGCAGCGCAGCAGCAGCAGCAACGGCCCATGAGTGATGTTACTGAGGGGCTTCTTGAGCGCCGGAGGAGCGTCACTCCCCCACACGAGGCGTCAGATGGCTCAACGGCGTGGCCTCCCGAGGGCTCGCCCTGGACTGCTGAGGCTGATCCTCGCCCTAGGGGCCTCCAGCAGACACACAGCAGCAGCATCAGCAGCAGTGAGATTTCTGGTGCAATGATGAGTAAGGATTTGCTGCGCCTCCTGTCTCAAGCCGACACGCTAATCACGGCATATACGCGTCGCCACAGCGTGTGGCATTCTGTGCAGCCCTGCTGCTGCTGCCCAGGCCAGCAGCAGCAGCAGTCGCAGCAGCAGCAGCAGCAGCAGCAGTCGCAGCAGCAGCAGCAGCAGCAGCAGCAGCAGGGATGGGAAGAGGCAGACGGCAGCAAGACCCCCACTGAAAACAGCAGGGTGGATAAGGCCGGGGTCCCAGGGCCAGAGACAGCTGGTTCCTCCACTACTCAGCAGCAGCAGCAGCAGCAGCAGCATCTATGGGCTGTTTACTTATGGGAAGGAGTTGAGGCCCCCCGTTATATCTTAGTAAGTCAGGAACTCATCTCGGGCCCCTCACGCGAGGCCCTTAGGGCACCCGTCTCAGATGCCTTAGCAGGGGCTTCACCCCTAATTCCTGCCGATGCCCTGCTGCTGCTGCTGCTTCAGGATCACGCCAGGCTGCGAACCCTGCGCCTAGTGGAGACCCTGGAAGGTTGTGAGCAGCGGGGGGCCCCAGTGGCTCCTGCCGCCCTCCTTCCGTGGGGGTCTCTGGCTGTGGTGCTGCCGCACGAGGAGGGGCCCCCATGGGGCCCCCCATTAGAGTTCTGGCGAGGGGCGAGCTTCTCGGGGGCCCCTGAGGAGCAGCCAGCCGACGCAGGAGTTTTGTTAAAGCAAAACGTGCTGCTGCTGCGGCTGATAAAGAGGCCCCCGCGCCTGGCCCCTTCCAACCTTCGGTTTCTCCCCTCCAATGCGCCCCTTGTGGCTGCAACCTCGGTACCTGCGGCAGCAGCAACCCCGGTACCTGCTGCAGCAGCAACACCGGTACCTGCTGCAGCAGCAACCCCGGTACCTGCTGCAGCAGCAACAACTGAGGGAAACGCTATACCGCCAAGCAGCAGAGCAGAGATGGCCTTGGCGACGAGCAGCAGCCCGGAGCCACACAGAGACGAACAGGCACAGCGATTTCTCTCCAGTGAGGCACCCGTCCCTCGCCTGGCCCTTACTGGCAGCAGCTTTTCCCGCTTGCAGCAGCATCAGCATCAGCAGTCGGAACTTGAGGGGTTCCCAAGAAGGTGCTTTGGCAGTTCCGGAGGGCTGGGGGCCGTGGCGGGTGAAGGGAGCAGCGTGGGGCTGCCCGCTGCTGCTTCCGCTTACAGAGACAGCAGAAGTGTCTCCCGGTCTTCAATGTCTTTCTCGCCTGTCCCCTCGTCCCCAGGGTCGCCTGCAGGAGGCCATGGCCACAAGGGAGAAGACGCCCATGCGGCAGCTGCAGCCCCAGGGGGCTCAGGTAGGCGCCCCCGTCTTCAGGGGGGCCTCCGCCTCCAGGGCGTCCCTAAGCTTGCCATTCCGAGGCTGGGGGGAGCGGGAGGCTTCTCGTCTGCTACTGCAGCTGATGACTCTTTAAGCCGCCAGCGCAGGGGCCCCTGTGGCGCCTCTCCCTTTGGGGCACTCCAGGAGGCAGTGCCTCCGAGGGGCCCCCAACTTGCTAGGTCTTCCCAGCCAGCTGATGCGGGGGGCCCCTCGCCTCCCCTTTCCCGGGAGGGGACTGTCTCTTCTCCTCTTGCAAAGCAGCAGCAACGGCAGCAGCAGCAGCTGCTGCTGCGTATCCCAGCAGAAGGTTTGCGGGGGTCAGGCGCATCCTCGGGGTCCCTAAGCAGCTTGAGGCCCTCGGGGGCCCCCACGACCCCCGCGGCTTCCCCAAGAGAACTGCAGCGACGGGCCAGCACCTCAGAAGCTGCCAGGGATCTGCTGTCTTTGAGGAGGAGACGCGTTGAGGATGTGGGCAGCACCAGCTGCTGCTGCTGCTGCTGCTGGTGTCCCTAAAGATTGTCAGCAGCAAGTGTTTTTGTTTGTTTGCTGCACTGGGTGTCTCCTCAGGATGGCATGGGTCTGTACAGCCGCACGCGCCAGCAGCAACTGTATGCCTTTCGGCGAGTCATCAGCGACGTCTACTGCGGCCGCCTCTTCGTTGCTGGGGCTGCTGCTGCCTGCGACCTCAAGGTAAGGCCTTGCAGGCACCATCAGCAGTAGCGGCAGCAGCAGCAGTAGTGGCGGTTGTGTGTTTGTGTGCGTGTGTGTGTGTCGGGTTTGTTACAGTGTCTGGAGGGCGCTGGGATTACCCACGTTGTGAACACCATCGGCGGCATTTGCCCCAACGCCTTCCCCTCGCACTTTGTTTATAAAACTTATTACTTGAAGGACACTCGCTATCAAGATATTGTTTCTGTCTTCTACGATTGCATCCGTTTTGTTTGGGAGGCCATCGGCGGTGACGAGTCTTCTCCTTCTTCCCCTACCCGCCTCTCCTCCCCTCATGCTCCTCCCAGTAGCTGCAGCAGCAACAGCAGCAGCACGGGGAAACAGCACAGGGTGTTGATACACTGCAAAGAAGGAGTTTCAAGATCGGCGGCCCTCGCCATCGCCTTCCTCATGTGGAGATGCAAACTCCCCTTCGCCGATGCCTTCGAGCTCGTAAGTCTTCTGCTCTCACGACCATTACCACCACCACCACCAGCAGAAGTTTCAGTTAGTTTTAGCGTGTGTGTTTGCGTCGATATCCTTGTCGACTGGTTGTTGTGTCTCCTTTCAGTTGCGGAGACGAAGGGCAATCTGCAGCCCAAATACGGGCTTCACTTTTCAGCTGCTGCTGTTGCAGAAGCGGCTGGGCATTCCCAACAGGCGCGGCGCTGTGGGTCCTGCAGACGGGGGGGAAGGGAGGGAGGATGGAGGCAGCAGCCCCTTGGCCTTGCGGTCGCTGCGAAGGTCTTTGCCTGGGGGCAGCAGCAGTCCCTCAGAGGCCCCAAAGGCGTGGAGCCCTGCGGCGGGCAGAGGATGCCCTCAGCCTGCTGGCGCCTCTCCTGATAGGAACAGCTCGGCCTCAGGCATTGCAAACTCCTGGGGCCCTTCGCCAAGGCCGGCCTTTTCCAAGAGCTCGCCACCAGCAGGGGCCCCTCCTCCCTCTTTTAACGCCCTGCCGGCTCTTCCCCTCCCTGGTGCTTGCTGGGGTGGAGGAGGAAGGCAGCAGAGGCCCCTTGAGGCTGGCAAGGAGACACCCCCAGGCTCAGGTGAACTAGCACAGTCTTCGCAGGGACACGGGCCCAAGGCCTCCCGCACCTCTGGCCTCCATCCCCACACCGGAGACACAGCGGGGGCAGGAGACACCCACACACACGAAGAGAGTAACCCACCAGCATCTGCGCCTGTCCCCTTGGAAATCCTAGCTCAGCCCGTTCGGCCCCACCCCCGGTCGCCAAGGCACGGCGGAGATCAGCAGCGAGCAGATGGAGCAGCAGCAGCAAGTCCTGCTCCAACAGGTGCTGCAGCAGCAGCAGCAGGCCAAGAAGCTGAGGGAGAGGGTCTGTTGCTGCTGCGTTTAGTGGTCCATTCGCCGCACTCTCCCAACTTTCTTCTTTGGGCGGAGCTTACAGATTGGAAGCCAGGGGTGCCTCTCGCCTTATCAGAAAAGGGAGTTTATCTTTTTAGGTGCGGCCACCGGGGGTGGCTGTGGAGAGACAACAGCAAGTGCCTCCGGTCCGCGGCGGATGTGGAGGCAGCAGCAAAAGACTACCTAATCAATGTCGCTCTCGTTGAAGGACAAGGTGAGGACCAAGCAGGGGTCTCTTCTCACCCGTCTCCTTGTCTTTTTTCCCTACGCATTTTGTCGCCACCCCTTTCTTTCAATTTCTGCTGCTGCTGCTCCCATTGTGCCTCTCCTTTTTGTGGATTTTTTGTCTCTCTCTTTTTGCCTGTCTCCACGTGCTTCTCGCAGAGCTCCATCTGCAGTTCATTGCTGCTGGCCATGAACCTGCAGAGTTTTGGGAGGCCCTCGGGGTGGGCCCCCCCTACCCGCACCTCGGGGCCCCCAATATCCTCTCAGGGGTAAGGGAAGCAGATTCCTGCGCTGCTGTCCTGCTGCTGCTGCTGTTTCTGCTGCTGTTCTGTATGTCTACCTTGCCTCTTCTTTCTCTTTTTGCTGCAGTTGGAGCCGATGCCTCCAGAGGAGCCTGACGAGGCTTTTCACTGGCTTGGGTATTGCGGTTTAGAAGCTCCAGATTTTGGTGGACAAGAGGGGTGGGCCTCTTCAGGGGCCTCTTCCCGTATGCCTCAGGATGTCCCAAGGCTATCGAGGCAGGGGCCCCCCGAGGGGCCCTATGGCACTGCTAAAGTGGGAGGAGCTTCAAGTCCTCAGACGGCCGGCCGCAACAACAGCGGCAAACTATCTTCTGCTCGTGCATCCGTGAGGCGGTCTTTTGAGCTGCGCCTGCCTGCTGCTGTTGCTGCTGCTGCTCCTGCTGCTGCTGCAGCAACGCCATCACAAGGTGTAGCGACAGACGGGGAGAGCGCAGCAGCTAGGCTCTTCTGCCTCTCCGACCTCAAAGAGCCCCTTGACCTCTTCGACTCGGAAGACCTTCTCTCCCACGAGGTTTTCCTGTTGCTAGCTGAAGGGGAAAGCAGCAGCAGCAACGCCAATACACCTACTGCTGCACCTGCTGATGCACCTGCTGCTGCAAGGGCGTGGCTGTGGGTAGGAGATGCCGCAGCGTTCGACCCTAAGAAAGATTTAGAAGAGACAAAGAGAAAAGTGGCGCAGGCCTTTAGCCTGGAGTCTTCGCAGCTAAATCTGTCTGTAGAGGTGAGGAGGAGACAACTACTGACGCTGCTGCTGCTGCTGCTGCGGTAGCTGCGCTACACCCGAATGTTGTTTGCCTGTGTCTCGCCGCTGCAGCTGGAGGGTCAGGAGTCTGAGGCCTTTTGGAGCCATTTTGCCAACGGCTAGACGCAGCAAGCCTGCGCCTCTCTCGACCCCCAACCCTAACATTCCCGCAGCATTGGGGGCCTCAGACCCATACAAGGGTGGAGAAACAAAGGGGTGCTTCTTGCTGTTTGAGAACCACCCAAAAAAGGAAGGTTTGGAGACACCGTCTTCTAGTGGGAAATGCTGTGCAGCAGCACCAGATTCTGCTGCATCCAATATCGCCTTTGTTTAACACTGCAGCAGGAGTCTTCCTTGCTGGTTGTTTGGTTCTGAAAATTACAAACAGGCTCCTTTGTTTTGACCCTCCATCAGAGAAGGGGGGCTGCGGAATCGCTAAAGACCCTCGCTGCCTGCAACACGCACAGAGACAGGTGCAGCACGGAAGACGCGTTTTCCCTTTCTCGGCTGCTTCGCAGGCCCCAAACAGACACAGTGCCGTCTGCTTGGCTTCTCCGAGTCGCTAGGTTGGCGGTTGAGGAGGGAGACTGCATGCAGACTGAGGGAATGCGGATCCTTAAGTCGAGCTAGCAGGTGCCCGCATAGCGATCCTTGCACACACACGCGCCTTTGCGGAGTTATAGAGGCATCTTGTCCGCTGAAACAAAGAATTGACAGACGCATCTGGAGACTAACGCGTCGCATCTACGCACGACAGAAGAGCGGCAGACTTAGCGCTAAGCAGTTAGGTGAACAGTGGTCCATCGCCCTCCACCACGCCTACCCTTTTCAGGTGTGAGTGGCTTTTCCCACGAAATATACGGGGCCAACTGCCCCCGTCTGCCAGTGCTCCGCTTAGGCTCTGAAAGTGTAGCGGCATCGTAAGAGACGACAGGCTAAGGGAGTAACTACGAGTTTCGCAGTCAGCCATTGCGGTTTGGGGCAAGTGCCTCCGGGGTTAGTTAGCCTCGATGATAGATTCTCGCAGAACAGGAATGAAGGGCGAGAGCCTTGCAGGGCCCATTCAGGCTTTGCTTCCCTGCATGCAAGGGGCGAGAGCCCTGCAGGGTCCCATTCAGGCCTTGCTTCCCTGCATGCAAAAAAGAGGTGCTGCAATCGGCATAGAGGCGTCGCTGCCTTCCCTCCCGTCTTCGAGCGAGCTATTGAGGAGCATCGCAGGCATTCCACCTTGCTGGAGAAAGCACTTTTTTGAAGCAAAGGCTCGAGCCTTCAAAACTCCCTACAGAGAAGACGCGCATGGGAAATCATTTCCGGGTTGCGGGCACTAAAGGGTGTGGCGCTTGCCTTTGTTGCAAAGCAGCATCGTTATGTGAAACAGCAGACTGAAACAGAGAAGAGACACCAGCAGAGATTAGCGGCTGACACAGGATGGCCTCACCACAAACGGAAACGAGGGCCGCGAGCTGTAAGCACGAGCTAAGCGTGTTGACAATTTCTCTCTTTTTATATGAGACGAGTTTTAGGGGAGCTACACGACGTAGACGCAGCGCTCACCGTCAAGAACACAACTTCAGTGAGCTAAGGAAAGCACTTCACAAACTGTTAAGGCAGAGCTAATGCATAGGGAACTCATCGGCTGTCCGGGCGAACAGCGTGTTGATACCGTGAACAGAGAGCTACACGCCCTCGTGCCACTGCGTCTCTCCCTAGATTCAGCTAAGGCCAACTGATGAAACTGAAGGTGGGGCTGAGAAATTCCACTCCAAATGTAACTAAGATTCGCACGAAACTTGCACTCTTCAGCTAACCACAAAATTGAAGTTTGCACACATTAAGAAGAGATAGGAGGGATGCGGGAATAGCTTTGAAGAAAAACCGAGGTACCTCAGAACGCCCAATACTTCTAGTGGCCACCCGACTGCAACCTCAACCGAAGAAAACAGAATTAATATTATTATTCTTTTCTCCGCAGTATCCTACGACATCCCACACTAAAGGTATAAATTAGCTGACGACGTGGCAAGGGATCTTAGAGGTACAAATTCAAAACTTTTCTCCATAGCGCTTTGTCGAGTTGCTTATTCTGAGTTGCTGAAGCATCAGCTCATGCCTGACTATTTCTGCGTACTGCAGCCTTTTAGGCATTTTGCTTGCCGTGTGTGAATATTGTTTCCTGCTTAGAAAATGAATTAAATTTCCATCTTGCATTTTAATGGATGCATTTCACGAAGCTGCTGTTTAATAACGTGCTCTAGCAGCTCGCTCATTTCCTTACACTCAGAAAGAAGCTAAGATGAGGTGGTAGAGCACCTTGTGTCGTGTTGCTTCTAGAGCCTGTGTTGTAATGGCCCATTTCCTGCCTTGTCCACAAGGAGATTCGCTTTGCCGCAGGACACAACAATATAGAATATGTCACTGGCCAACATCTTCAGGAGAGTAGGTTCCGGTCCGTATATATCTTCATGTATCTCTATGTGACATTGCTTTCAGATTAAGGAGTGTAGCTTTATGCCTTGGGTGAACTGGGAGTGTTAGGACGGAACATTCTCAATTGAGTGTTAGTGATATACAGCTAGCACCCTAGACTTTTGTCCATTTGCACTTATATACACACACTAGGCAAGATTGGATAGATCGGAACGACTTAGCCAAAGCCAGCTGCTGGCTGACGGAGTGGAGGAGGCGCATTCCAGCACTCCCCACACACCAACGGCCATATGCCAGCAACTACCCCTGAGGTTCGGCTCTGGCAACGAGCGACAGATCAACCGCGATTCATGTACCGGAAATTATCGTCAAATGGTATATTCTAGTGTGTTTGTGGCCTCTGTCCATGTGACACTGCTCGTGCACAAGGCACGCTTTGGGGGTTAAAACTGTGGCACGTTTCCGTAACTCCAGGAGGTGCTTCTAGCTGTTGCTATTTGGTACTGCCTTGTTCAATGGTGCATAGTGCGTGTGTACAGTGTATGGAAAGTCTAATCTTTAGAGTTGCCTCTATATCAGCAACACCCCGCTTAGGGTGATAAAAGCATGCTCCATCAAATGTGTGTTATACCTTGAGACGTCGGAGATCTCACTGTTTGAGACCCGCATGTGTGAGGGACGGAGCTCATAAAACATAATTGATTTATCTAGAGATATAAAATATAATGCTCAACTGGTGCGAATGATCGGGGTTCTGGAAGCTGTGGTGTTGATTATCAACCTGCGTACTAAAAGACACTCCTCCACCTGAGTGCCTATCTGCACGCTACGTGCCGTACATCCATTAAGATCAATTGAAAAATAATGCTAAAAATGGCGGATTGAAGCCCTGCACAGAGATGCATTCTTCCCCTCATCAACGGCCACATCTGGGGGCTGGCACAGCGGGTACCTGGAGTCAGTTCAAGACGATTCTGTGCCAATGTGAACAGCAAATTGCTGAATATTCTGAGTAATAGAATTTCTCGCGGATTCCCGGGACCACGAGGCTCGCCTTATTTGTTCCTGTCCTCCTGCAACCACTAGTAAACTCCCTCAGCCGCTTGCAGCCGACTCTCGGGTCCTTGAACGTGCATATGGACTCAGGCCGGACATCCGGCATCTTTAACGCTGGTGTATTGTGTGCAGAGTCGGGGAATTGTGTCTGTTAGAGGAAATAAGCCATTAATGGGCATGAGCTAATCCTCAGCTGGCAGACGAGCAGCCCGATCGACAGCAGCAGCGCTAAGAAACCTATTTAAACAACGCGAAGATGTCGGGCTTAGGATCGGGATACGATCTTTCTGTTTCTACCTTTTCGCCGGACGGCCGCGTCTTTCAGGTCTGAACCGCACCTGTGTGCATCACCACACTATAACCCTTTTCTACTGCAAGCATATTTTCCCAGTTCCAAGTGAAAGGCTCCTAAAGAATAGCCTAGTCAGCACCACTGGCAGTTGTTTGATTTGGCGCTTCGGGCTCGGGGACTGTGGCCTAGTCAATTCTCCCTTGCTTTAGCCGTTCGGCTCTCGAAATTGTTTCCCTCTGCTATCTTTACTGTTCAGGTGGAATATGCAGCAAAGGCAGTGGACGGCGCCGCCCTGTGCATGGCGGCGGCTTGCCGCGGGGGAGTCGCCTTCGCAGTAGAGAAACCGAAGGGGTCGGTGATGCTCGCCCGTGGGGCCAACCGCAGGATCTTTCTGGTTTCGAAGGACATCGGTACGCACAACGGAGAATAGCAGCAGCACCTGTTTCTCGTTTTTTTGATTTTGATACCCGAGACACAAAACCACGTAGAGAGAGAGACAAGAGACAAAAAGACCTGCAGGCAGACAGAGGCAGAGATGCCACTCAAACGAAGCCTTCAGTATTAACAAGCGTGAATACATGGATTTGTTCTGCATGAGCTTTGGATCTTTCATCTGTTAACGTAAGAAGACATAGAGTTTACATCCTTTTTCTGTTTGTTTATTCTGAACAGGAATGGTGGTTGCAGGCTTGGTGCCGGACGGCCGGCAGCTGTGGCACAGAGCTCGCAGCGAGGCGCGAGCTTACATGAAGGCATACGGCGTTGAGATTCCCATTGGGGTTCTTGCCGAGCGCATTGCCCTCTTTATGCACGCATATTCATTGTATTGGCACGTCCGCCCTTTCGGTGCCACGTGCATTTTAGGAGGGCTCCAGGCTGATCCTGAGACAGGTTACAAAGAGTTCAAAGGTACGAACACGAAGAAAACCTCCACAGCAGCATCTGTGTGTAAGAGACTGAACCAATCACTTCTTAAAAACATAAGTGCAAAGTGTTAAGTGCCTTCCGATCGCCGAAACTCCAAGGCCGTGATGAGACCTGTACACTTGAGTCGAGCTTATCAGCAGCTTCCCCGAGTTTCATTTCATTTATTTTATTTTAATAAATATCCACTTTGAGGCGTTTCCAGGCGAAGTTTATTCCATCGACCCCAGCGGTTGTTGCTCGCGGTACTCCGGCACCGCAGCTGGTCAGAACCGGCCGTCTGCCAAGACGGAACTCGAGAAGCTTGCTCTTTCTGAGTTGGATCCGGAGGCTTTGGGTGAAGAATTGGCGCGCGTTTTGTTGGTGTTGCGAGAGGAGGGACAGACCGAGGGGAAGGTAGAGTTGGAGATCGGTTCCCTTAGCCTCAAGGAGGGAGAGCCGGTCTTCGAGCTCTGGAGTCCAGAACGCGTGGACGCCGCGGCTGCCAAGGCCAAGCAGGCCATCGAAGCAATGGAAAGCGATTAAATAATTTATTGCTTGCAAAAACAAAAGCAGCAAGTAACACTAGTTTAAGGCACCACAGCGCAGAGCTGGGAGGTTAAGGGGTATCCTAGCACGCCGGCTCTGCGAGTCAATGAGACATACGGGTTGGGGTGGGAGGACTTCGAGCAGGCAGTAAGACCTTGGGGGTTCGAAATGCGTTTATCCAATGGAACACAATTGAGCGTTTTTACGACTCTTCCAGTGCACCTTCACCATTCAAGGTGTTCACTCGAAAGTGCAAACTTAGGGCCCAGCGCTTAGCCACCTTCCTCTTTCTTTAGGAGTGTTTCTTCTGTCCTTCGAGGGATGGCGCGTTCTGTGCGATCCTTTCCACGTACCTGTTGTTTGGAATGCTTTGTAGTTGCGTAGCTCGAATAATAAATAGCATTCGCCTGTGCAATTTGGGTTACACGTCGAAAAGAAAGGCATAGTGGGTGGAATTCGCGTACTATTAGCTCCCAGGAAAAGGCTGGCCAAACCACTTTCAACTCGCTCCGGATGCAGGTCGCCCTTTTCACATCGTGTGGACGCCACGACTGGCTAAAGCAGTAGTTGCTAAACGGCCGCTGTAGAAGCGGGAAGGCTGCACCAGCTAACAGGCTGCACACTCTGTGCAATCGAAATGCAACTTTTGTACTGAGGCCTCCTCGGGCTAGATGCCACAAGTGCTGCGCCAGTCCCGACAGCAGCACTTAAGAATAATAAACCCCTTACGCAGACGTTCCCCCTCAAGGCCTGCCACTCGGATAGAGATGTTCATGTCCGTGTAGGGAGTTGCAGTGTTTGTCTCTTGGTGGAAGCATAGAATGACCCTAATGAACGCTCTAACGGGTCTCTGAGGGATATTTACAGACGGCAAGTTGCCAGTGCCTTACCCACCCGCCTCCAGGCAGTTGGGAGGGTAATGCAGGACAGTTCTTTCGGAAGGGCTCTGCCTTTAAAATATTCAAGTTTGAGCAGTTATGTCTTCTGGCCAGAGCCTTCGGTACAAATGTTATATTTGAAAAGATTCAAGAAGTGTTTCATATAAACAAAATATTGAAATGAGGAGTTAGAGGAGCCTATCGCCCAATAATCAGCCTGGAACTAACACGCCGAGCTTGCAGCATTTGCCTCTGCGATGGTCACAAATCATCAACGAACTTCTCCTCTGATGTTTACTCGGAGGCCTCTCTCTGCATCGAGGCAAAAAACACAAAACATGCGGCTTTATGTGCGACTTGTGAACCCCACAGCGACTGCCCCTTCAAAGAGACCTGCCTACGGGGCGCCCTATGGGCATGAGAAATGAAAGAAGGCGAGGGAGGCTGCGACCAACGTGCGGTTATTCTGCACCCTCGCCATCCGTCCAGCCAGACTATCTCAGCAACTGGCTTCCTGCTCGGCACGTAAAAAGACCTAATACTCCTTCCACGCAGAGATCGTGTAGGGCTTTGCGCGCCACATATCCAAGGCAAGAAACAGACAAACACTGAAATACCGGCAACGCACATTAACAGCATGCTACTAGCAGACGTGGGTCTACAGTAGCCCTAGTGTGGATGTAAAAAAGGGCAGGGAAAGCAGGGAAAATAAGGGACCCTCCATTGGACGCAGAAGGAAGCAAGAAACAAAAACTCTTAAACACTGAAGAGCTAGCTGACCTCCCAACAGAAGAGACAGCTGCTAACAAGCTGTTTGTTCGTAACCATCCGCACTATCCTTAGGCTTTCACTGGCGTGGCCTTTTAAAGGATATTCTGAGGCATGTTGCATATCGTGAGGTTTGATAGAATTCCGGTTAAGAGCCGATGACGTGCAGGCAACTCACCCAAAACTCTAAGCAGCAACCAATAAATAACTAGCGCGAATAGTGCCGCTGTGGTAAGGACCAAAACATTAAATATCACGATGTTTTAACAATAGACAGTGATCATGAAACGTAGAGGCTCATCAGCCGCATCTCTGCTGAGTGGGGCCCTCGTTTTTGATTGGGGGTCCTCAACACGTTTAAGAAAATCTCTCAAGTTTCACAGGGGGCATTCAGGTTATGTAACCTTTTGTGTTTTATTTCACATTATACAACTCATGATGTTTAGAAGATCCCTTCTCTATTGCGCTTTTCCCTGCTATTAGCAGCACCCTCGCATTGATAGCGTACACTACGGACCCTAATGGGCCCCCAATCGTAAACCGCCACACGCACCGAAAACAAGCTTTTCTTACGGAAGTTTCCGGTTTTGAAGTCTTTAGCAGGCGCAGCAGGAAAATTTCTCTAAAGGAAAATTTCGTGCAAGTGAGGCTCGGATGGCTCTGCCTTCTCTTTCTTACACGCAAGAGGACCCCCATGCCTCCAGAAGGACCCTTTAAAAGATGAAGGGGCCCCTACAGGGGGCCCTTGCAGGCCTGGCTGTCGCCCGAACTGTTGCTGATTATCGACGTGAGGCGCAGCGTGTGCTTGAGGCCTTTAGCTTTGACTGCAGCAGCAGCAGCAGTGGGGACTGGGGCATCTCATTTCTAGTGACAGCGCAGCAGACTGCTGCTGCAGCTGCGTTGCAGCAACTGCAGCGTTGCCTTCCACAGCAGCAGCAGCAGCGCAAGGGGCCCCCAACGCTTTCCGCCAACGACGGGTTTTTGTTCCTTTCTATTGTGAGCAGAGCCGATGCTTATTTGGGAGCCCTTCTGTCTCGGGGCCCTCCCAGTGCCCACGAATTGGAAGATGCAACAGGGGCTCTAGACGGTTCTCTCCGCGCGGTGCTGCTCATGCTGCAGATTGTATGCAGCAAGGGGCGTCTACCGTTAGAGCAGCAGCTGCAGGGGGTCACCAAGGGGCCTCACATAATTGCAGCAGCTGCGGAGTGGGAAAAGAGTTGCAGCCGAGTGTTGCAGCTGCTGACGCGCCATCCCATGCTGGTCCAGAGACTGCCTGAGACGCGCAAGCGTAAAAACGTAGTGCTGCTGCTTTTGCTGGTGCTGCTACTGATGTTGCTACTGCTGCTGCCACTGATGTTGCCGCTGCTGCTGCTGCTTCTGATACTGATGTTGCTGCTGCTGTTGCTTACTCCCTCCTATGAACCCTCCGCTTGTTTTCAACTTCGTCGGGTCTCCCCAGTTGCATAGGCTACTTGCTGCCACTCAGAAAGATCTGTATCTGCTGCTGCTGCTGCTACTGCAGGCGTCTTGTGGCAGCTCTTGGTGGGGTTAGAGTTGGGCCCCCCTGATAAATGTGCAGCAATTGCTGCCTCGTTGTGTTTGCTTCCTGGGTTCAAAGCTGCTGTGGCTGCTCACCTTAAGCGGACGCTGCTGCTTTTGCTGTTGCGTCTGCGCTGCTGGTGCTGCGCCTGCGAGGGGCCACCACAACACAGCAACCTGCTGCTGCTTGAGGAGCTGCTGCTGCTGCTGTCCCGTCTGGCCTTGGCCTTCCCCTTGGACTTCCGCTCGTACGTGTTTCTGGTGTACGTTCAGCAGCAGCAGCAGCAAAAGCAGCAGGTAGCTGAGGCTTTAGAGCCACAACTACTGCAGCAAGAAACGCAGGAGATTAGGCTGCAAGGGCGGCATACTCAGCAGCAGCAGCAGCAACAACAACAACAGCAGCAGCAGCAGCAGCAGGAGGGCCTTTGGCTTCAGTCCGCAATCGAAAGCGGATTTCCTATCCCCAGAAAGACATTTGCCCAACATCACCAACAGCAGCTGCAGCAGCAACAGGCAGCAGCAACCACAACAACAGCATCAGCAACAGCAGCAGAATGGGAGCCCGTCGTGTTGGTGTTGCTGCAGCGTCTCAGTCATCTGTCAGTGATAAGGACGCTCTCCCCTAAGGGCAGAGCAAATGTCCTGCTGCTCACCCGCCTGTGCCTGCGATGCCTCAGGGGTCCCTCTCTCTTCGCTCCACCACCCACTGCAAAACTCAGTACGGCTCTTGCTGCTGCTCTATCTGCTGCTGCTGTAGCTGCTGCTGCTGTAGCTGCAGCAGCTGCTGCGGCTGTTGCATCCTTTGGTGTTTTTGGTTTTTCCTTGGGTGTTGCTGTTGCTGCTTTGACTTTAGGCAAGTTGCTGCTGCAGCTGCCTAGATTGTTATGTCTTTCGTGCTGCTGCCGCTGCTGCTACTTTTGGTGCTGCAGAGTCCTTTAGGGAGTTGCTGCGTTGTTTGCTGGGTTCGTTGCTTTTTCTCCTGGCTGAAGAGGCGGAGGCCCCGCAGGCACCTAGGGGGCCCCCCTGCAGTATTCGGGGGCCCCTGGGTGTGCACAGTGCCGTGTCTGTGGCATCGCCTTTCTCACATCTGGCTGAGGAGAACGGATCCCATTTTCTGTAAGCTTTATTAGAGCCTCAAGGCCTCAAGGACTAATATCCGCTGCTGCTGCTCCTCTCCCAGCTAAGGGCAACCTCCAAACCTACTGGGGCCCCCATTCTCTGTGCGGCTTCAGGCTGCTGACGGGGGGGCCCTGGCTGACAAGGGCTGCCCAAGCGGACCTTCTGGCTGAGGTGCTATGGGAAGCCACACAGCTCGAGCCTCCCCTGCTGCAGCAGCAGCAGAGGGGCTCAACGTGTTGCTGCTGCAGCCCCTTCTTAGAAACTCCCCCTCCTCTCAGCCGCAGCAGCCGCAGCAGCAGCAGCTCTCAAAATCACAGCACAGGAGGCGCAGAGCTGTCTTTTGCTGCAGCAAGGGTTTCTTCTTTCTGCCCCTCCAAAATAGCAACAAGGCGTTGCTGCGCCCAACCGCCATTAGCAGCAAAAACAGCAGCGACAGCAGCAAAAGACGCTGCTGGAGGAGACGGGGCAGTCTCTACAGCTGGCAGCGTTGGCGTTTTAGGGGAACCCTGCCTCAGGGGGCCCTTGCTGCGAAGTGGGGCTGCCGTAGGGACCTTCCTCCTGCAGAAGCTTCAGGGACAAACATCCGCAGCTTCATATGGCTTCTGGTGAGACAGCTCCTGCTGCCGCTGCTGCTGCTGCTGCTGCTATTGCGTTTGCTGTTGTTACTGCTGCTGCTAACACTCAAGCAAGCAGCACTTTCCTCATCTTGGTGGTTCGTGGGCAGGCATGAGTGGTCTATCTAGCTGTAGCTATCTGTAGCCATCTGTGGCAAGCTGTAGCTAGCTGTGATCTGTAGCTAGCTGTAGCTGTATGTAGCTAGCTGTAAGTAGGTGTAGTTCGCTGAATCTGACTGTAGATAGCTGTAGGTAGGTGTAGGTATCTGTAGCTAGCTGTAGCTAATTGGAGTTGGGTGTGTCTGGCTGCACGCTGTTGCGGGTGTGTCTAGGTGCCTTGTGTTGGTTCGCGTTTGTGAGGCCTACGGGTGGGCCCTTCCCAAGGCAACTCAGCAGCAGCTGTTTGCTGCAGCGAAGGCCGCGCTGCTGGCAGTGCTTTCGAAGGAAGCAGTAGCAGCAGAAACTACAAAAGACCCCACAGAAATCCTCACTAAAAAAGCTTGCCTCATGCAGGCCCTTGCTGCTCTGCTGCTGCTGCCGCTCCACCATACTTTGTTGCAGCAGCAGCAGGAGCAGCAACACCAGCAACAGCAGCAGCAGCGCTTCCCCCGTTTGCACACAAGGACCATCACCCACTCGGGCAGCAGCAACTATCACCTGAACAGCGGCAGCAGCAGCAGCAGCAGCAGTAGCAAGCTGGCCTTATGGGAGGAGGTTCTTTTTGAAGAAGAGACAGCACAGAGCGGCGTTTCTTTAGGGGTGTCTCTCTTCTCCAGTCAGCTGCTGGCTGCAGGCCCTCTCATCTCATGCCTCGAGTAAGTCGTGCGGGTGCGGCTGCATTTGCTGCTTCTGCTGCTGGTGCTGGTGCTGCTTCCCGCAACTGGCACTGCTACTGCTGCAGCAGAGTCCCTCCGAGCAGGAGCCAACATCGCGAATCTTTCTTGCCTTGTCCGTTTTGTCTGTACACTGCAGTCAAGGGGTCCCTCCTGTCTGTGCGGCTCCTTTTGAGAATTGCCAACTGGGGGTTTCGGAGGGAGAGCTCCTGCTGCTACTTCTGCACCACGGAGGAAGTTTTGCAGCAACAGTGCAGCAGCAGCAACAGCAGCAGACCCATCGGTTCATGCTGCTGCCCCCGTCGCTGTTGCGAGCCTCCTACCTGCAGCTGTTGCACGTGCTGCTGCTGCTGCTGCCACCCCGGTACACCCGACTGGCTGTGCCTCTGTTGTTTGCTCCCCCCTTTGTAAGCCAGGGGGTCCCCAAAGAGTCAGCAGCAGCAGCAGCAGCGTCTTGCAGTAGGGGGCTTGCTCTCAGTCTTTCCAAGGGGTTGCCAACAGGGACAGTTGAGGGCCCCTTTTCAGGGGTTTGGTTGCTGGAAACCTTTGCTGCTGCGTTGCTGCTGCATGCAGACAACGTGTCTGCTCAGCAAACGCAGCGTCTCTTCATTTCACAATTTGCTGCTGCAGCAGCTCCTTGGTTGAGGCCCCCTGAGGATCTTTGCAGGCACCCAAGCCGTGGGCACGGCCTGCTGAGCCCACCGGCCCTTCCTGCTGCTTCTGTCTTGCTGCTGGATTTGCTCCGCTGTTGCGCAGAGGCCCCCCAGCAGCACAAGAAGGAAGTGGCTTTTTTAACTCTGTGGGAGGGGGGACCTAAGGAGACAGCTGCAGCCGCGAGAAGCAGCCAGAGAGTTTTTCTTGAGGCAGGAGGCCTCCCTTGGGGGCCCCTGGAAGGGCCTCGTGCTGCAGCAGGGCACAACTCTCGGGGCGTTGCACCTCTAGCTGCTGATCTGTTGCTGCTCTCTGCTAGCTGCGGAAATATCACAAATGCAGCAGCAGACGCAGCAGCACCAGCGCAGCAGATGGTGCCTGAAGGAGACGAGGAGACCCTGCAAACCCTCATGGCTCTCATAGAATGTGGAGGGACGCCAGGGGGGCCCCTTAGGGGCCCCCTGCTACAGGAGCTGCGGCTGCATGACGTGGAGTGTCTGCTGCTAATGAAGCCAGTCCCTCTGTCTCCTCTGTCTCCTCTTCGCTGCCGCCGCGGAAGTCCTCTAATGCGGGTGGTTGCTGCAGCAGGCGCAGCAGAAGCAGAGGGGCTGCTGCTGCTGCGACTTCAGCCCCTCAGCAGCAGCACTGCCTCGCTGGGGTCCCTTCTGCAAGGGCCCTTGCTGCTGCAGTGCGTATACGCCATCCATTATGGCTGCAGCAAGCGTCTCCTCTCAGTATTAGCAGCTGCAGCAGCAGGGACAACAGCAGCAGCGGCGCCCTCATCCTTATTAATCCCCACGTCCAGCAGCAGCAGGAGGAGCAGCAGCAGCGATAACGACAGCGAGGATACATTAGTTGGTGCAGCGTGCTGCTTTTTACAGAGCTTGAAGGTTGCTGCTGCTGCGCTGCCTCTCCATTCCTGGGTTTGCCCCGTCTCCTCCAGAGGGCTCCTAGCGTGTCCAGCAGAAAGGCCCTTTCTGGACAACGCAGAGGAGCCTCCTGCCCCGTGCTCTCTTGGGTGCGCCTCATGGCTTGCACTGCTGCAGCTCGTGAGCGCTGTGACAGCAAGGA